>JAWNKZ010000041.1:8610000-9127500 GCA_035041615.1 Drosophila anomalipes | reverse complement strand
GCTCTGTTCTGTTCTGTACTGTTCCCCTCTGTTTTTGTTGGCTAGTGAAGAAAGTGGAAAAACAAGAAAAAAACAAATGGCAACTCGCTGTTAACCGTGGCGCATCCTTTGCGAATCCTGGCGTCTGCCACTCTAAAACACTTGAGAAACTTTGGCCATATTCATATAAGTTGTCGGCGAGCCTGGCTCGCTGAGTTAGCCAAACAGATTCATTAGATAGAATAATAAGCACTTGGCGAGGGTTCACCGCAAAGGACTCAAGGCAACGTTGCGTATGAGCGATATTTTTCTATCTACTCTCTTGGCTCCTCTTGTTGCAAATGCAGTCAAAGTTTTTACACATTTCATTGTTGTTGTTGTTGTTGTTGTTGTTGCTGCTGTTGCTGCTGTTTTTTACGTTGACTTTTATTTTTGTTCTTAGCTCAAAACACTCGAACAGCAAACTTCAACACTTTGGCTGAAAAGCGAGCGGCAAAATACATATAGAAAAAAGTCAAGAAAAAACAAAAAGCCAAATAAAATAAAAAGAAACAAAAAGCAGAGCAGCTAGCAAAACTTTGCTACTTAAAAGCGCAAAACGCAACGCAATGCTCGAGTGGATCGCTGCATGGAGTGCTCAACAGGGAGAGGGGTGACAGGGTGCAGCGGTGGGTGAGAGGGGATGTGAACTGCGGGGGGGCGGGCAGATCTGGTATGCTGACAAAGCCGGTGGAGCAAAGTAACTGCGAACAAACCAATTAAGTTTATTACTTTTGCGTTTTTCAAGTGCCTAACTCTGAATACTGTGCACAGGGAGAGAGAGAGAGCTATGCATGTTAATGTGTGTGTGTGTATCTGTGTGTGTGTATGTGTGTGTTGGTGTGCATGAGTGTGTGACTGTGTCGCAATATGATGCTACAATATCAGTATGAGCTAGAGATGAGCGAATGTCGTGTTTGCTTACGTGACACGTTTGGCTGGAATAACTTTATATTTATATATACAATTTTAGCAACTAAGTCTACATGTTTTCTGATTAGATAGCTTGAGGAATATCAGATCGAATGAACTGAAGAGGAGGCGAATGTCTCATGAAACCCTTCTTTTGGTGTTTGCATAACTTTAATCTTAGCTGTAACATCGCTTGCACCTAATACTCTAAGTTTCTTAACTTTGCTTCCAATCTCAACTTATTTATTATGCCACCATCAAAATGATTAGACTTTAATTTTTCATTTTACGTTTTCCGTTTTTTATTTTTATAAAGATTGTAATTTTCGTTCGTGAACTGCTCTGACAGCCATCTCTAGAGTATGTGTATGTTTATGTGCATTATGATGGCCAAGCATTTAGCTACACCTACCAAACACCCTTCGCCCTGCACCGTCGTCGGCGGTTCGTGCCCGCAAAAGTTGTTGCAAAACTTTTGACAAAGTGCTTCAAAAAAGCAGCGCGTTTGCCACTCGTCGCCTGCAAAGCATGCAACAGATTTGTCAAGGAAATTAATAAATACCACGTCATGCTGTGCCACAGAAACTCCCAAGCCCAGCACTCACCGGCACTCACATCAGGTGGTAAAAGCGTATATAAAAAAAACCATAGCATACATTTTGGGGCACGTTGGGCAATTAATTTCAGTCGTCAGTGTTCGCTGTGAATTATGTGCGGCGATTTTAAGTTGAAGTTGCCAGTTGCTGCTCGAGTGGCTCATAATTAAGATGCCACTCTCAACTATTGCAACACCTCCACACCCTTCCTCTCTCTCTCTCTCTCTCTCTCTCTTTTTAGAGCTGAACACATTTGCTGGCAATTAAAGCAAATTACAAAAGTCGACATTTATTACTATTACTATTATTATTATTATTATTATTATTATTATGCCATTTTCATTTGTTCGGCCGGGCAACGCGTCTTTTTCACTCTCTCCTCTCTCTCTCTCTGTCACACTCTCCTCTCTCTCTCTCTGTCTTCTTCTATGCTTCTCACTCTTCTCGCTTTGCGGTGTGCGTTCGTCCGGTTTCGTTCGGTGCCTTTGTCAAGGTGATTTATCACTTCTAAGCGCCTGGTACTCATTAATTTTTGATTGGGCCAAAAAAGGCAAACGGCCAAAGATGTTCGTTCGCCCGGACCCCAAATGCTTCAATGCTTTTTGTTGTTGTCGATGTGGCTATTGTTGTTGCTGTTGTTGTTGCTGTTGCTGTTGTTGTTGCTTTCATTAAAACTTCATCAAATGGCTCCTAATGATGTGCCCAGTCAGAGGATCCGTTTTCATTATTTTCCATACCCTGCACTACACAGTTGAAAGGTGACTTTTTATTTCAAATGTTTAAGGTGGAGTTTTGTTAAAGTCATTACCAATAAACTCGTAATTGTTTTTTTTTTTATGATGAGAGTTTGTCTATATGGTTGTCTTTTCTTAAAGTTATTACAAATAATCGCAATAGTTGCAGTTTCAGTTTTGTTAAAGTCTTTATAAGTAATATAATATGTATATGTAAGTTAAAAATCTAAAAAAAAGAAAGCTTTCAAGTATTACAACTAAATACAGTCCACTTAAACTGTCATCAGATTAATCTCTTATAGTGTTTGATCAATGTAGCCAATTTAAAAAGTGAAATGATTCAATCTTTGTCAAATTGAGGCTTGAGACTTATTCTCTGTTCATTCATTAGCCACACAAAGTCACTCACTTAAGATATATGCCATTTTAGTCTAGTTGTACAGGGCATCCCTTTAGTCGTCCATTTAAAACTGAATTTCATACACTTGTTTTGATGAAATGAGACACTTGATGTCTGTTCTATTTGGCTCTGTTGTGTTGTGTTGTGTTGTGTTCTGTTGTGCAAATGGTTCATTAGACTGAACGATTGGCTTGACAAAACATTTGTCCAGCTGATAATTTTGTTTATTGAGCTATTGACTTTATATTAGCTTATTGTCTTCACTCTGGGTTGCTCCTGGCTGCCACTGGCCATAATTCAATAGTCGCAGTGCCGCCGAGAATATGGCTGACTATTTCAAAAAACACATAAATACAACAAGAACAACAACCACACCAGAAAACTTTCAATAGATGACCGCAAAAATTTGCACAATTAATTATGAGCGACGCCGGCATAAAACAAACAACAAAAATGCTACAACAAAAAATTGGCTGGCAAAAAAAATGACAGCCGGCGGCGATGGCGACGTTGTCGCCGTCATCGATGGTGGCACATTGTGCCACTGTACTACAGTGCACACTCCTATGCTGGATGTATCCACATGCATTATGCGAC
Organism: Drosophila anomalipes; assembly: GCA_035041615.1. Lineage (NCBI taxonomy): Eukaryota > Metazoa > Arthropoda > Insecta > Diptera > Drosophilidae > Drosophila > Drosophila anomalipes. The sequence goes on along the minus strand of JAWNKZ010000041.1, from coordinate 9,124,243 downwards.
GCACCGCAACTTGAACTATGTGTGTCCAAAGGGGTTGGGGGGCTTGGGTGGAGTGGGGGCAAGTGGAGGCTACGCTGGCTAGTTTTTGATTTTTTTATGCTGTTGCTTTTTGCAAACCGTGTTTTGCCGGATTCGGTGGCCGGATTGCATTCCCATGCCCGTTAAAACTATGGACGCCGCTTCCGCCGACAGTTATTTTGATTTATGTGGAATTCTTGTTGCTGTTGTTGTTGTTGTTGCTGTTGTTGCTGGTGTCCGCCGGAATGGCAAATGCGTGCCTGGGTCCATAGGAAAATGGCTATAAATAGCAGCGCGCTTTTTGGCCCCTCAAACAAACAAAGAACTTCTCTAGTTTGGTCGTGGGCCACACCCCAAAAAGCACTCAAAACCCAAACAACAAATTGTCTACTCTCTGTGTGTGTGTGTGTGTGTGTGTGGCCTCAAGCATAAAAAGGTGTTGCCATTGATAACTAGCCGAGCTGCGAGTAGTCCAGGCTTTCTTCTTCTTTTTTTTTGGCTAAATGGTCTACCTTTAGCACTGATAGCACCAAAGATGAGTTATGCGAATACGCACATATATCATATCGATTGCTCTTGGGCCGCTTTGGCCGAACAATGCCAAATGTGGAGCATATTGAAATATTCACAAAGTTCCGGCCAAAGAGGCTTAAAGACACAGCGCCAAAACAGTTATGGAAACAGTTATGTGACAATGGAAAATCCCTGTTAAACGCTGTGGCATTTGGAAAACACATTCGATACAATCCCAAGTCTCTATTAAAAATATCAAATTACCAAAACTACTTAAAAACTGAACTGATTTTGAATTCCAAGTGCGTTTTTATCACAGTTTGTCCACAAGTATCATTCTAGGAGTTTTAAGTCCATATAGAAATCTTTTGAGCTTAAACTTTTAGCTACTTTGGCAAATTTTAATAGAACAATTCTAAAATGAAAAGTTCTGAGTACTATGAAACTCCCATTGGATCAAATCAAATCAAAGTCATAGTTTCTCTGCTAGTTTCATGCTACTTACAAGTCTTATTCGCTTAAGTTCTCAATTTTTCCGCTTAAGTTCTCACCCATAAAATGCCCATTAGATCAAATCAATCAGCATTCAGCAGATCCTTTAGATGTAAATTCAAACTCTGCTTGCCCAAAATGTCTGCAATAAATTAGCTGATATGCAAGCCAAGTTCTCGATTTCTTTAGATTTCCGTATAAGCCTTGTGCGTCTTCAACCCTAAAACTAAAGCAACCCCTTTGCCTATGCTGGCCCTTAAGTGGCCGAAGCCACTTAGTAAATTCAACAGCAAATCCAACAGCAGCCTCTTGTCTAATAACTGTAATGGCAGCAATAAAATATCCATATACATTTAAAATTAGCACTCGAATGAAGGTTGCCGAAAGGGAGGGGAGGGGAGGGGTGGACTGGGGGGCGAGTTAAGAGATCTACTGGGATGTCATTTGCAGTTGTCCACTTCTAACCTAACCCATATGGCCAGGCCAAATGTGACCACAAACTACATAAACTATAATGTGTGTGTGTGTGTGCGAGTGTGTGTGTGTGTGTGTGTGTGTGTGTGTGTGTGTGTGCGGGGCCAGCAAACCAAATTGAATGAAATGCAGGAAAAAGGTTTCGTTTGTGCAAAACAAAAAACAACAGCAAATAAAACACGGAAAATGAAAACGACGGAGAGATGACCAAACAACCGCACAAAGCGGCGGCGACTGTGGGTGCCACTGGCCGGTCAGCAAACAAAAACAACAACAACAACAACTACAACTACAACTACAACTACAACAACAGTCAAACCAATAAAGACCACTAAGTGTCTAAATGTGTGTGTGTGTTTGTGTGTGTGATTGTGTGTTTGTAGTAAATGTGATTGTATTTGAAATAAACCAAATAGTCGCACATAAATGCGGGTGTCACAAGCGCCAGCCCACCTCGTCTTTCTCTCTCTCTGTCTGCCTGTCCGTCTGTCCGTCTGCGGAAATGCCACTGGAAGCATTGGCTAACTGCAGGCCAGAGATGAGCATTTGGCGTAATTTTACAGTGCCAGCCGTGTGATCCTTGAGACTTTCCTTAAAAGCTTTAAAAGCAACCCAGAATATAGAAGCGCATTCTAAGCGCTTGTAAGAATTATTGTTTGCCATAAACTTTATTTATTTATTTTGAATATCTTCTGTGTTTCCAATTTGTTTTTAGCTGGAGCCAGCTCATATTCTCCAGCTTCTATTTGAAATTTGAAGAACTAACTGTGCTGAACTGAACTGCAATTGGTAGTAGAACATTGTGTTTATCCTCGGATTTGTTTGCACTATCCACAAAACAGAGGCGGCCCAGAAGCCCGTCCCGACAACTCGCATCTCTATTGTTTTGTCGTCTATCATAAATTGTGCACAGCCTGGTGCTGTGGCACGCCGGCGTGTTGCAAACACTGAAAATGTCCCATAAGCCATCGTATGAAACAAGCAGCGCACCAGTTTTTCCGTTTTCCGCTCGTTTCCCCCCCATTTCCCCCCTTCAACATTCTTCATCCTGCCACCCTTGCAACATTGAATACCGCAATCCGCTACAAGCGGCGAGCCAACCGGCATAGCTAAACTTCCGGCTGGATGCTGGACTACGGACTACGGACTGTGGACTGTGGACTACGGTCTGCGGCTACAGCTCCGGCTTTCTGGCACTGACTACGGCTCTGACTCCGGCTGTTACTGCTGATAAAAAAGTTTGCCTTTGAAAATGTCTATTTGAAAAGTTTTTGGGCCGTTGAAATCGGGGCGGGACCATAGTTTGTGCCACACCCACTCCCACTGCCCCGGCAACACTGGCCTTAACTGGCCAAAAGCTCGACGCTAAATGAAAGTCATTTATTTTCGGTAACGGAGGCTTTTCTAATACGAGCTTGTTTCTGGTTTTTTCTTTTTTTTTCTTCTCGGTTTTGGTTCATTGCCGGGCAATGTTTTTAATCAACTTGGCGCAAAATAGTTCGCGCTGACCATCAGCTCAAGTGGCGTCTAAGGGCAAGGTTTGTGTTGCATGAAAGGAAGTGCCCCTTCCTCCTTCCCCTCCTCCCACGCCGCTTTTCAGTTTCAAGTGCATGCTGCTGTTGGCTTTGATTAGTCTTGTGTGTGTATGTGTGTGTGTGATGAAAAGGCGCTGCAATTTCTAATAAAAAGCCAAAAAGCAATTGAGATTAACTGCACTCGGCTCGGCTAACAAAAAAGCCAATTGCTGCAAAGCTAAGAGTTCATTTTTGGCCAACTAGAAGTGTGTTCATTGTACCCGAAAGTCCTTTAGGCAATGTTTTCGTTTTAAATTTGACTTTATTGCTCAAATTTTACACTAAAAAATCGAACTCTTGAACTGAGCTGATTTGTGCCGTTGAAGGCAATACATAAACCGATTTGCTATATCTGCTCTACCCGTAGCAACAATAAAGATTTTACTCCCATTCACACATATTCCAAACTCTTAAGCTTTCTGGCTCAAATTCATTTTATATTCATCATTTTTAGCACATTTGTAAACCCCTTTGGTTTTTTTACGACTAAAAGCAGCCTGAGATTCAGCTAACACTCAATTTTGCTCTTTAAAATGCACAACACACACAGAAGCTTAATAATAACTCCCCATACACATTCCCCCCCGCTCAGTCTCTCTCTCTCTCTCTCTCTCTCTCTCTCTCTCTCTCTCTATCAAGTCGTTAGTTTTAGCATTTTTGTGATTCCGATTTGATTTGCATTCACATTTGCTTAAAAATGCAATTTTCAAGGGATTTCACACGCCTAAAAACCAATGCTACAATTTAAATATTGTATATCTATATATATATATATATCTATATATCAGGCAGACAGAACACATGCGATTAGCAGTGCAAAAGGAAGGGGGGAAGGGGTGTGAGGAGTGTGTGGAAAATCTATTGAATTGCATGCGATGCAGTTGCTGCTTTTTCCTGCCAACATATTTAATACTTATTCAGGCGGCAAATAAATATTTACACGATGTCGGCGTGGAAAATCCGTGCTTAGCCTGCCAAAAACGCGCATAGAAAATGAGACGAGAGAGAGAGATACAGAGAGAGAGAGAGAGAGAGAGGGAGATATTGATAAAAATGAAAGGCAGAGATCAGGAAGACTGTCGAGTGTCGAAGCTTTATCATTTGTCGCTTGCGCTAAGCCTCAAAAACTATTCAAATAATTCATTTCACAGACAGACGGGCAAACAAATCAAGAGGGGGAAAAGGATTCAACGGAGACAAACACACAGCGAGTGAGAGGGTGAGAGAGAGAGAGAGATAGAGAGAGAGAGATAGAGAGAACGCGTCGACGTTTAAGTGTGAAAATATGCAGCAATCAAAATGGCCAAAAGAAATTAAAACGAGCTGAGCAACAAACAAAAACAAAAACAAAAAGCAAAAAATAAACCAAAGAATTTGTTGACTTTCAAGGCATGTGTGTGTGTCAAGAGTAGGGGTGTGCTGCACACAGACAAACACACACTCACACCCACCCACATACACCCACCCACACACAGAGGCATTGACTTGGCCATGACCAACACAGCCCTGGCTACGCTTGTCTTTCACACATTTTGCACTCCCCCTGCCCACTTTGCTGCAAGCCAAAAGTCAGCAGCCTTCTGTTTTGGCATCCAGGACCCCAGCTTGACTCCTTTCATTTTTTACATTTCACCATCCCCCGCCACTGAGCTGCACATGCCGCAGGCTCTGAAAGTCAAATGTGCAGATTTTGTTAAACTGTTTTGGCATTTTTGCCATGCTTGGCAAATTTCGCACCTTCCAGCTAAACTGACCTCCTGCCTCTTTTTCACCCTCTCTCTCTCTCTCTATCTCTCTTTCTCGCTGTCTCTCTCGCTCTCCCTCTCTCTCTCTCTCTCTCTCTCTTAGTTCATTGTTTTTGCATAAATATTGGCAAACTGCAGCAGTAGAAAATATGCTTTAAAATATGTTTGCTCAAAAGCACAAAAATGAAAACAACAACTTGGCATAAAATTCACATTAAAAATGCAACATGTTATGTCGCATACGAGAACCCTCCACAACAAACCCACCCCCCGCTCCCCCCTCCCCCACGCCACACACCCCTCTCAACCCGCTGTTAGTTGGCTTAAATAATGCACAGCAAAAAGAAAAAAAAACGTGGAAAGCTCAGTCGAGGCCTTTTAAATATTTGATGGCTCAACATTATTTGTCAATTGATGCCAGACTTTTGTTCGGGTCGAGGAGGGCAGGGGGTTGACAGGCAGGCAGGCAGACATAGAGTGGGAGGGAGGGGGGAGGTATCTATTAGTTGTGGCCAGGAGCGGAAACGTTTATATATTGTTATACTACAGCTGTCAGCTGGCATTGAGGAATTCATCTATAAAAGCATTTTCCATGCATTTCCCTCACATTTCCTGCAACATATGCTATATAAAAGTTGAAACTCGATAAAAGTAAAGCCAAATACACCAAGAGAAATAACTGTTTAGCTATGAATATTGGCTTGGTTGGCATAGCTAAATTATTAAATAAAAAATAGTACATTCAAAGTAAAATTGAAGCCAAAATACACTTAGAGATAGATGCTTGATTAACAAATTTTTAGTGTTACTAAAGTATGCAAATAGTATTCGCCTGTTTATCCTTAAAATGTGCTTTATCCATTTTTTAAATGCTCCCTTTTCGCTCAGCAGCTTTCAACTAGCTTACCCAACGACTACATTCTTTGCTAATTGACTATTACTATTTTTTTTGTCAGTGTACCCAGAGAGAGAGGCCAGAGACAAGTGCGTCAGTTTGCCATCATCGACGCGGAAGTGCGATGTCAATTCAAATTTCTGTCTGTGTGAGCTAGTGTGTGTGTGTGTGTGTGTGTGTGTGTGTGTGTGTGTGTGTGTGTGTGTGTGTGTGTGTGTGTGTGTTCACGTGTGTCTCTTTAACGCGCCCTTTAAAACGCCTTCACTTCGCTTTCTTTAAGCGAAATGAAACTTTTACGAGTGCGCGAATGCTCTTCTTCCTCTTCATCATCATCAGCATCATCAGCAGAAGCAGAAGCAGAAGCAGCAAACGGCTCCAGCAGCTTCTTCTTCCTCTTCATCTGCCCCCAACTCCTCCTCCTCTTCTTCTGCCTTTTCTGCTCGACTTCCCTTTTGGCTGCTGCGCATCGCTGTTCCTGTCACGCTTTGATATCCTGCCTCGTGTGACATATCCGTTGCTGGCAATGCGTCGCCTCACCTCCTCTACCACTCCCCCTACCGCCCCCTTTCGAGTGCAGCTGCCTGCGCTTTTGTTTGTCAGCAAACGTTGCTGAAATTTTCTTCTCAATTTTTTTCTGCAATTGTTGCGATTTTGTTGTTGCCCCCTTTTGTTTTGTTGTGTGTGCAATTGAATTAAATGCGACACCAGACAGCAGCTGATGTGTGTGTGTGTGGCTGTGGCTGTGTGTGTGTGGCTGTGTGTGTGTGTGGCTGTGGCTGTGTGTGGGTGGTTGCTTGTACCACCTGAGCCTCTTGAGAAGCAGCTCTTTGGGTGGCTCACTCACGTATGTGAGTTGAGAGAGTGTCGCTTGTTAAACCGGTAAGATGACAGCTGCTGATAACCGTTTGTCAGATTCGAACAATAATCACGTTGCCTCCATAAACTCCTCAGATATATATGCGAGTTTATTTTACAAGCATGAGCGAAGTAAGAAGTCAGCTCTACGATAAAAGATAGGAGTGAGTCATCTTTGACTTGAGCTGTTTGCTGTTTGTCTGTTTGTCTCTGTGTCTCTGTGTGTGGCATAATATGATTATGGAGCTGCTGCAACTGTTTGAGAATTATTCTTGTGAGTCTTGCTCCACTTTAAAGTCTTATTGCCTCTCGTCCACGCCACTAACTATAACTCGAATCTTTAAAACCTTTCTAATTATATTCAATATGCCAAAACTTTCTCAAAACTGAACCGATTTTCCAAAACAAGGGCAATTTGCTCATGGTTTGACATCGAAACCAATACTAAATTTAAATTAAATTATATCGTATGAAGACGGAATGCTAACCTTTGTTTATTCCACGCATTAAGTCAACATCATTTGAGCTAACAAATGGCAGAGTCGAGTTACATCTTAATTTGAATGCATATAAAACTCACTCGAATAGTTTTTGATATCTTGTTAAGCAAATGATGCAGCGGTTTGTTTATGCTGATTATTTACGATCAATATGGCTCGAAGCTGAGGTTGTGGCTTGTTCTACACACACACACACACACATACCTCGTTAAACTAAGGGAGGAGGACGTGGAGGGGGGGAGGGAAGTATTTGCTACTCGGTAAGACCATTGGCATTAAAGTTGATGCCGACGCGAAGCTAATTTAACGACACCAGCGACATTTCAAGGCACATTTCATGGCAACAGCGACAATGACTACACTCGGAAAAAGTTTTACTAACTCATTCTAAAGCTAGAAAGTTGTTATATTGCTCAGAAATAATTTGTAAGTATTAGGAACAGAATGTATACAATTTCGAGAATCAAAATTCAATTAAAAATTCAAAAATTCCAAAAAGTAGACATGCAAACCGTAAAGATTCTGTCTAAAATTCAGAAACAAGTAATTAAATGAATTTTACTGGCTCGGCTCTTAAATTTAGAGTTTAGCTGTCATCAACTATGTTAAATATTCTTTTTTATTTGTGAAGTCTAAAAATAATAATATAAGTACACACTTAAATAACAATACTCTGAACATTTTATATATATTTTTTCTGAATTTTAAAAATATTCAGCTATTTAGGTAAACCAAACCGTTGTTTTTAGAAAGGCAAATCCATAAAATTTTGTAGGGCAATTTTTTGATGAGTGTAGACCAATAGACAGACAGACGACAGACACGCCGATAGACCGACTGATAGACAGACGGACAAAGGCAATCGTATAAAGAGAGGAGCTGCACACATAACGGTAGCTGGCCGGGCCTGCTGGAAGACCCTCTAAACACGAGCCAGACATACGAGACGACAGCGACGACGACGACATTTACAGGTGGTCGTTGGTCTAATGAATTTTATAGCCAGGAAATTATTATGGCAGGCATCGATGGGCCAAACGGAGGCCAGTACCCGTTTGAGACAGAGAAATGCAGACAGAGACAGGAGAGAGACAGAGAGATAGAGATAGAGAGATAGAGAGAGAGAGAGAGACGTTGACTGTGACGGGTGGTCGTCGTGCTCACAGTGACTGCGAAAACTTGTGCGACGGTAGAACGAGTTGAAATTGGCAATTAACAAACCATTGAATCCAATAAACAGGATTTTAACATTTTGTACAAACACACAAGCACAAGCACAAGCAGAACGTAAAGAACACACACAGACACAGACGCAGAGACAGGGATAGAGACAGAGAGAGAGAGAAAGAGCGAAAGAGAGAACAGAGGAGCAGCCAAAAGGTAGCACATAACGGCGCCAGGGCAACAGCGGCTTGGGGAGCGGGTGGCGGGAATGAAATGACAGCAGCAGCAGGCGCCCCGAGTAGGTAGGCAAACACCATGGCACGCTAGAGGATGGGAGGGGGAAGGGTATTGTGGAGGGGGGAGGGGAGGGGGGGTGCCGAAAGTCAAGCTAACAAACTCCACAAATGCCGAATGCCGACGTCTCGTCGGTCGTCGGTTGTCGTCGTGTTTGTTTATATGCCATTTTTGATTATTTTTATGTTGGTGTGAGTGGGCGTGTAAGGCGTGTAAAAGTATGCGTGTGTATGCGTGTGTGTGTGTGTGTTCTTTGGAGCCGAGCCCTTGATAAAGCTAGGGAGAGGTGGTGTGGGGTGTTTGGGGTGTGGAGGGGGGCTTGTATTGGTTTTTGAGGCCTGCCTGCGAAATTCACGTTGTTGTTGTAATTGAAACCTTTGAAGTGTTGCCTTAAATGTTAGTTGGAAATCTAAATGAAAATGAAAATTCATTTTAAATTATTTCCCAGTGCTACAGCCAATTTCTAAAGGCCCCGTTTTTTTGTTGGCCAAATGTGTTTTATGGGTTAATACCCAAAGGAAGAGCGTTCAAAGAGCGTTCAAAATGAAGTCAATGCAGTCATACAAAGTGGCAAAAGGGCGACTGATTTTAATTGGAAAATCACTCGAATAAATTGTGGAAATTGTACCCTATAAAGTTCATGTAAATCAGATTAACAAGTTGTAGAAGATTCTCTTAATTGAGAACAACGAATCAAATGGAGCCATTTGCAAACGCAAAACAAGAAATTATTATTGACTTTATCTGAAAGAAAATTTTTGAAAAAACAATAATATGAATGATTTGATTTGATAAATGCGGATGAAAAAACTAGAGTAAAATAAGCTTTAAGATATTGACATACTAACATTTTAAATTAAGATCTTTTAGGATTGAGGACTAGAGAATTAGACTTAGGGCTAAAGTAGATTTGAAAATCGGTGTAGTAATCATTAAAGATCCCTTTCATTAAAAAATTGTTAAGATATATTATTAGCATAGGTTATTTTTAATTTAATATAATCTGTTTTTAATTTTTTGTGTCGGCTGGCTTTAGTTCATCGAAAGATAGACTTAATACTTATTGAGCTGATCTGAGAAGATATTCACAATGCATCATCCCACAGTTATACTCAACGAAACCTGGCGTTATACCTATTATATAATTATTACATGTCCTTAATAGACTCGACAACATGTTTTCTTGGCATTTAATGAGACTCTCTCATTTTTGCCATCTTCTCGTCGTTAAAAGGACAAAAGCAATTCAGTTGCCAAGTTCCTTCGGACCTGGGATGTGTCTCTAGGCACCTGGTCTGGTTAGGCTCCCCACAAAACCCACTTGAGAACAGCAAGCCCAACCTCCCTTTTTTTGTTAATGGCAAATATGATTAGTGAAGCAGTTGAAAATTGTTTTTAATGAGCAAATCCTGACAATGGCCAAAATGAACACTGGACTCCATCATACAATAGATCATCATCAACCGGCGGACTTCTGCGACGGACGGACTACAATGCAAACCACTTAGACATACTTAGCGGCCACAATCCTGCCGAGTCCTGTTAGGTCTGCCAAGTCCTGCTGGCATATGCTGCTGCGGCATGTATTATTAATTCAAATTAAATTAAATTAATGCCGCTGATTAAAACGTAACGCGACATAAACAAAAGCCAAACAAAAGCGGACATGGGAGAGGGGTGAGGAGGGGAGCTGAGCGCCTAGCGACGACCGCCAACACGACGGAGTAAACATCATAATCAGGCAGCATAATAAGGACAGCAGCACGCATGTTGCTCTTCCTCTCTCCCTCTCTCTCTCTCTCTTCCACTCTCTAGCTGTCTCTGTTAAAGCCATGACAAAGAGCTGAACAGGCGCCCGGAAATGTGGAAATTTGCAATCAGCATAAAAATTACATTAACATACAGCCAGCTATACGAGAAGTCAGCAGAGAAGCAACACAAACAGAGCAAAGCACAAAACAGACTCTGTTGTTGTTGTTGTTGTTGCTGTTGTTGCTGTTGCTGCTGCTGCTGCTGCTGCAGTTGTTGTTGTTGTTGCCGCGAGCCAAAATGACAAAGTTTTTTATGTGTGGATATTTAAATAAAATTATTTTAGGCAGCAACGAAACGAAACAACAAATTTGATGAAAAAAGCAAAGCCAGACAGAGACAGAGAGAGAGAGACAGTGAGAGAGAGAGAGAGGGAGAGAGAGAGAGAGACAGAGAGAGAGAGAGCGATAAGAGTGTAGTGCCGAAAATTAAATACTCTAACACAGCTAGAACTAGAGCTAAAAAGAAGCTAAGAAGAAGAAGATTCCCCTTATTGAGAACATCGAATCAAATAGAGATATTTGAAAAAGTTAACGAAGAGATCAGTCTGTTGTCCGACATTAATGCAAAGAAATATGAGCAAAAGCCAACTCTGGAATTAAATGGAAGTATTCTGGCAAGCAAAAGATTTATATTCCTACAATATTATTCGAGCTTATTCGTTTAATATAAAGTTTCCAGCCGAAAGACACTGATTTCCAGAAAAATATAGACACAATTAAGACTATTCAGCCTTAAAACTAACAAGCTAAATAATTAAAAATCAAGCTATTATTGTATAGATTATAAAAGAGTTGCATCAATTTAGCTATTTAAATATGTACTCCTAAAACTATGAAACTTGCTCACTAATTAAATAACAGTTGATAGTTTATAAAGATTAAGATAATAATTGTTATTTTATAAAGATAAGATTCTATTGCCTGCTTAAACTAAGAGAATAACTCAAACAATAAGACACTGGTGAATGAAACAATATTTAAATATATATTATTATCATAATACAGTCAATAGTCTACAAAGATTTAATGCAACAGACTCTGATATACGTCTATATCTATATGTATTTACTGACTACTACTGACTAAAAGGTAGACTTTTAAGTTCTGAGCTGTTAGCTTATAGCTTGAGCACCTTAAACTGCATCAATTTGACATTTAACATATATATGTATATACATATATCAATCTCTCTTCTCTTGCTTAACTTTGCATGACAAACTCATAATGCTTACAGCTTATAAGGAACCCAGACATGAGTTATCTTCAGCCATTTAGCTAAGCTGCGTAAACAGGAATGTTGTACCGAGTATCAAGTAGAATATGCCAAGTACAAAGTAAGAAGTACCTTCCAGTTGCTCAATGCCTCGCTTGGCAGTTGTTCAGTTGCTCAGTTGTTCAGTTGTTCAGTTGCTCAGTTGCTCAGTTGTTCAGTTGCTCAATTTATCCAGTTTTCTGGAGTTGCTCTCAGAGTTGCTCCCAGTTTTCGGTCACACGCCAGTGACAAAACGGAAAGTGATTAAAATCGCATTTAATGCGCAAGCGACGCGTTCTTTGCAGTGTTAGATGAAGGGAATGGGTTGGGTTGGGTTGGGTAGTGGGGAGTGGGGGGAGTGGAGAGGGAACAGGGGCGCAACAGGGGATTGTTGTTGTTATTGTTGCGGCTGGTGGTGTTGTAGTTGTTGCTGTTGTTGCTGTTGTTGCTGTCGCTTTGGGGTGAGATTGGTGTAAGTGTTTGCTATATTGTGTGTTTAGGTCTTGGGTTGCTTTGCCTTGCATTGGGATGGGGCAGGGGATTCGTAAGGGGGTGGGGTGTTTGGGATGGTGTGGGGTGGTGTGGGTTGGTTTATTCGTTTGAGTTGGGTCTGGCGAGGGAAAAGCATTGCGCTAATCAACGGGCATCAACGGGAAATTGAGACGAGCAAGCGCCCAAAACGAGTTCAAAATCCTCTAATATATATCGAGAGCTGGCTTCGTTATCTAAATGGGAAATGGATGCTTTTGGCCGATATTAGCGAATGTGGCAACATATTGAACTCTTCACTCTCTCTCCCCCTCTCTCTCTCCCTCTCTTTCTCTCTCTCTCTATCTCTCTGTGCTGTGAGGCATAAAGATTGCCAGAGAAATTTGGCAGTTTGTAAGAATTTAGTGCTTAACATTCTTGAGATTCTCTCTGGCTGTGTGAAATGAATTGGAACAAAATGCAATTATTTTCCTTGAGGGTTGTCAGCAAACTAGGAATGCCAACTTATGGTTCTTGTTGCAATAATTGTCATTCGTCGTTTATTGTGTTTGTGTTCTTAAGGCTATTTAGCTGTACTTGTATATAAAGAACTTTATTTTCGTATTACTTGCGATTAAAAGACTTGCTGCGATTCGAAGCTGAGACACTCTTTCTTCTAGAATTATATATTTATATAGTTGTGATACAAATAATAAAACAAAAACCATAAATGCAACTAAAAGCACATCTAATGCAAATACTCAAATGATAAAAATCGGAGACTTAAATTAAATTAAATTAAATATAATATCAATAAACAATAAATCAATAAATAAAAGTATCTTTTACTCAGCAAACTTTCGCTGTTGCCAACTTGCTATCTTTTAGCTATATACCTATAGCCATCTGAAGCAGTAGAGTTCTTTGAGATCAGTTAGATCTGACATCTTCAAATTGTTAAGCCACACATCCCATTAGGCAATCTTCAGTCTCTCTAAGCCTGGTGCAATCCTCAAGCAGACAACAAAAATAAAGAAAAACACCGTCGAGCAGATGCTCTTGGTCGATTAGAGCAGCAGCAGGAACAACAAGGACATGAACAGCAACCCATCATTATAAGTACAATGTAAGAAAAACATGAAAATCCGTTTTATCAGCAACATCAGGCACATCGTTCATCATTCATTCAGCAGGAGGGGAACACATGAGGCAAAGAAAGGACCGTCGAGCATCGAGCTCGGGTTCATCAGAATCTTGCGTGTTCAGCTGTCGAGGATCAGTTTTTACCTGCCACCAACCAGGACAACCTGCAGCGCAACACACACGCACACCAACTCACACACACACACACACACACACACTGAGGGTCTAAACCATTTATAGAAAAAAAATAGAAACGAAATTGTTTGTTTGACAAATAGAATTTCCATAGCATTAACCGAGAAGCCGTCAATAAAGATTAGATGTATGTGTGTGTGTGTGTGTGTGTGTAGGTGTAAGTGTGTGTAAACGGAGATTGCATTTACTCTCTAAATAAAACTGAAAGGCAAGCACAACATGAAATGTACACTCAGAAAAAATATCGACCCGACGATTTTAGAGAATTTGAGAAATGCTACCCGTAGTTTCTAGAAATCCACAAAACATAAATTTTCGAAATTTACTTTCTGAATTATATGGTGATTTAATTAATTTTAGGGCGACTTTTTTTTTGATGAGTGTATACAAATAAAAATGCTGGCATAGATGTCTGAGAAGAGCGTGCAACAAAGCAACCCTCCAACTACGGTACGGACTACCCTCTGGGGTACGGCTCATTAACGACAGCTGCTCAACAGGCAGGCATGCCAGGCCAGGCCAGGCCAGGCAGGCAGACCAGACCAGAACAGACCAGACCAGACCAGAGACCGCGATCACAAATGAGGATGAGGAGATGAGGAGCGGGTCGGGTTAGGGAGCAGCGAGGAGCTTATGCAGGTTGTCTGCCACACTACCTGTGGCAGTGGCAGTGGCAGAGTGCTCCTTAACATTATAATCATCGGAGGTCTCCGCACAGCTCGGAGATCGCTTATTATGCCTGCTTCTGTTTAATGTGTTTAACCAGCAACAGAGTCGTCGCCTGGGCGTCCCCCCCTTTTGGTTGCTGTTGTTGGTTTCTTCTTTTTTTTTTTTTGCACCTTGCACTTTGCGACGTTGTTGCATGCCACAGACGCAGAGCAATCATTGCCGATGCTCGACAGCTGTTTCTGCGGGGCATCGCCTCGAACTGGCCCTGTCCTTTTGTTTTGTTTTGTTTAGCAATCATCTGTTTTTTGTGTTCCTGTTCCTGTTTTGCTTGCCACAAAGGAGGACAACTCTTTTGTGTGTATATATATGTGAGTGTGTGTGTGTGTGTGTGTGTGTGTGTGTGTGTGTTGCACAGTTATTTAAATTTGTGTTGCGGTTTCTCTCCGTTTCATTTGGCCCGACGAGACGACCTTATTGTCAATCATCTGTTGTCTGCTGTCTGAAATGCTATTAAGATCGTTCCCAAGATGCACACACAACAAGGATGTGGTCCCCAGACTCTGATAGTGCCCCCAGGGTAGTACTCAGAGAGAGAGAGAGAGAGAGAGAGATAGAGAGAGAGAGACTGTGAGAGAGAGAGAGAGAGACGTCTCAGTTTTGAGCTTGAACTTTACGCATTCAAGTTACATCAACTGGAAAAGAAAAGATTCCAGGGCTAATCACAGAGATTTCTATAATTGCAGTTTGTGGCTCAGATCTTAGATGAACTCACAGCTCGAAATGAATTTCAAGTATCTAAAAAGAGAAGAAGAAGAAAAAGAAGAAAAAGCACTTGAAAGATCATTGAAGCAAGAGTTTCTGAAGTGAATGAAATTCGAGTGCGGAATAACTGAAGTGGCACAAAGACGACGGCCAAATTGTCAATGAAAAATAACACATTAGAACTGGATATTCACTGTTGGTAATAAACCTAAAATTTTGTTAATTGAGGTTGAGAATATTACAGATAGAAGAACTGATTTAAGCCACACATAAAAAAGAAGCAATTACCAAAATTGGGAGCGAGCTAAGCCCCTCAATAGAAAACTCAGATTTCTTTCTTAAATGAATGAAATGAACTGTGTATTAGATCAATGGACACCACTTCATCTATCGTATCTATCATTCATCTCAATTTGGCGACGATGCCCCCCTTAAATTCCGCCCGCCTCCCCACGGAAAAACTTCTCATCAACTTGCCACTTGTGCTGCTTTTCCACTCATTGTTTACAATCAAATACTAATATGGAAGAGCTCTCCCACGACTCGCTTGTATTATTTGTTGCTTAGAGCTGTTGTCGAACTGTTTTTGGCTATTTTTAGCTGTTTTTATCTAAAGCGCCTCGAGTTTGTCACAGCCAAAAATCAATTTCCATCTAAAATGCTCCTTTGCCTTTTTCGACGAACGTTTTCCACTTCTTATTTTCTTCTTTTTTTTTTGCCTCACGTTTGTAAACAAAACGTTTGCCGCAACCCCTTCCTCAGTGGAGATGGGGGGTTGCTCAGGCATGGTTACGAGCTCCCCTCCCCTTCCCTCCCTCCGCGCAGCAAACGAATTTGACTAAACACTTGTAAAAAATACATAACACCCCCGACCAAAGCAGCCAAAGCAGCATGAAATGAAGAGAAAAAAAAGAACCAGCTCCATATACATATACGTGTATACATGTGTGTGTGTGTGTGCGCGTGTGTGTGCGTGTGTGTATATTTGCTCAGCCAGTGAAGTGCACTTCAGCCAACGGCAGCAGCAACAACAACAACAACAGCAACAACAACTATAAAATTATAGCCCAGTATTTAATTTTGTTGGAGCTCTCTCTCATTCTCTCTTTCTCTTTTGCTCTCTCTGCTTGCCCTGGCGCATGTGCAGTGGCAAAGAGAGTGAGCGTAAGAGAGAGAGAGAGAGCGCCTTTAAATACGGAAGTGTTGAGAATACTGGGAAATTTCATAAAAACAGACAGAGTTGCAGCAGTTGAGAGAGCAGAGCAGAGAGTGTGTGTGTGTGTGTGATTCTGTGTGTGTGTGTGACTCTGTGTGTGTGTGTGTGACTCTGTGTGTGTTTGTGTGTGATAGGGTAGCAAACTTCCCACCAGGGTGTGTTCAACTCTTGATGAGCAGCCGCTAAAATATCCTGCATGAAAATGTTCTCACGCTGCCAGAGCCAAACTAACAAAAAAAAAAAAAAAACCCGCTAACCCGCCGTCAGCTCAACTCCCCCCCCATTCCTCCTCCTTGCGAGGACCTCTGCCTCTTCTGTCCCGACTTGGCTGCCATTTGGCGTGGCTTTTAAAGTTTATTCGTTTTTTGTTTTTTTTTTTGTTGTTTTTCGTTTTCAATTTTGTGCGCTTCGCAACGAGAAATACTTAATTTCTTGTGTCTAACTTCCTTTTTCTCAGGCACTTGGCGACTGGCTTAAAGGTCCTGGCAGTCCTGCCAGTCCTGTCAGTCCTGCGCACTCAGCAAATTTAAAGAGGAGCCGCCGGCACACGTATGTGTGACTGCCTGCCTGTCAGTCTTTCTGTCCCTCGGTCTGTCCTTCGTCCTTCGGCTCGCCTCCTTCTTCTCTGTGTGTGTGGTTGTGTGTGTGTATCACAGTTTGTACTTAGCGCCAGATGTTGCACGTTGCTGTTGTTGTTGCTGCTGCTTCAGCATGGCGCCTCTTCCTGCTGCCAGCTGCCTGCTGCCGTAAAATCAAGTTTCCAAGTTCAAACAGTTAGGCAGACAGAGAATCCGTTAGATATATATATATATATATATATATTTATATGCACAAGGACTACAATTATCATAGAGTGAGTGGGCGTTAGAGAGAGATAGGCATAGTTCTTCTTCTACTCTTCTTTTTGCTACACATTGGTGTTAATTTTCATAAAAATTATTTTTATTTCTTTGCACCACACATAAATGTAAATGGCTTTGAGTCCTTTCGCTGCTTAATCCTTCCCTTCCACCACGGCGCTCTCCTTTTTACCGCTTGAGGTAGGACTCGTACTAAAAACCTGTTATTCTTACGAGTCCTTTTCTCTGTGTGTGTGTGCGTGTGCGAACAAGTGCCTGCCTGCCCCTGTTTAATGATGGCCAGCAATTCAAGCGGAGCAGTTTAAGCCAACAATTAGATGTGGCTAGGCGACAACAGCAGCTGCATCTTAATCGCATATCATAAACCCAAATTGGTGGACACTGCCACAAAAGGCAAATAAATATGAAAAAGCGGAGAGAATTGGAAAGTTTTCTAGCATTGTGTTTAATCTGGCAAAATTAGCAGAAGTGAGCATTATCTAAATCAGTTGGGGGAAAAATACTGATATACATCTAGTAGTAGATGTCTGAGGGAGAGAGAAAATACACAGATGAGATTGTGTAATAATAATAATAATGATAATAATAATAATAATAATAATAATGATAATAATAATAATAATAATATGCTGAAACCTTCTCTTTAATACATATATAAAATTATAATAATAATATAACTAACAGTAACCCAATTTCCCATAAGTATTTCTAGATTCTGTACTCTTCAAATATGTTTTTTTATTAAGTTCAATATATTAAACAGCAATATTATACTTATCAGTTAGGGTATTAGCTGCTAGGGCCAGC
This sequence comes from Drosophila anomalipes, assembly GCA_035041615.1. Classification (NCBI taxonomy): domain Eukaryota; kingdom Metazoa; phylum Arthropoda; class Insecta; order Diptera; family Drosophilidae; genus Drosophila; species Drosophila anomalipes. The sequence goes on along the minus strand of JAWNKZ010000041.1, from coordinate 9,106,536 downwards.
GACTTACAAATAAATAATTAAAAATAATAAGCACAAAAATATAACAAATATTTATGAGTTAAAATTTTAACAGATCAATCAAACTAGAGATGAAAAAGATTCTGTTCTAGATTCACAATAAAGAAGATAAGCATCACATTAAGTATGAGGAACACCCACTCAATAATCAAAAAACAAACCAAAAGAAAACTTCCTTCCTCAAACATATCACATTTGTAAACTGCATAAATAAACATATAGATGCTTTGTCTCATTTACAACTTGATTATCTGCAAATTCAGTTTTGAAGTATTAAATGCGAACTTCAGGACTGTCAAGTCTGCCAGATAGTAGATAATCTACCATCCTGTTCCTGCTGTCGGTATTAATGCCTGCTGTTCTTTATTTCCTCGACATTAAATAAAAAAGCCAAACAGACTCAAGGCTATTACATCTCAGCACCCTGACCAAAACCAGAACCACACACAGAAACACAACGACCACCACCACCACCCTTTGCACCACCCTCAGCAGTGGCATTATAAGCTCAGTTAGCCTAACTACCATATTGTATAGCAACCCTCCCGCCTCTCCACCCCTCCCCATCTGAGTCTCAAGCAACATGACATCAGACTCATTAAGCTGACATTACATCTAATTAAAATCTGTGCCGAGCTATGCCTAAAATTTAATTTGGCTTTAAGTCCATACCCTCCCCGCCCCTCTGCATCCCTCCTAGTCTATTCCCACAAAAGAGGCGCCCCAAGCGTCCAGTCCAGTCCCTGGCAATTTAAACGCTTGCTTATCAGCTAATTTCCCGTGCGGGTGGTCAACACTACAGTGTTCTCTCTCTACATGGAACTAGCAGAAATGTGAATTAATCATGAGTTTGAAATTGTAACTGGAAATTCTTGAGATTCTTCAATTTGAGTATGTTTTTGATTGCTCTTTTTTATTATTAGTTTATTTTGATTTATTAATTATTTGAGGTATTTCAAATCAAAAGCAATCTTCAATTCAATTATTAACTTATTTATTTATTTATTATTTATTTCTTAAGCTTTGTAAGTTAACATGCAACATATTAGTTGCACAATCAATTCTTAAACATAATTATTTCTATTATATGGAGTAAACGCTGTGCTGCCCAACTCAACTTCTACCTTCCACCTTCCACCCTCCCCATTAATCTCCCCTCTCGACTATTAAGTGCTCGCTTGGACCTCAGGTTCACACTCTGTGTGTGTGTGTGTATGTGTGTGTGTGTGTGGATAAAAGTGTGTTTATTACATTTGGTATTTATTAACAGCTTTATGATTTCTGTTGCGCCACCAATTTGAATTCTCGAGTGCCGCGCACCACACGGACTTTAATGTCAACGCGTTACCAATTCAATCAAGCCCAAAAACCGCCCGCAGCTGACTTGGACTAGGGACTAAGGACGAAGGACTAAAAATGCGTTACAGGCTGGTTTTATATGCCTTTGGAGAGTGAACAATGAGTTTGTCTTGAAGTTTATAACGCATTTGTAGAAGGCATCTCTGATTCCTTAAGGTGTATATATTCTTGATCAGCAGTCGAGTTAAAGCCGAGTCGATTTAAAAAAAAACTAAAAAAAAATCGGACTCTTCGCTGCAGGCAGTACATATTTTGGAGCCGATCTGATTGGTTTACTATATCATATAGCTGTCATAGGAACAACTGGTCGAAGAATAAGTTCTTGTTTGGATAACTTTCTCATTTGCCAATATATCCAATGATGAAATTCACTTTATATGCATGATATAATGCTGCTTACATGTGGATATAAATTCACAGAGATCGGTTCACTATATGCAACAGCTGTCATAGGAATAATGGGTAAAAAGTTGAGTCATGTGGTATAAACTTATTCGATCGATGTGATATACAAATGAAATTCACTTTATATATGTGTTCAAATACAGAAAAAATCAGATTTCTATAGCTTATAGCTATAGCCGCAGCAACTATCGGTCGAAATTTGAGTTCTTGTTTGGACAACTTTTTCAACTAGTAAAATATCTGTATCTGTATCACATAGTGCTCATGGAAACAATCTTTCGGTATCTTTAATATATAATTCAATATGGTTGTCAGCAGTTGAACTCCCTCCGCACTCACTGGAAGGGTATCTGGTCTTCGTTGTGTCTAGGCTAGCTATTCTCTCTTGTTCTTGCTGCCTTCCCTCATTTGTTGTTGTATTTTATGGGCTGCCAGCTTTGCCTGTAAAAGCTTTCGCAGGCAGGCATTCAATAATTCTTTCGGTTTTATTTTCGATTGGTTTTTTTTCGCTTGTTTTCTTTGTTGTTGTTGTTGTTATTGTTGTTGTTGTTGTTATTGTTGTTGTTGTTGTTTTTGTTTTGGATAGCCAACAAATAATTTGATAAACGCAGCGCTGTTTGTCCTTTTCAACCAGTTTTAGCATGAAACGAAATTCACTGTTTTCTTTGGTGTTGCTGTTGTTGTTCGTGTTGAGGACGCGCGTCGGCTCGTCTGACGAGGCTCGGTTTGTGGCAGCAACAGGGGACGAGCTGTACAAATAGCAGCAGAGGCAGCAGCTGCCTCTGCTTGGCGGCTCTGAGTTCGGCTGTGTCGCTTAAATTGGGGTCGGGTCAGCAGCGGCTCATCGCATCGCATCGCATCGCATTCGGCGCAACTCGTATTATCCTTTTTATTACGTGTATACACCCCTTCTCCACCTATATGCCTCTCCCTCTCTCTCTCTCTCCCTCTCTCCCTCTGCCTCTCATAGGCTTTTTGGCCATTGCCCGTGCAAAATGTCAAGTTCAGTTCAATAACAAGGCAAACAACACGAGCCAAAATGCGTTCGGCAATCGATGGTTACATTTAAAATATATATAAACATATATATATATATATATATATATAGAAAGATCTGAGTATGCTGGAATGCAACATTTGTGGTCAGAAGTCGACCGTTTGATGCCCTCGCATTTGCCAAAACCTTTTTAATGAGTTGCTGTTTTGTGGTCTCGCAAGACCAAAGCTTTATAATTCAATTTGAAGCTGGAAAGTTTGAGGGTTAAACTAAAAAATCCAATTGATGAAATTATAATAAAATTACTCAATTAATAAAACATGTAAATTTCGTTAACAAATAAAAACAATATTTATTGGAATAGCTTAAAAATAATGCACATATTTTACTCATTTATTAGAAAGTGATAACAACTTTTGACAATATGTCTACTTATTTATATTATGTGTATAAATACTTACCTTAAATATTTCACAGCTCAAGCGGAGAAGAGAAGTAAGAAGTAAATAAGTTCATTATGGATTTGTACAGAAATGTGAGAAATGTATTTCATTGCACTCAACTCACTCTCGCATTATGATTTCAATAAATCTGAAAACACAAAGATAAGATTGATGCAATCAAATTTCTTCAAAAGTTCAATGCACCAATCTATTTATTTTGTTGTGAATAGCTATTTCTATAGTCAGTACTCTAATCTTTACACGTATTCAAGTGAAGAAGAGCAGCTATAAATAAACATTATTGGCAGCAAGTGGATTACTGAAGTACAAAATACATTATATATATATATACATATATATTGTTGTTGTTGTTGTTGCTGTTGTGGATTGCCAACACGCCCCAGCGCTGTTATCATCGTCCCTAGCTAATTTGACAAATGTAATGCATTCGTCACACAGCCAAATGAAAAAGCGAATCTGAACCGAAACCGACACCCAAAAAAAACAGACACACACACAACTAGCTAACTAGAGGAACAAGAATGGGAATGGGAACAGGAACGGGAACGGGAACCAGGAACGAGAAGCACAAATCGAAACATTACAATTTCGAAAATCAAATGCAAAAAGAGTGAAAATCGCTTGCCATTAAACGCGATGAGCTAAACGACAAAAACAGACAGTTGAATGGTGGTGAGGCAAGGGAGAGAGAGAGAGGGGGAGGGGTTAATGTGAGGGTGGATGCGGGCGGGGGGCATGTGGCATGTGTGTGGGGCAAATGTCGCGAGTTGCTTGCTGCCTGCCTGCCTGTCTGCCTGTCTGGCTGCCTGCCTGCGACAAATGAGTTATGAAGTGCACAGCTTTGGCTTGAGGATTTTGTGGTATTTGGCACGACTCATGTTTTATTAGTTGCCACACCTGGTGGCACATTAGCATATACCAACTGATAACTTGTAATGCTGGCGAGCGTGTGCGATAAACAGCTGTGAATTATTTATGTGACTACTAAGCACCCAAGCAGCAACTACTTGTGTAATTGTAGCTCAACTGCCACACTGGCGCCTGGCCAAGAAGCGCACAACTTGTGGGTCATTGGGTCATCAGCAGCTTCAGCTTCAGCTCAAATGACAAACCCCAAACACCCCAACCACCCACCTTAGTTGCTGTTGTAAAGCCCTTGGCCAAAACAAATTAGATTAGATCGAAGAAGAAGAAGAAGAAGAAGAAGGCAGCGCATTATGAGAGAGAACTTCATTGGACAATGGCATAATTATGCAACGAGCAACCCTCGTTTTCGAAACTGGAAATCGCAAAAGCGCCGCAGATGTTATCGTGAAAACGTTTACCGTTCGACTGCCCCCGTTGCCCCTCCCTCCCCCCTTACCATAATACCCCTCTCTCAGCAAGCCAACCCTCTTTGACCAAAAATTATGATGAAACACGCGACACAACACACGGTTCTCTCTCTCTCTCTCTCTTTCTCTCTCTCTCTGTCTCTCTCTCTCTCTCTCTCTCTCTCTCTCTCTCTCTCTCTCTCTCTCTCTGTCTCTCTCTGTTGCTAGTCATATGCATATTCAGATTTCTGCCCCTGGTCAACAGTTCTTTCTTTTTGTTTTTTGTTTTTTCTGTTTTGTGGCACATGGCATGGGGGCAGTGGTCAGTTGAACCCCTTGAGAACAAGTTTTCAATTCAAACAGGTTTCTGCAGTTGCATGCCACACACACACACACACACACGCACGCACACACAGATGCACAGAGCGACCCCGCTTAACGGTAGCATCAAGTCAAAGGCTTACACATTTCATTGATGTCGCCGATGCATGCACCCCAACCCAACCCACCCAACCCAACCATTATCCTGGCAAAATATAAAAAAAAAGGGACAGCGGCAATCGCTGGCATTAAGTCCGCGTGACATTTTTAAAATTAAACAACATCCAACAACAAATAATAACAACTTGTTACCCGACGGCAGCAGCAGCAACAGCAACAGCAGCAACAGCAACAGCAACAGCAACAGCAGCAGCAGCAACAGCATCGCGTAATAAAGGTAATCCCCTGGTGAGGGGTTGCTGCATGTGCGCTGCATTTGATTAAGGGCTTAGGGGTGGCACGAGCTCAATGGGGTTGACCGGACGAGTGCACTAACAAGAGGGCAGAACACTGCTTTGCTGACCAGAACTTCTAATAACCAAATATTCAAAAGACTAGCAAGGACTAAAACCATAAAGAGGAACCCCATTTCCGCTAGCCAAATTGCTTTGGAGTAATAAAAGTTGAGTGTTGCAAAGCTCTGCAAATAACTAAGAACTGAGGACCCCAAAGCATTTGTTAAATCTGCTTTGAGTTAATTGAAGAATACTTTTATTTGCTTTAATCTAAGCTAAACATTTGAATGATGAGTGACTCATCGTCATCTTTAACACGAAAATCCCTATTTATAAATTCTCACAACCCGTCAACTAATTGTTTAACAGATGCGATGAATTCTAGTAAAATGATAATATTAATAAGATGAAATACGATAAATCTAACAGATTCTTTTCCTTGTAAATCTTATTACGTATATGATTTTAATCTTTAATTGAATAAGCTTAACTTGAAGTTAAATTGGCTTGGTTCATTAGAGACTTAACTCTTTTTAACTTTGGATCAAGCATAAACTCCTTTTCCTCCTTACCTCCTTCACCTGTTTACAGTTCTTTTCCGTTCTTTGAGTGTTGTTTAGCTCTTCTTCTACTGCTTCTGCTTGTGCTTGTGCTTCTTCTTATTGGTTGCTTGTGGCAGGCAACCCCTCTTTAATGGCTCGTCGATGGTTATGAATGCATAATTTCATTCCCAAAAATTGCTGTTTCCTTTATTTCTTGACTTTTTCCTTTCTTTGCTCGACTCGTTGCCTGCTGCTGCTGCTGCTGCTGCTGTTTGTGCATATTTCACAAACACACACAACACACACACACACACACACACTCGAACACACACACACACTCGAACACACACACTATAATTTAACTGGGTTCGTTTTTGTGCCCTTCTCTGCTCTGCTCTGCTCCTGCTAGCCCTTTACGCACACATCCTTTTGTCCACCCCTCGTGCAGCCCTCCTCCCATCGACTTTCGAATATGTTAGGGTAAAGAGCTCTGCCAAATCTGGTTTATAGTCGCGCTTATAAAAAAACAACAAAAACAACAAAAACAACAACAACAACAACAGCAACAGCATTGCCAACTCCCCACGACTTAGGTCGAGGTTCGAGTTTGGGTTGAGTTTGATTCGGTTTTTAGTCCTGGGCAAGGCTAGGCCAGCTAAGCAGGACACAGACCATGCCCAGCCAGCGGCCAGTCAATATGGACTAGATGAGAGGAGGGCTGAACTGGACTGGACTGGACTGGGCTGGGCTGGCCGCTTCGCTAATATCTACATAAATACATGCAACACGCTGCTTCCGGTGTTGAAAGTTCCATTTCACAAAACTCCATGACTTGATGCTGATGTTGATACGATGTTGATGTTGATGTTCATGATGATGGCAAATGGCGACGACGACAAGGACGGGGCATGCGGATACCAAGGAACGTGGAACGTTATTTTGGGTGGAGTAGTAGGGAGTGGGGCTGCTCTAAATGCTGCTGGTGGTGGTGGTGGCGGTGGTGGTGGTGGTGGTGGTGGTAAGCGTGTGAAGGACGCTGGCAAAAAGGGGGGACGCTTCGCTAGTTGGCGATGCATGGCCAACACTTACAGTGGCCACAACACATGCGATATGTCAATAAAATGTCTGGAAACTAACAGATTTGAAATACGAAAACGTAGCTATATAGAGATAGATAGATATACACAGATAAGTGTATATTCCAATAGTGATGGAAGGAACACATATAGCTGACTATAGTTGACTCCATAAACAATAAGCTTTTCATCGATGCCAGAGTAGAAAATGAAGTTCGACTCGCCAGCATGTGGCACGAGGCACACAATTAATATCTATAAAATCTAGAACTGATATATAACTAATAATAAAAGTAAAAGTAAAATATCTATTCCTATAGCAGAGAGTGCCAGATATTTTTATTTATATTCAGCATCTGCAATTACTTTCTCTGCATTTCATTTCGCTTTCTAACCATTTGGTAGCAGTGTGCCAGTCTTGACAAGTCCCCCCAAAACCCACCATGCCACCCCTTGGCGCGGCACCTTGACGGGAAATCGGTTTCGGTCTCCGGCTCGTGTTTAGTCTCACATTAGCGTATTGCCCGCCGCCCGCCGCCCACCGCTCGCCGCAGTGCGTCCGCCGACGCCGAGTGGTAAACGACGCGTCCTTTCGGATACGGATTTGTGTATGTTCGGGTCGGATGGGGTGTTGGGTGGGGTGTCGGGTGTTGGGTGTTGGGTGTTGGCTGACTGGCTCTGCTGCCCTGCGGCGGCGTCTGCTTTGGCTTTGGGGTGTGGCTGCCACTGCTGCTGCTGCTGCTGCTTGTCGTTCATTTGCTGTGTGGCTGCGGCTGCTTGTTTGTTGACTCGGCTAACTCCCAACTCCTACAGCAACTCCAATTCGAAACCCACTCACAACACCACCACACCCCCTCCCCCTCCTCCCTCCTACCCCTGCCTCACCACCTCAGCTGCGTCTCGTTGCTGCCGCTTGAACGCATATTGACGCTTATTAATATTTACATTTTTATTTGTCCTTCGCTTTTTTTTTCCTTTTTTTTTTTTGTATGTTTGTGTTTGTAATTTTTTTTTTCCTTCTATTTATTTATTTTTTTTGCTGCCAAAGTTCGTAACCATTTGGGTGCCGTTGATTAAGCGCTCAACAATGTTGCGACAAGAGTGTAAAAAAAATAATAAATGTTTTTGATTGCTCCCTTTTTTTTAATTGTCATACAATTTGAGACCGTTCCGACATTGCGATACCCTGTAACCAAATGTACCAAATTGTGCAGAGATGTCTGTCCGAAAGCCTCAAAGGTGTCAGAAATTGTTAAAGTTGGTAAATTAGTATCTAAATATGTTTTTTATGCTCTGAAAATATTGCGTTCATGTTACTAAATTTGCCAACTTTCAAATCCAGCTGAAATATATTTGAAATGCTGACAGCTTTTACTTCACTATGTAAATTTATTCGTGTGTCTGTTTGGAAAACCTCAAGGACCTCGGGGCAAAAGCTAGAGTTCTCAGTTCACATCTAGCTGAGATATATTCAAAATCTTTACAAATTAAATAAGAGGAATTCAATTTGCTGTGGATATTTAACCTAGTTTTAGAAGTTGAACCATAGTGATATATGAATGTATACACTTAACATGTTCCTCTGTTGGATTTGTTTTTATTTGATATACATCCTTTTAGAAACCTTGTTCAAACCTAGTCAATCAATCTAGCTTGTGCTTAAAGGTATAATTATAATGGTTTTCTGCAAATCTTTAATGTAATACGAAAAGACAAAAGAAAGTATCTCTGACTCCATCAAGTATATATATTCTTGATCAACTGTATAAGTTCTCGTTTCATTTGTTAGATAACTGCCTAATTTGATCGAAAATATCGATAAATATCGTTTTGTGTTTTGTGTTTTGTCAGGGTATATCGTAGTCGAGCTGAGTCGACTACAGCATTCCCTGTTTGACTTTATTTCCTGCAATTTGTGGCCATAAAATGCAGTAGCCATAGATTTACAATACACAATTTACAATTTACGATTTGCGCTTTTGTACTCCTAATTGGCAGTGTTCGACACATGCGAGCTCCATTAAAGCTGGGACACTTGTAATAGAAACATATATATATATATATATATATATATTTTTATGTCATTCCCAACCCCCGCGCACACAATTTAATTAAAACCAACCAAATTTTTGTTCTTTTTACTCGCCTCGTTGCAGGTAAGCGGGTGACAGCTGCGAAGAGAGAACTCTATCTGGAAAAATCTTGCCTCTAATTTCCGAGTGGAGTGCAGAGGAGGGGAGGAGGTATTTGTGCACGTGTCCTGCCACCCCCACCCCACCCCGTTCGAGTCAGTTTATTGTTGACGTTGACATGGTGGACTGTGTGGTGCGAGTGGTGCGAGTGCTGCGAGTGGTATCCCTAAACCACTTGAATTGTGTTTGCCCAAATTATTTTGAATTATTGCATTCGCCGTGCGTTCAATTTCCACGCGACTTTTGTTACACTCGTCAAATACCCCCAACCCCACCCCATCCCACCAGCCAGCCAGCCAGGAATTAAGGGAAATGAGAACTACCCTCAACTATACAACTGTTGGCTTTTTCTTCTTCTTCTTCTGTTTCTGTTTCTTTTTTTTTTTTTGTTTTTTTTTTTTTGTTGTGGCGTGTCCTTGAGCACAAATGTTGCATTCGGTGCCGCACAGCATGTGGCATTTCCAACGCACTTAGAAAGGATTAGTTCGTTTCCTTTCGGCTCTCTCGTCTATTGCTACATCGTCCTTTCGTCCTTTCCGGGTGGTGGCTGACTTGGCCATTAAAACAGTCCAATTTCCAATTTCAACTCACACAAATATATATATACATATATATATGTATACGGACCCGCATTAGACGGAACAAGAAGAGGATCACACAACTGTTATTTATGATACAAATGCATTTCATTTTGGGTTTTTCCACAAAGAGTATTTCTCATTTGCAATTCTTTGGGTTTTATTAAATATTCAGCATACTTCAAATCTGTTACATTCTCTAAGAGCACAAATAAGTGCAACCTGCTCACATTGAACTTATAAAATCTATCAAATAAATATTCTTCTTAGGTTTTATATCTAAAAAAAAGTAATACTTATTTGGGAACAGCTCTAATTTTTCTGATTTTCAAAAGTAATATTTTTATGTGAATGGTTTTGGGTCTGCATAAAAACTGCATTTCAATTTAAAAACTCTACTTGAGTTCGAAATTCAATCTTTACTCATTTAATGCTCTTAGTCAGTGGCAATCTTATAGGTCTACTTAAATTAAATGATTATCTTTAAAATTATTGCCTTAATCTTTCAGTTTATTAAACATTTTTACTTATAGTTGCAGCTTCTATTTTCAGTTACACAACTCAATGTGAACACAATGGAATTCATAAATTATTTATGCAACTTCAGAGTTGAGTTCTCACTCATGCTCATGGTCTCTCTGTATCTCTCTCTCTCTCTCTCTCTATCTCTCTCTCTCTCTCTCTCTCTCTCTCTGTCGAACTACAACAATGAATATCGCTTTGGTATGTCAAGCGACAAAAAATATGAAGACATTTATATTCATTAACCCACAAATACCTGGCAGCAGTTTTGCTTTGACACTTAACACGCCAAGCCAAGTGATGGTTGGTGGGGGCAGGTGGGTGGTCTGTGGAGGGGGGGCGGAGGACAAATTGCCATTAACATAATTTATATACTAACAAAGACGTTGTTGTTGTTGTTCAGCGTGTGTGTTTGGATTACGATTTACATAACAAGCTGCTGCTGCTGCTGCTGCTGCTGGTGTTTAGTTGGCCAATAGATTTTGATTAATCCACGACAAGGTGCAGTCAGTCAGTCAGCTGGCTGTGTACTTCAATCATCCCCCTCCCCCCTTCCCTCTGCAGACGGCCAACACTAATTGTTAGTCTGGCCAAGGCAACGACAGCATAAACCATAAAAATATCAACTAGCTAACGGTTTTTGTGTGTGGGGAATTATCCCGAAGATATTAGAAGATATAACGTGAAACGCACGCATCGAGAAAATTACATGAGCAAAATATAATTTGGTCACGTGCAGCGAAATCGAACCCAACAAGGGTCTCTCTATCTCTCTCTCGCACTCAGTATGTGTGTGTGTTTAGCTTTACTGTTATTTCCATTTGATGTGCCCAGTCCAGGTCCAGGTCCTGTCTGAAGGCTTATCAGCCGCAAAAGTCGTCGAGCGAAAGTGGAAGTGAAAGTGAAAGCAAAGCAGGAAGCGTAATGAAAATAGATTTTTGCTTTTTTGCTTTCACCCCTGTGGGGGGTAGGGGGTAGGTGGAGGGGGTTGGAGTGCTGTAGGACTTGTGTCCATGGCGATAAGCATCTGAAATTGAATTGAAATACAATTTTTCTGTATTCTTCTTTTTTTTTCTGCTCGCTTTTCTTCTCTCTTGCAATTAGATCAAAATGAAGTTAGAAAACAAGTTGCTGCTGCTGCTGCTGGGTTGGCTGGCAAAAAATTCTGAAACCGATTAACTGTCACAAATTTGTGGCATTGTGGCCCAGGGGGGAGGGAGGATGTTTGGGGAGTGGTGGTGGCAGCGTTGGGCATCAGAGGGCAGGTGTCAAGGTGCCATTTCCTGGCTCGTTGACACTTTGACTTCAGTTTATGTCGCTTCGCTGGACTGTTTCGCATATAAATAAAATAAATAAATGGCATTCCAGCTGCAGCGCTAACGAGCAGGTGAAAAGCTGCACAGAATGTGTATATATATATATATATATATCTGTATATTATATATATATATAATTGTGGCCAGTCTCGATTACGAAATGCGTGCCAGCAACGCACAAATTGCGGCCAGACAACAACAACTGGCCAGCTCGGACTCACTTTAATAACAAGACCAACAACAACAACAACAAAAATATAGCTAAAACATGAGGGTAGTTTTTATCCGATAGCCGTTGTTATTTAGCTTTTTTTTATTGTTGCGCTACAAAACTGCTATGCACATAATGAGCAAAAAACGATGCGTCTGTTTTAGTCAGGGGCAACGCTGCGACTAGTCCAAACTCCAACCCAAAACCCAGACTAACAGACACACAGACAGACAGAGAGAGAGAGAGAGAGAGAGAGAGAGAGAGAGAGAGAGAGAGAGATGTGAACATGCAACGGAGCCGTGTGGCATAACTGAGTTTAATGCTGCCTTAGCATGCAGCACACGTATGCGCTTAATTTTTTGTTTATAACGCCCCCAAGGCACACGCCCCCCAATGATCATCATCAGCGCTGTGTTTGTCACAAGAGGGGATGTTTATTTTTTCTTTCTTCTTCTTCATTCTTTTTTTTTTTGTTGGGGTAGCAGAACATTTTCATTTATCTGAGCCCAAAATGGTTGGTGTCTAATAACGCTTTGATGAAGTTTGCCAAACCATTTCGAAATAATAAGTATACCATTTAAGCAACAAGTATTTACAGTTCTTTAAACAACTAGTTGAACTAGGAAACATTTCCCTAGAGCTATTTTGAAGTTATGATTATTACAATTAGAGTAAAAGCAGTTCGTTGTTTGGCTAAATATAACATTTTTTGAGTGTCCTTTTTTGGCTTTTTGTAAATCAAATGTGAAATTCTATGCATGGCGGCTTAGTTGCTCGGGTCATGTGTGGACCGGACCCCGGTCTGGAGCCTGGACCCCGTTGCAAAGGTCTTTCCCTGTTATTGGCTTTGTCTTTCGCCTGATGATGCCCAAAACGTATGTGTTTACGTATATAGACTACTTTTTTTTTTTTGTTAGGGGGGTGTGGGGATCTGGTAGACAGGTCTCTGGAGAGTACGACTTATATCCGATTACAACACCACAACTTTGTCTACGTGTTTTTTTTCTTTCTTGTTTTTTTTTTTTTTCTTTTTTTTTTGGTGGTTGCAAGTACCGCCTGAGTGACTTTCAATTTTTTGTTCGCAGTCTGCATAATGGAGCTAATGTGGGGCTCAGTAAGCCGAATTGAAAATTTAATAAATTTCAATTTCTGTAATAGCCATGTGACAGCAAATATTAGGCAGAAACAATGCGATAAATGTGAGAAATGGTTTTCCATTTTTATTTGATATATTTTCTATGTGCGTAAAATGCACAGACAATTAATTATTATAATACTATTTAAATACAATTTTGAATTATTTTTCTATAATATAATGCATAATTTAATACTTAATTCTCTTTCTCTAATTTAATTTATAGTGTAACAATTAAAGCTCTTTCTCTAATACAATTTATAATTTAATTCTCATTTATTTAATTCTCATTGAGAAAAATCGAATTAAGAATAGAATATAACTTTAATAAGAACCATTTCATTTAGCTATCTATTTTCTATCTTCTATTGCTATAAATTGTTGCGTGAATTCTCATTTTTCATTGGCAGCTTTAATACGTAATTAAACATTTATCACATTTCTCATGCAAAACTTTTGAGCTACCCACAAAATCCCGTTAACATGAAACCCCCACGCGCTCTCTCTCTCTCTCTCTCTCTCTATCTCTCTATCTCTCTATCTTATAGTATCTTTCTAACTGTGTGTGTGCGTGCGTGTTCCGTGACAGCGTAAAAGAAAACTATAATTACAGCAGAGGCAAACCGCAGCAAGGCATCAGCATGGGAAAGGGACAACAACAGGAGACACATACACAGACAGTGATGGGAAGACGGCGACGCTGTCAATGTAAAGGCTCAAACGAAGAAATTAATATTTTAATTACAACACATTTAACATGCGATTATGCGCTTGAATGAACAACCCAAAAAAACACACACGCACACACCAAAACAGGGTGGCTCTAGTGCACTCACACACACACACACACAGGCAGACACATATGTATGTTTACAGCCGCCCCACGGCGCACAGTGAACGCTAAAAGTGTCATAACTTATTACAGGATAACAGTCTAACGCATCACACATCCGCCTCTGTTAAGGGCAAAGAGCCACCCCAAAAGAAGAAGAAGAAAAACAACAACGACAGCAACTGTAACAGTCGCCGTAACAGAGCTTAATAAAGCGTTCATCATCAAATGGCACGAACTAAGCCCAGCACGTAGTGCACTTTAATTACAGCCAAAAAGCCGAATGCCTGGCGAACTCTGCACTGGTCATTCGGCAAATAAGACATAGCAGACATAAACATGCAAAACGAAACGCTTTCATTAGCTTAACAGAGCGGCTAAGCTGCGACAGCAGACATCGTCTGTAATTGACAGCTGTTAAGTTAACATGCGGTGTCAAAGCACTGCTGCCTGGTCCTGTTGTTGTTGCTCCTGTGGTTGTTGCTGTTGTTGTTGTTGTTGTTTTTGCTGCTTCCGTTAGGAACTGTGATGTGGTTTGGGGACTTTCGGCTCTGCCAGCCAGCTGTCGTCGTCATTGTCAACGAAGTACGACGCCGTTGAGTGTTAATCAAAGCGTAGTTAATTGCTTTGCCGAAAGAGACCAAAAAGAAAGACACTGATTGTGTTTGAGACAGAGAGAGAGGGAAAGTGAGTGAAAGGATGAGTGAGTTGAGTTTGCCTTGTGTAGTTGGAGTTTTAGTGGAGCAGTACTGTGGGGGGGGAGACTAACGGTTGAGCGTGTGCGCCTTTTGATTAACATAACCCCTTTTTTTGGCGTGCTGCTACTGTAAATGTTGCTGTTGTTGTTACATGTCTAATTTAGCAAGTGTTAAGTGTCCGTCTGAACGAGTGCGAGAGGGAGAGAGAAAGTGACGGCAGCAGTCGTCTACAATAACAATAAATACTAATTAAAATGTATTTAAATACAAATGCAGACACGAACATGCCCAATACACACACACACACACACACATAAACATGCACATGAATTTTTATGCACTGTGAAGCGTATGTTTTTGCTAGTCTAAACTCACCACACCCCCTCACTCCTCTGAACCCCCTCCCCCACTCCAACCCAACAATACAATGAGTCTGGCGCCAGGCATGCATATACGTATGCATGTTTGTGTGTGTGTATGCGTGTAAGTGTATGTGTGTGCGTGTGTGCATGTTGTTTACTTGTTTTTGCACACTAGCGCCACCTAACGGAAATGTTTCATAAAAACGTAATTGTCCATGTAACACTTTTTTTTAATAGCCTCGCTCGCTGGCAGCAATTCTGGTTAGACTTTAAATAATGCCACTATGTGTGTGGCATAGTTATTAAAGACGTGTTGGGCTGCTTTTATACTGATTTTTCATGTGGGGCATGCAAATGGAAATTATGTTTGTAGAATTGCGATAGGAGCATCTAAGTAAGAAGTACAAATAAAATGATTATTTCTAGCGAATTCCAATGAATTCGTGTACAGTTAAAGCCATTTTTTTTTTGCTGTGCTGAGCAGCCACAATTGTCTTTATAGAGTCGAGTCTATAGAGGAAATCGTTCGAATTTCCCACATTTATAGCCAGACAATTTGGCTTAGCTGTTTTATGCTGATTGCGCAGAGAAAGAGCAAGGAGACTATGTAAAAATCATCGCAGCTTATAATAAAAGCAATATGTGGCACTACATTTGTTGTAATCAGCACAAACCGAATGCAATGCGATGTGTATATAATGTATATGTATATATAGCTATCTCTCTCTCTCTCTCTCTCTCTCTCTCTCTCTCTCTCTTTCGCTCTCTCTCCTTCGCTCTCCATTGACACGGCACAGGGCAAAAATCTGTAGCCAGGTCCATAACAAAAAGATTCGAAATGAAAAGAAAAAATAGATTGAATTGCGTGCAAAATGCGTTTGCCTTGCAGGGTAAACTAAAAGATGGAATAGGGCAAGGGGAAGGTGGAAGAGGGGGGAAGGGAGGGGTAGATAGAGGCAAACAACATGCAGCAATAAAGTGCTACAGCCCTTGAATATTCGGTGGTAAATATATATATATATATACATATATCGTGTATAATGTGAGCAAAAGTCAACGAAGCGTTTATACACTTTTCCATGATATGCATGGGAACTATACAAAAAGAATATCTGATTACAATTTTGAAAATCTATCTTACCACAGTCAATTGAATTTATGATAAGAACTGTTTAAACATTTTCACATTTGCTGATGAAGAGCAGAGATTGGAAATGCGATGGTAAATAAAGATGGATGAAACATGATAGTTGGGAGAAGATACTTAATTTAAATAATATAAATTAAATAAATTTAAATACAAATGAAATTTAAATAATGGAATTAATTTAAAATACGAATGAATTAAATGGAAATAAAAATGGAATAAATGAAAATAAAATAGATGGCTAATAAACATATTTCAACTATAAATCGATTGATATCATTAGAATTTCAATGGTCAGTCGCAAGCTGTGTAAGAAAATGAAAGCTGCCCGCTGGCAAAACGGAAAAATAGGGTATATCGAATGACAGCAACAACACGCGCCATAGACAAAGTGTCGCCGTCTGTCTGTCTGTCCGCCAGCCTAAATGTTGTACGTGTAAAGCATTTAAAGTAATGAAGCGACGCTGAGGTTTGAGCTGCACTGGGGTGCTACTGGGGGGGGCGACAGTGTTGGGGAATTGGAGAGTGGGCGAGATGGGAGAGTTGGGAGAGATGGGAGAGATGGGAGAGATGGGAATCTCGATATTAGTAACATTTGTGCGGCTCACTTGATGCGGCGACCGTCAGCTGGACAATCATTCAATGCAATCGGCCAATACATCAATGTGTCAACCAGTGAGTTGTTCAATGATGCGTTCCAAAATGCGGAATGTGTCAATAGGTGTCCACCGGACATATGTGTAACCGATAGAGGGCGTGTGGTTGCTGCTGCTGCTGCTGCGGTGGAGGGGGGAGGGGGAGTGGGGGGAACACAACCTCAACGAACCTTTTGGCTTGTGTGCGTGGAGGAGGGGCGGGGCAGGGGAGGCGGGGGAGGGAGCTGTGTGTATGGTAATTTATGTGCGGCATTTAAATGGATCAGCCGTCGCTGTTGCCTTTGCCGTTGTCGTTGCGCCCCCACTGGTGGCATCCACAAATTGTTTAAGCAAACAGTTGGACGCTACCGTAACGCAAATAGAGGTAGACAGCTAGAAAGAGAGAGTGAGAGAGAGAGAGAGGGAGAGAGAGAGAGAGAGAGAGAGGGAGAGAGAGAGGGAGATAGAGAGAGCTGTAGGATTTTTGAATGCGATCCTTTGGCATTTTATATGTACCATGTGCCTTTATGCTCATGTTTGCCTTTGATAAATGCTTGGCTTTGCCTACCCCTCACCCCCAACCACCACCCACCCCCTCCTGCCTACCACTTGTTGTTGTTGTTGTTGTTGTTTGCTTTTCACGCATTTTCCTTTTTTTGGTAGACATTTTACGTGCTTGGCGATTATGAGCAAAGTTTTTGGTTATTTATCAATTTAATGACTTTGCACTTGGCCAGCATCTCTTCTTCTTCTTCTACGTCTTCTTCTTCTGCATCTTCTTCTTTACCATCTTCTTATTGTGGTGTGTTGTTGTTGTTGTTGTTGCAATTTAAGGCTTTTAGATTGGATTTATATTGCGAAATGAAGTCGGAAAATGTCTTCGCTGGCTGCTGGCTGCTGGCTGCTGCCTGCTGGAAATAAAAGTGAAATTAATTTCTTTTTATAGCTGGACTTTGACTTTAGCGAAAATTGAGCAGAGAGCAAATACTTTGGCATATGCAAAGCAGCTGAGAATTGCCAGCTATTAATACCCCCCCCCCACTCGAGTACTATTTTGAAGAATTGATAAAGTTTTTTATTGGGTTTCAAGTGTAATTTGGCATTTAATGGCCAGGTGAACATCTTAAGTATGAGACTACAATTAAATGCAGACACCAATTCAATATTAAGATAATAGGACAAGTCAGATATTAATGCAGACTGCGAAGAACAAGTTAGAATGAAATAATGAAGATAATCTGCAACCAGTTGCGATTCTCATTCAAGTTTTATGTTAGAATATAAATATAAATGAAAAACGAAGACTGTAAGATTATCGATAAATATCGATATACGCAAAACGGGGTAGTTAACGATAAAATGAAAATAAAATTCTACAAATCTAACGTGTTTAGCATTTATAGTATCGTAAAGACGGGCAGACAGACAGACGAGCTAGATCGACTCGGCAGTTGATCCTACTCAGAATCATATATACTTTATGGCATCGGAGATGCTTCCTTTTACCTGTTATACCGACTCTAACAAGTTTTCAATTAAAAACAAATTTGTCAATTGCAATTAAACACAAGACTTAAATTCAGATTAGCTCAACTCATTTGCCCGACTTTTATTGCGACACGCTTGGAACGAGGGTCAAATTACTTCAAATCTGAATAAGTCTCTTTCTAGTCTGGTTTGGCATATGTGATTTTAATTCCATTTTTCCCTTTTCATTGGTTTCCATTTGCGCTCCACTCCACTCGAGTTTCTGTGTTGCCTTTGTCTGTGCTGTCAGCTTCTTATTGATGACAGTTCCGAAATCAATCCCTGGCCAGTCGAATTTCTCAGTTAGCACCTGTTGTTGGCGACAGCGGCTTCCCCATTGCCACTCTTTGCATATGTCAACCCTTGTTCAGTCATTGCTCATGCAAAACCGAGCAAAACCCCTTGACACCTTGTCGAGACTGACTCGCAATTGCTCAATACCCAAATCTATACTCAAAAATAACGCCAATACTCTAACGACTACACTCCCTCCCCCTGTTACCCCCACTCTCTCTCTCTCTCTATCTCTCTCTGTCTCTGTCTCACTCCATTTTGTTATTGCTCGCTTGGTTGCACTTTTTTGGGCTCATTGTTTATGTTGTGTTTGCTTTGAGGCAGAAGAAGAACAACATTTTTTATTTATCGGCTCGTTCGCTCTTTAGTCACCCTGTGTGACGAGCATCATAAACCAATTTTTATAAAATTTTCCAATTTGTTTAGTTGAATTTAAGCAGCCATTGAAGTTGTCGAAGTCGAAGTTGAAGTCGGCAAAACAAAATCCCAGCTAAGTAAATATGTTTTACGAGGGGGTGGCTCTTTTTCTCTTTTTCTTAGGCTTAGGGGTTCGAGTCACAGCCAGCGACCTGTCAGCTCTGTGTGTGTGTGTGTGTGTGTGTGTGTGTGTGTAGAGTCTCACCCTTACGCACCATCACAAATTCTCATCATCATCATCATCATCTGTCAGAAGTTGGAGTTGGGGCCGACTTTCTGAAGATGCGTGCAGCCATTTTTTTTCTTCTTTTTTTTTCGGTTCGCTTTTGACATGTAGCATGTTCCCCTGACGCCTGCCACTCCCACTCCCACACCCACTTCCACGCATCCCTCCCCTCGCGCTGTGATAAATTGTTCAATAAACTTGTTTCGCAACTGATTTGGCACTGCCAATTTCCAAAGTAGCCTGCAAAAGTTTCGGAGCCAAAGCAACCAAAAAAAAAGTAACTTTTCTAGCCAATTTTGCCTAGCTACAAAGTATAAGACTTGATATAACTATATTGCCATTTAATTTGGCACCGCTTGGCAACCCTACAACGCGCATAGCGTAGTGGTCAAAATGCATTTACACAGTTTGGCATTTAAAGCATGCTTTTGCCCCTTCCCAAATTCAGCGAATTATGTGTGTGTGTGTGTGTGTGTGTGTGTGTGTGTGTGTGTGTGTGCTGTGCTTAATTTCAAATTAGGGTGGCAATTTTTGTGCCATGTGTGCACGTTAGTGCACAGTGGTGCTGGGTGGTGCTCTTGTGCTCTTGTGTGTTTGTGATTTTCATTAATGGCATTTGGCACACAATTGCAGCCCTTAGTTCCCGACTGCCACGGACTGATATGTTGATGGAACGAGTCCAAGTCAGCCCTTTGACGCACTGCAACTGCAATTATGTGCCATGACTTTGACTTTGTACTCTCTCTCACTCTGCATCCACTCTCTGCCGTGTTATCACAAATCAAACTAAAGCCGAGAAAGAGGCCCAAACTCAACTTGAACTCAAACTCGAAACTCAAACTCAAACTCGAAACTCAAAACTCAACAGCGCCCTTTGTTTTTGAGCTACCCACTTCAAGTCAATCTTCAGTATTTGCAATCAATTTAATTTCAATGACACAAAATTTGCATCGTTCAAATAAGGGGGGGAGGGGGAGGGGGAGGCAGAGGAGTGAGGAGGGAGCAGATGATAAGGAAGAGGAAGATGGAGGGATCTATGCAGTTGGTGTTCTGTTGTGGATTGTAGGCTTTACAGCATTTTGTGTAAATATGCAAATCGAAAATGCAAATTAGTTGAATTCTGATTTGGCTTTGAATGGAATGAAATCGAAACGAACGAATGAATGACTCGATTCGAATCGTTTCGATTCGTTTCATTTCGCGTCGAATCAAGTCGAGTCGAGTCGAGTCGAGTTGCGTCGAGCTGAAACAAAAGCCAAAAGATTCTCATCTTACTCGGTGCATTTGCCACTGAACTGGAAGCAATTGTGAAAGAATTTCTTAGGGGTGGGCAGACCATGAAATAGAAGCCATGTGAAGGGGTTGGGGTTAACAAACGGTTTGATGGAGAGGCCTTTGCTATCTGCTATTCACACTTGCTCTGTGCAGAGTTTAACACAAAAGCAAGTCAATGTTTTCGTTATGATAAGGTATGAATGCTCAGCAGCTAACAGATGCTAGCTCTTCTGCCCTAACTTTATAAAAACCGATTTGATATCGTTTTGTCAACGATTCAGTCTACAAAATATAATACTGTATTTAAATGTGGTAACAAAATTCTTGGTCAAAAATTCATATACCATTTCTATCCTAGAAAAAAATTAGGACATCTCCAAACTTTCCATAGCCACAACTTAGTCAAAAATCAAACGATTTTCAAAAGCAATATACTTTTGTGAATGGCTTGACTTCTAGATGAAAACTGCATCTAAATCTGGCAACACGATTCTGATTCGAAAATCAAGCTAAAAGTTGACCAAAACTATCAAAAAGCGTCCTTTGGGGAGGATACCAAACTTTCCACTTTACCAAAAGTGATACGATTTTCAAAAGGCAGAGGTTTTTAATTATGATTTGACGTCTAAACATATATCATATTATATATATTATATATATCATGTAAACATTCTACGCTTAAGAAACTTTTGAAATTATAATGTGAATGTGAATTGTTGTTGTTGTTTTTTTTTTACAACATAATTGCCATCTTCTCTGTACTGCAATACCTTAACTGAAGACGGTTTTCAATGTACACAAAACATTCTAGAATCTTGAATCTGGATGCTCACTCAACAAAGGTTTACACAGCGCAATTCTATACAGGTAATTCTAGCCCAGAACATGCTCCACAGAATGTGAGATCTTAATGCATGGAACTGTTTAAATATTTGTTGCTCACTATCAGTGAAAAGAAAAAAAACACAGAAGAAGAAGATTTGTGTCTAGGACACAATTTCGTTAGAAGAGGCACTCGACATGTGTTTTTTTTTTGGGCTCAGTGCTCATTCCACACTCTGCACAGCTCCCGCTCCCGCTCCCGCTCCCGCTCCTTTTGTCAGCCACTCGAAATTCCACACACACACACAGACTGCGTGTAGACTTTGCCATTTCATGTCAGGCTCGCCCTCTTTTTGCTGTTTTCCAAAGTGCTTTAAGCTGGAAAAAAAAATAAAGTATAAAAGATTAAAATTTCACAAAACGAAATGCATTCTTCGAATAGCGCAAATATTTTTGAAATTAAACAAAAATAGCAGTAGCAGCAGCTGGTTGGTTGGTAAGGTGTAAGAGGTAAAGGGGAATCACACTCCAGTTTCATGAGCAACATAGGCAACCCTTTATTGTGGCAGGAGCAGAGCAGGAGCAGGAGCAGGAGCAGAGCAACCCTATGCTTAGCAAGTGACGCGCACAGCATTTGGCACACTATTATTATCATAATGCCTGAGCAGCTTTCATTATGTTGATTATGGTGGCTGTTGTGGCACGCGTTGCCCTTAAAGGAAGACGCACACAGCGGCTTCAACAACAGCAACAAATAATGCATATGGAATACATATTAATCGGCACAGAACTGGGAACACAGGATAGGGTTGCAAACCTAATGCAAAACACTTTGACAGCTACTCAAACTGAATGGCAAGTTTTTTTTTTCTCTACTTTTTTTTCTCTTTCAAATGTAATTATAATTTATACATGAACTTTAATTAAGTGTATTTGCGGATTCAGCGGGTTCTACATGGGTGCAACTTAGAGTACATACGGGTTTTGTGCTTCCTCATTTCTGTTGATGATTGGTGATAAGCAAGTTGATATTTAAATACATTCTTTGAATGGTTTTTAACATTTTTCCTGAAGCAATATTTATGGTTTAGTTCGGGCTAAGTAGACAGTTCTATAATATTTATATTATTTTCGTTAAATGCTTATATTAGTTTCTATCATGCTTATTTTACTTTAAAAACGTAAATTTGTTTAAGGAAATGCTGGAATGAAGATAAGCTCAGAAAAGCTTAAAGTTTGACAGCTAATAAATATAAAAACCCATCTTCGCTTCAAGGTCAGCATTCAAAACAGTCTTTCCTTTGGGCACATGGCAATTATGGGAATGCATGATACGTGGAACACGTGGAAGTGCGGCAACAGCGCACTCAATTGCATGCTAGAATGAAACACAAACTGCGAATAACTTAAGGCTTGTCAATATAATAATTTGGAAAGACTTCTTCGCTTCATGTTATGCATTATGAAACACCAATCAGAACAGTTGTTCAGTGGGGAACATGGGATCTATGGGAACAGATGGAAGTGCGGCAACAGCGCACAACACTCAAATGCATTCGTTGTGGGGGGGAACGTTTGAGAAATGAACATAAAAATGAACGCAAGGCAGTAAATTAAGTGCCCGCTGGGAATTCATTCGTTTGCTTCGAGCATAGGCAAAGTGCGTGGCCCTCTACACACACACACACACGCACACACACTGTCTGACTGTCTGACTGTCTGTCTGTCTGTCTATCTGTGTGTGTGTGTGTGTTTTGGTTGCATACAAATACCCAAACTAAAAACCGCTCGCTGCTGATGCTTCTTGCCACGTTTTAATGGGTTCGCCTGGGCTTCAATTTTATGTGTGTGTGTTGTGTGTGTGTTGTGTGTTGTGTGTGTGTGTTGTGTGTGTGTTGTGTGTGTTGTGTGTAGATACACTGGGCCCTCTGGCTTATTGCTTACCCTTTCATTATGGGCTCAGGCGCTCGCCATTGTTATGCCACACGCGGAAGAGGGGGGGGGAGGGGGGAGTAGGGTAGAAGGGTAGAAGGGTAGCGGAGGGTTAGGCACAATTTTGAAGTTCTTGCGCGCTTCGCACAAATTCATTTCGCTGTGCGGCTTGCTTCGCTTCTTTTTCTTTTTTTTTATACGTCTGCCTCAGAAAAACACTTTTTGAGTTGTTGTGTTGCTGTTGTTGTTGTAGTTGCATTGTTATGTTAATTTTGATTATACGTTGTTGTTGCTTGTTGCTTGTTGTTGTCGTTGTTGTTGTTGTTGCAGCTCACTGTGGCACGAGCTTCGCTTTTCTCATATCTACAGCTCACTAATTTGTGCGCGTGCCGTCGCAACAGCCGCCGCAGCAATCCTCCCCCCTCCCCCTCGCTTCGATAACCCCTCTACCCCTGCTGAAAATCACATTTAAATAGTGTGGAATATGTTTTGTTTAGTTGGCTAGCCCGCTAAATCCCAACTCCAACCACCCTCTTCGAAGATGTGCCTCAAAATTGGTTGTTGTTGCTCCAACTCATCATCATCATCAGCTTGCTCATCATGAGCAGCAGCAGCAGCAGCAGCAGCAGCATCAGCATCATTGTCATGTTGTCGTCATGTCCACGTGCCGGGCATCAGTTTCAAGTTCGCCGCCCTCACCACACACATACCCCGTCCCCCCTCCCCCCTCTAACCCCGCCCATGCCACAAGCAAATGCATAGAACAAAAAGGGGTACTCGCAACTCTGTGAAATTAAAAGTGTTGCGCTTAAGTGTTTTGTTGTGTTATTGCCAGTTGCCAGTTGCCCGATTGTTGTCAGCTTGTTGTTAGTTTGTAGTTGTTGTTGCTGTTGTTGTTGTTGTTGTTTTGGTTGTTGTTGTTGTTGTTGTTGTAGCCACAAGCTTTAACTAATGTATAAGACAAAAAGGTGAGCGTCACTTGTCCCTGGCCATTGTCCTTGTCCGGGTCTCCAATGGGTGTGGCTGTCATTACAACAGTCAATCAGTTTCGGTTTCAGTCTCTCCCTCTCTCTCTCTCTTTACCTCTATCTCTGTCTCTGTCAGTCAATCGCTTGTTTTGTGCCTGCAACTTCCACTAAATGAGTGGCAACATTTTGTGTGGTTTTGGTGTCGAATTCTGTCTGTTGTTTTACATAAATGTTTTGGGATTCAATTGGAAATATTTCGGTAATGGGATATGTTTTAATTATATGGTATATCTTGTACTCCAGCAAAATACCTGTAATAACAATTCGCTTCAACTTTTGGGGGTTGGCAACTGTTTATGGGTTAAATTCTCAGTTAGAAATAATGATACTAGTTTCAAATACGAACTGCAATTTGTGGCTGGTGTGTCATTTAAGGGAGTTAATCGACTGGTGCAAATAGCTGAACAATATTGTAAATAAGTTTACAGAAAGTGATATATATTTTAATTGTAACTGAGTCAAGTCTTTATAATCCTGATGGAAGCAAGCAATGCTTTAAATTTTTCAGATAAACTATAGTGTTATAAAAATAGACTTTAATTTGTCGATTTTATTAAAAATAGAATAATAATAATACAGTGCTCCCAGGGAACATTCTTATTAAACATTAATTTCTTTGCATTTTCGATTATAAACAACACACAATTATTTAACAAACATTAAGACATCTCTGCCCTTTAAGAATATGAAATATATATTCGCTAAAAACATAAATAATAACTCTGCTTTCACATAGAGTCCATAGAGCCTCGCAGTTCCTTTAGATTTACTGTTTATCTCTTTATATATAAGTACATGCAGCGCTCAGATATCGCTAGATAAGACACTCTATAATTTTGAGCTATAGCTTTAAAGGCTTAGGCTTAACTCAGTTAATCAAGGACCAAAATTTAGTTGGCCCGTTTTGATTACCCTTCATCTTTTGACAGTTAATCAAATAATTTGATATGCAATCAGGAGCAGAACACCCTCAAGAGGTAACTGTAACCTCTCTAACCCTATAAGCTTAAACCCAGCGGTGCCTGTGTGTGTGTGTGTGTCACAACACCTATTTTACTGTACAGTATGACCTGCAAATCGCCCTCAGTATTGCAAATTAATGAATATGTATTATGGCCATCAAAGGTGTTAATGGACACGACACGCCACACAATTTCGGACGCAGTCAGGACACCAGGGGGGTTGTGGTGTGTCGAGAGAGAGAGGTAGCATGCAACTACCTACCTACAACGGCCGTGGAGTGTTGTGTGTGTGTCGCAATAACAAAAGCATTGCAGCCGCAAATTGCATTAGTAATGCAAACAAGTGGGCAGCACCGCAAGCAGCAGCGGCAGCAACAGCAGCGCCTATGTCTGTGGCAGCAACCAAAGAGTGCTTGCTTTCACCCGTGTGTGCCACACACCCCACCCCTCCCCCACACTCAACTCTAACGGAATTGTGCGAGCAGCGAACCAGGGGCTAATTGAATATACAAAATGCCTAACCGAAAAGCTGACGAGACGCTCACTCTACACACACACACACACCAATACACACACACACACACCAACACACGCGTGTCCTGCGCTGGTTATCCTGGCTATCCTGGCTATCCTGTGGACCACGTGTTAACCCTTCAAAAGTTGTTATTGTTGTAAACTGATTGACCGCCACGCTGTAGCTGCCAAAAAGTAGGCGTTTGCCACGCCTACCCTGCTTTTCCCTTCTAACGCCGCTTGCCGCTTGCCCCTGCCACTCCCTCCAGTCCAGAACGCAGGGTGTTCAATAGCTTTAGCTACGGCTTAAGCATCATTGAGTCTGTGTGCGACGAGGGTTCCTCCACAACGTGCAACACAACACAACACAACACAAAACAACACAACTCGACGGCAGTTTGTGTTTTTCCTGCTTGGGGGTTGCACTTTTTCGCGCAGTGTACTTTGACATCGTGGGAGTTTAACAGTTGTTTTTGCCCCTGACACAAACCAAACCATATCGAACCAAACCAAACCAACCCCTTCCACTTCAGTGTGCAGTGCATTTGCACTTCCGTTTTAAGCGCGATATGCGCTTGCCAATACCCCTTAGCGGCAGAGCAATGGGGTATATTGCATGTGAGCATTTTTTTAATTAGATTACAAAGGAACACTTAAGTCAGGATTGGAGCAGCTCAAAGCCTGATAAGAAAGAAAGATATAGAATAATCTTAAAAATAATATTGGATTGAAGAAAAGACTCCCCAGTTTAGTCGAAGAACAATAAAACATAAAAACAAGTTGGTAGTGGATTACTAAAAGCAACGATATCGGAATGGTAGCAAAATAATAATGCTTTGGAGTGAAAGTCTAGAATAGGAACTGATTGGGTAATTATATTGCCTGTGGATAACTGATTTAATTATTATCTTCCCTATTGATACTAACTAAATATCTTCTTGATCTAGTCTTTAGAGTTCAGAATAGAGAATAGAGTTATAATAAAATATTGCTTACTTCTTAAACTTAAAGCTAAATAATATTCAATTACTTTATTTAGTATCACAAATCTACGATTTTATACATTATTCCTATTTTCAGCGATTGGATGTTAAGATCTCTATTTTTAACGAATAGAGTATTTACTACCACATCTCTGATTATTTAATTGGATTTGATTTCATCGCTAATACTTTCACATTATTATAGGGTATATTTGAGTGTTGACAATTATTTCAACCCTTTGGGTTTTTGTGGTGTGTTTTTACAAGGTTTTTGTGCACCTTAATCTCATCCAATATATTTATATAGTTGTCTGTCTGACCTGACCTCTCCTCTCCTCTCCTCGCCTCTCTTCTGCTCTCTCTCTATCTCTTTTTGTCTCTCTCACTCTGCTGTGTCTGCTCGGCCAATTGCAATTGTGTTTTTCGCTTGCAGCCCTGAGGGCTGGCAACTGGCTGCCGTTGACTTGTTGGCCTGCCCTTTTGCCATTTAGCATTTGCCTTTTTGGATATGCGTGCATTTCCTTTATAAACATATATATCTATGTATTCTATATATATATATATATATATATATATATATGTATATATATATTTGTATATCTATCTGTATCTACCACCACAAACCCCCTCTTGCTACCTCTGTGAGCCTATCGCTTTAATTGGAATTGTTTTACTCGCATTTTGTGCCCACATTTCGTTGTCTCTTTTGTTAATGTTGCTGCTGCTGCTGCTGTTGCTGCTGCTGCTGTTGCTGCTGCTGTTGCCTGATATCTGTTGTTGTTATCAGTGTTTCTTGTTTGTTTTGTTGGTTTTCCTTCTTTTATTTTTTATTTTTTGCTGCAATTTTCAGTGCGGTTCGGTTAATCGCCTGGTCTTGCGTGGGATTAGTTTCGGGAGGGGGGAGGGGGGGATGGAGTCTGACTCAGACTCGGAGTCAGAGTCTGGCTTATTGTTCCTGTTCCTGTTCCTGATTGCAACGCACAGATGTCTGGCTAGAAAGTAGCGGACGCAATGTGAAATGGCCAGCAGCTAAAGTTGGCACAACAATAACACAATTTGCATTTGTAAAATTATCAAATTCTTTGTGGCATATTCTAAATATAATATTTTATTACATTAAAAGAATATTTGGGCAGCTTCTTGCGACTTTTTGCTGATGTTAAATGAATTTAATATATTTTATGTAGTAGAAAAGATTAGTTATTTTATATATTTTAATAACTCAATAGCTAAACTAAAATCTTATATCTCTTTCCATTGCAGGTATGTTAACCCTATTTATAAATTGGAACTTGACTCCTTAAGAAGCCAACGTTTGATTTTAAAGTGATTTATGTGCAAGTTTGAGAGAGAGAGAGAGATCAAGTTGTCACTCTTCGGAAGACCTAGCCAAAATACTCAAATTTGGCTACCCTTCTCCATTGACATGTACATCCGGAGATATCAGCACTGAGAAAGTCTTTTTGTTCTTTCCGGCTGGACAGCAGCAAATATCAAACAATACAAAAGACGAAGCACCGAAATCGAAGTCAAATCGTTAGAGAAATATAAGAGGAAAGCAGCAACAACAATAATATCCGGTTTATTTCTGGAAATGTGCCGCCCCCTTTTTCAAATACCACTCGTCGTATATATTATGACAGGCATCAGGCGATGAGAAATGTGAACCAAAAGGCAAAGTATTTTTTTTATTTTTTCTTACCCAACACGCCCCGGGCCCACATGTTTTTGAACTGAGTGGGGATCGGGGGAGGGGAGCGGGTAGCGGGGAGCAGGGGTACCATTTTCGATTTCTTTACTTTCATTGAAGTTTTCATTTTCGTTATATATATATATATATATATATAGCTTTTCTTTGGGTCCTTTGAATGAAATGCTTATTGAGCCCGATTACTGCTGCTGCTGCTGCTGCTGCTGCCTCAACCAGCTGATTTACTGCCATATTTCAACAAGGCCACACACTCTCACACACACACACTCACACACACACACTCTCACACACACTCACACACTCACACACAGTCCAGCACTTATTTGGTGCTATATACTCTTCTACTTCTACTTCAGTCCATGGGCGTCGACGATTGCAAGTCACGCACTTCCGGGCGGCGACTAATTGCAGCAGCTACCGAACAGCGAACGATTGGCGGGAGGGAGGGTGGAAGGGTGCGGGCTCTGAGCAAAGAGGGAGAGAAAACTCTGTGAAAGTCATCGCAGCGCTAAATTAGCAATTGTCATTGTTCGGGGCACTCGGCTCTCAGTCAGTATTGGCGCACAGCGTGAGGAATTTTCCATTTTCCATTTTCTATTGAACAGCTGACAGCAAAACTCGACTGTGGCTGAGTTGCTGCCAGTCCTGACCAGAATACCCAGGATAAGCCAACGCCAGAAGGGAGAGAGGGGAGAGAGTGGGGAGAGGGAAACTCGCAACAATTAGCACTCAAGATTGATGGCTGAGAAAGGGAGAGCAAAACAACAACTACGCAAAGGGGGAGGGTGCAAATGTGCCAAAGAGGGAAGAAGAGAGAGAAGAGAGAAGAGAAGGCTGTCAGAGGGTAAAGTTGATATGTGTGGTCTGATTTTGTATGGGTGAATCCTTGTGTATATATATGTGTGTGTGTGTGTGTGACTATATAAATACTTATATGCATGCATCTAGGATGTAAGCCACAGGAGAAGGCGTGGCAACTGCATTAGATTGAGCCATGATGAATTGGAAAATTGAGATCAATTTATATATATATATATATATATAGATGTGGATATATATAAGTATATAAATACAAATTTAAGTGATTGCAAATATCTGTAAAGCGCATTACAACGAAAGTCAATCGATTGTGTCCAATTGGGATAAGACAAGTAAGACAATTTCTCAAGGCTGACCAATAACATTTAGATTCAATTTTCAGCTATTTGCTCCTGTTCCAAGTTCGAAGCAGTGAAAAACTACAAAGGAGCACAAGAGCGATGTGTAGCGATAATAGTTGTATTAAAAAATAGAGTAGGATCTGAAAAGTTTTGGCATTGCTTGGAGTTACTTATGTTTTCTTATTTTAAATATATCAACTCATAATTATTTAGTTAGTTTTTCTTCAACAGACAGTGCACTTTTATTTTAGTAATTGATTACAAGCTAACAGTTTAGTTGTAGAAATACCTTGCTGTCTAAAATAAATTGGAATTAGGTAAAAATCTATTTGGAGTTGAATGAATACCTAATGAATAGCAATGACCAACAAGCCATGACCAATGTTTCTGATGGGATTGTACGTGTATAAAAGTTATATATCTGTGAAACTATAGAACCTAGAACATAAATTGAAGTCCGAGTCTTAACTCATTGTCTTGTCCAGTAAAGACTTTGATGTGAGTGATATAAAACTGTCTGGGAAAAACTGAAAAAGGGCAAAAGAAAAACTAATAAAATGTTTTTGTGTGGACTTGTTAAAGTTGCCAGTTAGCAGTTACCAGTTACCAGTTACCTTTCGAACCCCGTGGGTCAGCGAGTCCAACTGACTAACTGACACATCAGTCAACTGCTTAGATCTATCAGCTGCTCTCAGTGACTTAATGATCCTTGTCGGCAAATCCCACTAAAAATTTGATGCCATAAAGTAACCCACACACACACACAGACACACACACACAGAGATAGAGACGGGCACACATCGGCAGACAAGTGCCGTATGCTCCATTAGCAGCACACAATTTGTACCTACCGAAAATCCATCAAAATGCCGAGGCCCACAAATAAAAACCAATTCCAATGAAATTGAAAAACAAGCCAAGCCGAGCCAAGCCAGCAAAGCAAAAGCAAAAGCAAAAGCAAAACCAGGCAAGGCAAGGCAACAACGGGCAAAACAAATAGCTCAGCTCGCTGACTGTGAACTGTTGTGTTGTGTGCTGTGTGCTCAAGTCTGAAGTCCACAGCACGAAATCTCCGAGAAGACACCCTCCCCCTCCCCGCCCCCCTCCCTTTCTCTTTTTATGGTGCAACAAATCTGAAAGCTGAACAGAACAAACAAAAAAAAAGGAAAAATACTGCAATCGAGTCAAGGCTCGACTACGATATACCCTGTAGCCAGCTTATAAATATGTATCCAAGAACTTATATTCCATATTTAAAGTCTCTAGCTTGTATAGTCTCTGAGATCAACTGTTGATGCTGACTAAGAATATATATATACTTTGTGGGGAATGAAAATGCTTCCTTTTGCCGGTTACATACACTTGCACAGAACCAGTATACCCTTTTCGATAGCATAAAACGAAGAAGAGAAATGCAGAAAAAGAAAAGAAGAAGAAGAAGAAACGACGACGACGACCAACGCAACGAGTGAAAAACTGAGCAAACAATGCGGCCAAGGCGGCAGCCGAAGCCACAGCCGAACACGAACCCGAACACGAACCCGAAATGAATACCCCTCTCTCCCCCGCGCGCACTTTTTCTCTCGCTCTCTCTCTACACTCCCTAACGACGACGACAAGTTGAAAAGGAGGCGGGCCGTGTAAGAGTAAGGTGGATGGGTAGGGGGGGGAGGGGGGATGAGGGGGTATCTGACTGAGGTAACTGAGAACTTAAGCCACGGCCACCACAATGACGAGAGCCCAAAGAGACCTAAGACGATGACGTTGAAATTGTGGCTATTGCCTGTATATGAGTGTGTGTGTGTGTGTGTAACTGTATATGTGTGTGTGTGTGTTTGTGTGTGATACCATATTATTAAGTGTAGCCAGAAGCAATTAAGTGTAGATAAGCAAACAATAATGTTCCTAGTCACGTACCAAAGCAGTCTTGGGACATTCTCTCACTTACTACCCCTACCCCTACACCTACACCTACCCCTACCCCTACCATCCCCCCTCTCCCCACCCACTCCCCATTCGTTGCAGAGAATCTTTCAAGTTGACAGGACTAGTTGCTGCTTGGCTTGGCTTGGCTTGGCTTGGCATGGCTTGATTACTCGCCAGTGTTTGCTGCTGCTGCTGAACTTCGTTCGCTTGATGTTCAATCACTCAAGTGTATTGGCCAGCAACGATTTCAAACTCCTAATTCCCACCATGCCCCCCCCTCCCCAAACATCAACCCCAAATCGAACTCCAACTGCAGCGCACTTCTGCTGCTGTTTACTCAGTTGTCGCTGGTTGTCTGTCTTTGATACATTTAATTTCATTAGATGATGCACCCCCCAACAAGAACAACATTGAGGACAACAACCAATGTGTAGTGCCATTTAGTCCTGTGTTCCACATTGAAAAGAGGGTTGCCCCTTGCCGTGGTGAGGAGTTGGGTGTGTGTGTGTGTGTGTGTGCATTAATACTAGAGCAAGTTGCATGGCTTCATCACGGTGGTAAGAGTTGTTTACCTGCAAAACTGGACAATCAATAAGAAGAGCTGTTAAAACATTAAACGCCCCCGTTCGATGACAAAAGCAAGCTTAAAGTTCAACTTGAGTTAAAATAGCAAAAACTTTATCGCCTCAAATCAGGCCAAAAGGGGCGGCATAAGAACTAACCTAATAGTTGAAGTTAATTGCCAGCTTTTAAGGCATAAATATTGTAAATGTGCTGTAAATGTGCCAACGGTGAACAAAAGTAATTGCTAGTGGCTGTTTTGAATAAATATCTATATTTATTAAACACAATTTGGTCTATCATTAAAATATTAAATATTTAGCCTCAAACGCCCAGCAATTATTCAGCAAGTTACTCAATTTGAAGACTTAAGCACCGATTTTACACATTAGCTGACAACTAGTTAAATATGCAATTGGATTAGATTATATAAGACAGATAAGGGAATACGAATTACAATTTAGCTGTGGTCCAAAATTTGTTGCATGAACTTGGGAAACCTTACAGAAAAGCCAATCAGTTAGTATGAATTAGTTTTCAATTATCAAAAAACATAATTTTTAACAGTCAGCAGAGCTAACAGAAAGAAGAAACGTAACTTTGACAGGGACATGAGAACAGCTGACTTTGATTTGCTTGTTTCCCTTGCTAATTTTCAAATAAAAAAAGAAAACTTGAGCACACTCAAGTCAAAACAGACCAACACCTTTCACACACACTCATTCATCTAGGGTTGCTTACATTTCATTATATTTTCACGTACCATTTCATGCCATTCATCACGTACCAATTTTGTTTTGTTTCTTTTTTGTTTTTTTTTTTTCGTTGGGAATACAAAGTAGAAACTCCAATGCAATCTGGAACGATGGGCAACGTGTACTATAAATAGCACCTGCGTTCCCGTTCCGTTTCGTTCCGTTTCGTCTCGAGCCGTTTCCCTTTCCATCAGCGTTTTTACCATCACGATCCGATAAACAAACATGTGTTCCCCCCGACATTGTCGCCGTCGCCGTCGTCGTCGTCGTCGTCGTTGTCGTTGTCGTTGTCGTCTTCCTCTTCGTATTCCACACGACTCATAAACTCGTAAACAATGCAAAGCGTCGCGACATTTCAAACGACAATAGAGCTGAAAACTGAGAACTGACCACGGACAACAATAACAGAGCATAAACAAATAACTGAAAACACACACACACACTCACACACAAATCATAATAAACAAGAGCGAAATGAAATGTAGTTCACACACACACACACACACACACATACAACTACGCCTACGACACATTTTTTACTTTTGCTTTTGGTTTTGGTTTTGCTTTTGCATTTTATTTGCCTTTTGCGTTCCACTTTAAACACACACAGGCACACAAATACACACACACACACACAGACACACACACACACACACAGAAAACGGCAAGTCGTTTAGCTATTTCCGTTTATTGTTTCATTTCGGTTTCATTGGCAAACTCTTCAAGCAGTTGCTCTAATTCGTTCCAATTCCCACAGCGTTTCACGCTAATAAAAAAAAATTAACCACAAACTGTTTTTATTTTGCGAAGTTGCCGTCAATAACCTCAAATGGCCCTGAACTAAAAGTCGAGAAACATATAAAACATAAACTTTATTTAAATATGTGACTCAGACTGTGCTTGAGACACACAAATAGTTTGCATGTATTTCAGTAAACAGTAAACTTAACAGTAACTCTCTGCATATCTGTAAACAATACACTGATAAATAAATTAATCTAACAACTCGACTAAATGCAGTTAAAAACAGTTAGCAATACTGTCAGGCTGATCAGATAATTCCAATGCCAGGGTTGCACTGCAACTGTTGCCGTGTTATCGCCACATTTGCATATGGCTCTGCAGTGATCGCAGTGGCTTTGTGGCGACTTCTGCCTGAGGACGCGCGGATGCACCGCAATTTGGCAACCAATCATTTTCGACCAGAAGCAACACCAGCTTGGCACATACTCTACGAAAGCGAACTAAATATTAAATATTGATATATATATATATATATGTATATTTATATAGATATATCGATATGTACCCAGATGATAGGGATAGGGCACACAGTTTGCATACAAGTTGCCGGGATCTGGAGTGCTCGTCGCAAGTTCAGAGTACGTCAGTACGTCTCTGGTTAGTTCGGCGCCACGCACACAATGAAATCCCGTTTCTTCAGGCCTGCAATCAGTTTTCCAGATCTGCGCACAATCCACACACTGACCATGCAGAGCTAATGTCGAAAGTCAGCCAGCTCTTCAGTAGACTCGTATACGGTCACACTTACCGGGTATGAACAAAACGATCGTTGCCAGAATTATACTAGAAAAATATATCATCTTTTACAGCACAAAAAAAAACTTGAAATTTTGTTGACATATTTAGAAATGGTATATATATATATATATATATACCCATTGGCGAACACTTGTCCCACAAACTTATAGTTGGATCACCGGGCGGTTCTACGATTCGCACATCCTCCACGGAGTAATAGCGCCTGACTTGGAACCTGCACTGAGCCATCCAATAATTATCACAGTGAAAACATTGAATCAAACATGAATCAAAACTAGCCAAAACTAACTAGACTTTAATTTGTGAGTTTGACTAGAGTCAAAAAGGATGCTTGATATATATATATATAACTCAAATAAATAGATACAGCTTGATTGCTCGTATATATAGCATATTATTAATAATAATAAATAAAACCGTATCCTTATTCTCTCTATCTCTCTCTCTCTCTCTCTCTCTCTCTCTCTCTCTCTCTCTCTGTCTCTCTGAAAGATTCAGATACAATCATCATTAACGGCAGCCAAATGACGTTTGCATATTTCACTGCGGGCTTTAAAAGTGTTTTTCTTTTTCCATTTTTATTTTTTATTTTATTTTGTCTTGTTCGTCTGTGCCTTAAATGAATTCTTGGCCTGGCGAAATTCTGTTGAATTTCTGTTAATGCTCATTATGCATAGTGGAACGAACTGAAAGTTCCCAGAATGTTCCCAGAAATAAACTGACCAACTGAACAGAACTGAGCTGAGCTGAACTGGGCTGTGCAGCTGAGTGTTGAGTGTTTTTTGGGATCGTGTCTGGGGCATTGTGGCAAGAGGCACTAATAACAGGGGGAATTAAATGCATTCGACTGCCATTCAGCATCCAATTTGTGGCCAGCGGAGCTTAAGCTGCTTTCGATCCGCCTTAAGAATTAAGCGAACTGATTGTTTATTTTGGTGTAGAGCAGGTTTGAAAATTAGTAAAAAGAAACTAGCTTAATTGTCGCATCAACACTAATTGAAGATGTGGCAATGGTTTTATTTATACCAAACGATGATCAAGTGAATACTAGCCGAGAGACTAACTTGCGAGATGATGTCGAGAATTGAAGATGGTTCTCGACATACTCAAATGATGACCAGGTTTTGTACATACCAAATTAATATCAATATTAGTAGATCATGGAGAGATGATGTACAGAAATTGAATATTAAACGATACTCAATTGCTTGCTAATAGATTATGTCGAGAATCGAATGTCTAAAGTTGAAACTAAACTAAATGAGGATGAAGGTTAAGTACATTTTCAAATGAAAACTAGTAGAAAGACAAGAGATATTTGATTCATTCTATATGGATTACTAAGCGAAGAAGCTAACTTAGTTGATCATAACAAGACATTAAACAGACTCAATTGAATACTAGTGGAAGAAACTAGGTAAATTGAATATGTAGACGTAGGTTTTAAGCGTACTCACATCAAAAATGAGTAGACCAAACAAACTTAGTAGACGATGAGTTGGTCTTATAAATACCACATTAATATATATAGCAGTAGACGATGTAGACAATTTGTTAATAGAAGAAACTGGCTTAGTAGATGATATAGTGCACAATATTTAGAGTTAAGATAGTAGAAGAGACTAGCTTCTTGCCAATTAAATTACTTTTCTAACTTAAATGTAGCAAGAATCATCCTTTCGAAAATCGGTTCAGTTTTGGACAACATGTGCAAAGATTTTAAAGTAGCTACTTCTGCCGCTATTTATAATACAATACTGCTATAGCTAAATAACGGAGGTTGTGGCTAATGGTGTCCGCTGAGCGGCTCACCTGTCTGACACCTGACCAAATGCCACACACACAAATTGGCCTTCCACTTTGGAGCCTTTCCTTACACATTTGGAGCTCACTTGTCGACACTCGCACTTCTCCCCCCTCCCTCCCGGCATCTCCTACCACTGCAGTTGATGCTGAAAACTTTGTCGTCGTCGTCGTCGTCGACATTGGCGGCTGGCTTGCATTGTTATTCAAATGCTGCCATTAATACTTCACTGGCAATTGCAAATGCGCCGCCAACGACAGCACTGAGACTGAAAATCCACAGCTAAAGATGTGTGTGTGTGTGTGTTTGAGTGTGTGTTAGAGTGTGTGTGTGTGGGAGTGCTCCTATGATTTTCATGGGTGCCACACGTCATTTGTGTTACTGTGTGTGTGTGTGTGAGTTGGGTGCTGGGTGCTGGGTGCCTGTGGCTTCGGTCTCCGGCTTCAGGCTCGTCGCTTTTCATTTGATTTCCAGCTTCTATTCATATGTAAATGCTCTGCACTGAGAGACTGCTTTACACACACACACACACACACGATGCCTCCCCCTCCAGCCTCACAGTAGCACTGTCTGCTTTGGGCACCCTCTATTTCCCCCTGTCTCTCTCTCCCCCTTTGTATTGGTTCTATTTGTGCGGCAGGGCAAAAGGTTCGCCTTTTGAAATTTAATATTCGAAAATGAAATTTCAAGTGTTTTGAATTTATTAACTTGCCATTCACAACCTTACCAACCAGCCCAACCAGCCAGCCAACAATTGTTGGCCCCGGGCGCTAAACGCAGTCGAAATTTCCTTCATTTTTTTTTTCTATTTTTTTCTTTCTATTTTTCTGGTCAAAGAAGCCAAACATTGTCCAAACAAACAATTGGCTCACATCTTTTGCAAGTACTTTTAGGGCCAGCCCCCTTTTTACTGGTCCTTTCCTGGTATCGCCTATTATCCCCCTTCATCCACCCATATCCATCCATCCACCCGTCCACCCATCTCCATCCTGTCCGTCATAGTTCCGGCTGTGTTCCCGTTGCTGTGCATTAACGGAACATTGTAACAATAAACTCGCCACACATGCCTCGCCCGGCCTCTGCCTGCCTGCCTGCCTGCCTATCCACAAAACATTCCTCTTCTGTTGATTATATCACAGTAAAACGAGCAAAATTATTATAGTTCTGATGATGAGGGGGTTGGGGTTGATCACAAAAAAACAAAATAAAGTTAGCATTCGCTAGGCGAGAGAGCTCGACTGGCAGATATCCTCTTAAATATATAGCAAAATCTGATTGTCTCATCCAATCGTAATGATATATATGAATTAGAAGCCTATATCTACACAATTATGGCTATCGGAAATCGATTTTTATCGATTGTGCTGCTTGTAAGATATAAGAACTTATATACATATTAAATTCTGCAGCTGTTATAGTCTCTATCTTCCGATACGGACATACGAACAGACAGACTACATCGACTTGGCTCTTAATCCTGATCATGAATAACTTTATGGCGTCGGAGTTGCTTTCTTTCAACTTTATTACATCGATTTTCAGATACAACAGTTTCAGTTTTAGATACAACAGTTTAGGGGAGTTTCGAATATATTCAATAAGCTTAACGATTTCCATCTAAATTGTATATACACATTATGATAAATCATTATGCCCATTTTTTGCCCTTATTCAATGGGTATAAAAATGAAATCAAAATCATTTGTTCGACTATGCGATATGCTGCACTGAAATGTGGGGTTTCAACAATGGCAACAACAACAACAACAATAGTTGACACTAGGCAACACCAATAATAGCAACTACAGCAACAACAACAATAACATCCCTCAAAAAGAAAAAAAGAAGAAGAAAATGTATTGAATTTCAGTGCATGTCTTTTTCCCAAAGCGAGCATTGTAAGTATCCCTCGAATATATTTGTTCTCTTTAACAACTATTCTTTATTTTTATTTTTATTTTTATATAGTTTTTTGTCGGTTTCGCTGAAGCATTTAATGAATTTATCAGCTGTTTCCATCTGAGGTTTCTCGTTCTCGCTTTTGGTGGTTCCATTCTCGACTTGAGTCATTTTCGTAGAACTCACATTTTGGGTCATTGTAAAATCGGTTTCTTGCATTCTTCTTCTTCTTCTTCTTCTGCTGCTTCTACTTCTGCTTCTTGTTCTTGTTCTCAAGTTGGTCTTTATTACCATTTAATGTGCCTCATTCGCTCTAATGTTTAATGGATTTGTGTTATATGGTTCTGTCTCTGTTCCCCGTATGCACCAAAGAGGAGAGGAGGGGTTCCAGCAGGGGGTCTTTTTACGCCCTCAATCATGTCTCCAGACGGTTTTTCAAATCTTTCAATCTGTTGGCTTCAATTGTGAATGTCTTAAATGGCACATAAATTGACAATAAATTCTATAAAAATAGATAAGCTCGTTGAAACTCGATGTTTGTTCTCGACGAGGTTTGTTCTTCTCTTATTATTATTATTTTGTTTGGATAGTTCCCAAGTAAACTGAGTTTTGTTCTCTTATTTCCTTTATTCACTTGTCTTTTGCTTAAACAACTCTTAACTCATTTGATCAGTATCTTTAGTGTAAATCTCTTCAATTGTTTAGAATGTTCCATTGTCTTTTCGAATTGTAATTTAAATTTAATTGATTACTTTATTTCAACTTATTTTTGTGATTGTTTGTTTTGTTCTCTTCCTTAAACAAATATTGAGTTATCTTTAATGTCAAAATGTTTACAGTGTCTTATTTTTAATTTAAATAACCTTATTTCTAATTTTATTTCTGCTCTAATTTTGTTGTAGTTTTTTTTTAGATCAGCTTCCGTTCCACTCCGTTGTTCCTCTTTGTTTATACTGTTCCATTTCTTCTCCAATTAATCTCCTCATGCCAAAGTTTATCTGTTATTTATAAGCTATTCAATTTCATTTGACATTTACTATAATCCCCCAGTCTTTAGGCGCTAAAACTTTAAAACCAAGCAGCAGCAGCAGCATCCATAAAGTAGTCAAAACATGATGGAATAATTCTCACGTTGCGGCTGCTTCAACACCCCAAAAGGAAACAACAATAACACCAACAACAACAACAACCAGTGGCAATAAAACTTGAGGTAAACACTGTTATTGTGGTTGAACATGAACCGCACAAAACTATGAAAAGCAGACTCCGGGCTACAGTCCGGGGATAAACCAATCCATACTCCGATACCACCAGTCTATGCTGCTGCTGCTGCTCGCATGTGGATTAAAGACAAGTTGCAACAAACGCCTTGGGGGCAGGACTAGAAAGCAGCACACACGTTGCACTTACAGTTGCTATGAACAAATGAAAAGTATCTAGAAGCGAGCATGACAACAGCAACAACAACAGCAACAAGAACAACAACCACAACAGCAAGTTGCAACAAACAAGACACAAGACAGCGCAATAAGACACAAACTGACAGGCAGACGAATGGACAGACGAGCAGACAGACAGACAGACAGGCAGGCAGGCAGACAGATAGACAGTCAAAGAGACAGACTAACTAACACCGACAACAAGACAATTAAATTATGCACGATTTTTGCAGATGCCAAAGCACTTGCTGGATTCGCTTGTCGAGGCTCTCCTTTAATCTCTACCCTCTACCATCCCCTCCCCTCCCCCCCTCTCCCTTCTCCTCACTGTTTTGGCCAGCAATTTTCATAGTATTTTTGGTTTTCTGCTTTAAATTGATTTTAAATAAATTAAAAGTTAAATATTGACTATATTCGAAGCAGGTGCTAAATTCCCCCTCTCCCTCTCTCTCTCCCTCTCTCCCTCTCTCTTTCTCTCTCTCTCTCTCTCTCTCTCTCTCCTGGGGGCATTTGTCGAATCTGTCAAAGATGCCAAATGAATTTCAATAAATTTAACGAATACTGATAAATTCAGTCGAGTGGGAAATAAATGCTTGATTTTTCTCTGAAGCTTTGCAGCCAGTTCAAAATGTTTTATGATTTTATGAGTTCACATTGGAATTGAAATTTTATATGAATGAAATGAATTTCATTAAAAATTTATGATCATATCTTAATTGTTAAACTAAGCGAAACTTAACTGAATCTCTCAGCTATCATTAACTGCCTTACTTTGCCTGCTTACATTCCTTACAAGTTGTAAGCATGTATTTTCTTTCTTTCTCTCAGCAACTCTTTAGCTCTTTTTGTGTGTGTGTTTTTTTTTTTCTTGCTCACACTTGAGATCGCTCCATTAACATTTTTGTTACCCCCTGCCCCATGCCACCTGCCCTTCTCCCCCTTGGTAAGAATCAGTTGAGTGTTTGTAAGCGCTTCAAGGTATCCAATTTGT
This sequence comes from Drosophila anomalipes, assembly GCA_035041615.1. NCBI lineage: Eukaryota > Metazoa > Arthropoda > Insecta > Diptera > Drosophilidae > Drosophila > Drosophila anomalipes. The sequence goes on along the minus strand of JAWNKZ010000041.1, from coordinate 9,066,170 downwards.
AAGGCCCTCCAGTCACAGTTTCAACTTCAATCTCTTCCTCCGCCCTAGCAATGATAAATCATCTTTTGTGTTTTATTTCTTTGGGTTTTTTTTGTTTTGTTTTTTTTATTATTTTTTTCCACATCTTGGACGCCTCTTCAGAGCGGGCCGCCAGCTGCCGTTGCTGTCTGTCTTCAGTCTGTTTCTGTATTTTTGTTTTTTTTGTTTTTTTGTTTTTGTTTTTTTTACCTTTTGGTTGCATTCGTAAATTTCAGTGTAATTTTATGATTATGGCCGCACGCATTTTGATTGATACTTTAGCACTACTTAAAGAGGGAGAGAGAACGATGCACCCCCTAAAAAAGAAAAAACTGGAGACAAGCATTAAAATTCGATTTCTGTTAATGATGATTATACAAATAATAATAATGATGTTGTTGCTGTTGTTATTGTTGTTCCAGCGAAATTCAATTTTCAAGCGAAATGCATTTCGACTTTTGGAAATACATCAATCTTAAACCGGGAGGAGGTGGATTGGAGGGGTAGGTGAGGGGAATGGGGGGGAGGCGAGGCATACAAAAAACTTCCTGTGGCGCACAAATTTTCAACGCCTGCAGCACTCATTATGCGCGTGGGCGTGGTCGACGGGGGAGGGGGAGTGGCATGTCCGGTTGTGCGTTTTGCGGCGTATTTTGTATGCCGTTAGGCGCTGCCCAATGTAATTATTCAATACATTTTACGTGCGTCGCATGCCAAAAAACGACGCCGTCCGCCAGCCACGCCCCCTCCCCACAGGCACCACTTGCCACTTAGACTTCATTAGAATATGTGCATGTGTGTGTGTGTGTGTGTGTGTGTGTCATCTTTCCCCTCTTTTCGCAGTGTTTCTTCTTGCTTTTCATTCGTTGTTGCTGTTGTTGTTGTTGTTCTTTGCCACTTTCGAGCGCACTTTGCAATTTATTAAACATTTTATTGCGCCCCAAGGCGTGCTTGCCGCTGCTCGCAAGTAAAGTAAAATGCTGCACAATGTGGCCAACAGTAAAACCAAGAAAAAGAAAGAAAGAAAAAAAGTTTTGCGTCCGCAAGGAGAGTTGGCAACACTTGCTAAAGACTCGGCACAATTAAAGCGAGCCGCGAGCAGCCTAATGTGAGTGAGCGAGAAACGAGATGAGATGAGAAGAAGTGCAGAGCAGAGCACAGAGAGACACAGGTGGTCCAAAAACAACTAGGCAGAATGAGCTGGAATGAGTGAAATTTACACAAACACACACACATACACACTCACACACACACGCGCACAGTTGAATGCGTCGTAACGTAAGAAGTAACGTAAAAGTAAAGAGTTTGTTTCGCAATGTTTACCGTTGTATTTCTAATTTCAGTTGTATTTAAAGCGATTTCATTCTTTAACTTGACTTATTGCATTGTTTATGCAATTCCCTGTAGTGCGACACTTTCCCTAGAGTTGCGAATGTTTGGCCAAGTTTCTGATTTTTTAGAGAATTTTTAATTCTTAAACTTTTTTGAGAAGTGTATTTGAGGTACTTTTGAGGAATCTACGTTTATTTGAACTTCAGTATTATCTTTATTATATTTTATATGTCATTGTTCCTATTCTGTTCAGTGTATTTATTTATTTTTAAATTATGCCTTTAAGAAATCTATAATTAACCAGAGCTTTCAAATCTATCTCAAGTGTAATGTGCATTATTTTATTTTTGTTGTTTTATTTTGCCATTTCAACTCTATATTTCCTTATATCGATCGATATTCGCTGTACATTTACCGCTAGTTTCTTGAATCTTGAAGCCTATAACTAAGACTAGTCCGTTATATGCCAGCCTGCATTGTGTGTAAAGGCGTCATTCTGCCCGAAATACATATGTACACACTTGTTCAACTCACATCACCTGATAACAGCTTAGCTCTGCTGATCCCAACACACTCATACACACACACACACACACGCACACATGCAGAGACACAGCTGGAACAACGTCAGTTTCACTTGCAGACCGAACCCGAAACGAGGAGAGTATAGAAAAAAAAAGATGAATTTAGGTCTTCCGGGCGAGTGGATGCATTGTGAATCCTTCTCGTGCCAGGGGAGAGTCCCCTCAGCACCCCAATTATAACGCGCTAAACAATAAAGAAAATAATAATAAAATTCTGCACACACACACACACACACACACGCACACACATAGTAAGAGAAACCTAGCAACATGTATGTGTGAGTGTGTGTGTGTGTGTGTGTGGATGGATGAGTGCTAAGAGCAACCCTCGCTAATGAAGCTGCAGTTTTTCATTGTTGTTGTTGTTGTTGCTTCCAGTGTTTGCACATACGATTGGAAGGGGAGTTGGGGAGGGCTGGGGATTATCACCAGTAGCAATGGACATTCATTAAGGAACAGTGAAAAAACATAACCTGTGATATTTGCACTAATTTGTACCATTCATCGCTAGCTCAAACATTTGAGCAAAACGAAGGACAGGCAACAACTTTAAGCTTTGTTTTTAGTTGCGGTTTCTCTCGTTGTAGTTGTTGTTGTTGTTATTTCTCCACGCATTATGGCAATTTCCAATGTAATATTCCATTAAGCACTCAAAGCGAAGAAGAAGAAAAGACGCCTGTTAACCGCAGGCAAAACACACACACACACACACACAGAGAGAGACTCGCATGTATGTGTGTGTGTGTATGTGTAAATGCGAAGAGCGAAGAGAGTGGGAATACGGGGAGGAGAGCAACGTGCAGTTAGCGGCGCTTTATTTGCTGGGAACAAATACGTACAACAACAACAACAACAGCAGCAGGCAAATCACAGCTGCAGGCAGGCAGCAGGCTGCGTGGCGGGCGTCGGCGGCTCTCAACATAAAAAAGAGCCGCCGCCAACGTCAAGTCGCCCTTTCTCTTTCTCGCACGCTCGTTCACTCACTCGCTCTCACTTGCTCACTTGCTGTAACGTTTGTTTTGACATTGGCCGACGCCGTCGTCCATCTGTCAGTCAGTCAGTCAGTCAGCCAGTCATTCAGTCGATCTGTCCAGCAATCAGTTCTTTTTTCTTCATCTCTTTTATTTTGTATTTTGTTTGTTGTGCGTTGCACTTTTTTTTGTGCTCAGCTCAGCCTCTGCTGCAAGTGTAAAGTTTGAAATTAGTTTCAAGTTTTCGGTATTTTTTTCGCCCTTCTCTTCTTTCAACTTTGTCAACTTTTAGTAAAGTGCTTTAAAAAAAACCATAAAATACAATAACAATAACAGCGAGGGGGTAAACACAGTTGGCATGCACTTGTCACCATTTCGTACAATTGTTGAAAACCCGATTTTCTTTCCAATTTGACTCCGAAAGCAATGGAAATAAAACAGTTTCAAGTATTCCTCTTAAAATGTCGCTTTTATTTGAATATCTGCAAGAAACTGGAAACTGGAATAGCTAGCAATAGTTGAGATTCTTAAATGTGTTGCCAAACTGGAATAGCTAGCAATATTTTAAATGCTTGAAAGTGCTGCCAACAGAATCAAAACATTTGTTGCGTATATTTTATAAAACTATTTAACTATTAAAAGCCATTGAGTGTTGACTAAATTGTACAAATATTATCTTTCGAATTTTCATTTTTATAAATGTTCCATAGAAAACTCTTCCTTCTTCTTCACACTTCCTAATTTTACACTCCAAAATGTTGTTTGCTTTCGCAAATTCCTCAAACATTCTTAAATGCGTATTGATCATGCTTTAGCTTTTGGCTAAGCGTTGTCAACCAAAAAAAAAAGACTTATAAAATGTATATGTATGTGTAATACGTGTAGGAAGGAAGACATCGCCAAAAGAATGCCATGATGCGATTACGGTACTTGTGTGTCGTCAGACCAAAGCAACCAATCAAATGCAAGAATACTCGCATCTAGCGTTTTTGGCCTGCCCAAAAATAGCTCGAACATTTTTTGTGGGCTTAAGTCGGGAAAAGAGTGAGTTGCAAGTATTTGGCTGACAACGGTTTTCATTTTATTTTCATCGAAGAAAAACTACAAACTATAAACTGCAAACTGCGAAAAATGCATTCTTATTTATATGCTCAATTTTCTTTTTCATTCTCTCTCATCTTATTTGTCAAAAAAGAAGAAGAAGCAGGAGAAGAAGAAGAAGAAAAAGCAGGAGGCATCTGCAGATAGCTCAAACTGAGGCAATTGCGATTGATAAGGGTTTTCAAATATTGTATCTCTTTCAATGTTGTTGTTGTTGTTATTGTTGTTGTTGCCACACACGATGGATGGCACACACATCTGTGTGTGTGTGTGTGTGTGCATTAGGGTTCACTGAGAAAAATTAGTTATCACGTGATAAAATTAAACCAAAACTATCCGGGTGAGGAAATCTCTTCAAGCAAATATTTTATACCTGATCTGATTGTAATTGATTGCCTAAGGAATTGAAAAGCATCAATTCTAAAATTAACGTTGACAAAGTGAATAGATTGGTGGATAGAAATAGTATTTAGTCACAGGTAAATATTTTTCACAGCCAACAAAAAAATGAATGTGGAACAATTTAAACATTTAAATCTGGTAATTTCAACACATTTTACCACATTTAACTATACATTTGTAGAAAACTCAGAATTGATTTAGCTTCTTAACTATTTTATTTAGTCTAAATCAGATGTTTCTGCTACTTTTCATCTATTGTTTTCAGCACTATTTTAATTTGCCTTAATCTTGAGCGACCAACGCACATAAGGATTAATCACAAATTTCCCTTTCTTTAAAATGTACCTCATTCTTCCAGTCTTGCTTCTAATCAAACTATTTCCCTGCGATTAATCAACAATTTTTGTGCTGTTTTTTCTTGTTGTTTGTCGCATGCTGTTAACGTCTTAGTTGCTAATTAAATGAAATTGAATTAAATGTAAATGTAGCAGCATTTAATTAAAAACGGGCAACAGTTTTCCTAGTTAGTTGTGCAGCTAATTAGCAAGCTGAATAAACGGAAAGAGAGACCCAAATCAAACTCTTAACACACACACAACCAACACACACACACACACATATTTGTGATATGTTATCCACAAACTACATCTCCTCCCTCCCCTGTAACAATCACAGTGACAGCACTGTTAAATGTGTAGAGAGCGAAAAAGGAGGAGAGGGGGTTGTCAGATTCAGTTTATAACGCCTAGAATTATGCCGCACATAAATCAAAATTGACGCGTAAACAAATATGCAGATTATATATATATATATGTATATATATTTATTTATTTATATATATATAGGGATACACCTTTTATCGTCTAGCATTTTACTCTCGTTCTTGCCGATTTTCCTGTGTAAAATGTTTGAAATTTATGCATATTGCCGCAGATCAAAGTCAAAAGCGTAGAGAAAGAAAAGGATGAGTGGGGATGGGAGGAGGAGGGTGGTACATTAATATCACGCGGGGAGCTTTATATTTATTGAGAACTCAAGTTTGTTTTTGGCAGCAAGGAGCAAAAGGATTTTAATTTATGGACAGCAATAAGCGCTAACGGAACTTGAAGCAATTTACGCAAACGGAATAAAAAGCCTGGCAGAAAAAGAGAAGATAAAAATATATTTACATACAGAGTTCCTTAAAATGGGAAATACTTATTAGACGCACTGTCAACAGACACAAATAAACATTATCATTGCTGCTAACTAGCAGGATGTAAGTTTTTATTTATATATATATTACTTTTTTTTGACTCAACTGTCGGCCAATTGACGGGAAAATGTCTAAATAATTAGATAAACTTTCTAGCTAAGCTAAGAAAATAAATGTAAAAAAAAGCAGCGCAAAGTGACAAGCAGCAATAAGGAGCGGAAGAAGAAGAGCACGCGACAGCAGCAGACGCATAACTGTAATGCTGGAAGGGACTGTTTGAGAGCAACAGCAGCAGCAGCAGAGGGAGGGGGAGGGAGCGGGAGCGGGAGTAGAGGCCTTAGTGTACGTGACCATAACATGAACTGACTCCCCCACCTCCCCCTCCCTCCCCCCTTACACACACAACACATACAACAAATTTGCGGGTTCAAAGTGGAAAGACGACGTCGACATACAAACAGGAAATATTTAACGTGCCTGCAACAACAGCAAGAAGTGAAATATAAATAAAAATAATAATAATAATGGGCAGAAACGTAGGGAACAGAATCAAGAGAGAGAGAGAAAGAGAGCCGTGAGGGTTGCTGGCCCTGCACTCGCTCAGAGAGTAGAGAGAGAGAGCATCAAGTGAGAGAGTGAGAGTGAGTGGAATGTACAAAAATGCATATGGACGTGTGCGTGCTTGTGTGTGTTCAGTGGTCGTGTGCCGAAGCCGAAGTGGAAACTACGAGCGACTCGATGGCAACTACAACATTGCTGTAGTCCTCGCCAGACAGACTTGGGGTTCAGTTAGCGCTCTCTCTCTCTCTCTGAGACGCTCAGCAGTTGCCGTTAGAATATCCCACGGGCCCTTTTTCTATATATACAGGGAATTTCTCTGATCGCGCAAGAGAGACAGACAAGCCCAGAGAGAGAGAGGGAGGGAGAGCGGTGCAGAGTGAGAGAGGCAGAGCGAGAGTGAACAAACAAAACAGACGATGCGACGGCGCTCTGAGTGAGAACAGCAAAAACAGGGAATTTCTTGCCGCTGCTGCTGCTGCCAACTGCCTGGCTGGCTGGCCTTTTACGAATTCTATAAATCAGTCTTTCATTTTCTCTTTCACATCATTCAGCCATTTTCTCTTTGACGCGACGGACGCGTCTGCAGCTTGCAAACGGACGAACCGAAACGAAACAACTAACGAGAAACACGGGCAACGAACGAGCGCTTGGGAATTTGGTGCTTTTTTTGCGGCGGATTAATTAAAACAATGTTGTTCTCCTCGGTATACCGTCGTCGTGTTGTAGCTGCTAGCATTTAAATACTACACACAAATAATGCAAATCTACCCACAAAAAGTGCTTAACAATTACAAAATGCAATAACAAACAAAAAAATGCACTAAGCAAGAAGAAGAAGAAGTCGAAGCAAACAAAACGTGCGTGAGCTGTGATTCTACGTGTGTGTAAGTGTGAGTGCGTGTGCTTGTATGTGTGCGTGTGCGCGTGTGTGCGTGTGTGTATGTGAAACATTTAAGCATTAAGTGTGCTGCGCTTTGGATAACAGTTTTGGAGCTCTGCTGTCTAACATTAAATGTTAGTATACCAACACAAGCATAGTTGAATATATACATACATATGTGTATATGTGTGTATATGTATATGAAAACAAGCATGAAAACGTCTGCAAAGATGCGACCGCCTGCTTGTGTGCCTGTGTGTGTGTGTGTGTTAAAAATAAAAGTAATCAAAAGGGGGCAGCGATTACGTCGCCGTTTGTCGTCGCGTGCATTGCTCCCTCTGCTGCTGCCGCAGCTCAGCTGCTGCGCATGAGTTTGTAGTTGTGTGTGTGTGTGTGTAGTGAAGTGTGTATTACATATGCACACATATAGATACATATATACATGCATGTGATGAGCTTGCATGTTATTCTCTGCTTGAAACTATTACAGCAGCGCTTACATTTACATCATATGTTAAATAAACTGTTGGCAATGCTCGTCGTTTGTTTTTGTTTGCCCACGCAAATATGCAATGATTTCTTTACTGCCGTTGTCCCCCCCCTCCTCTCTCTTTGTGTCTCTCTTTCGCGTTTTTCATTCATACATTGCAAATGAAGCGTGCTCAATTGTGCGCGCGGGGTGTGGGTGAGGGGTGGGGGTCAGAGTGTGATGAGTGGAACGGGTCAGGGTGGGAATCTGTGTTGGGTGGTGAAACACACACACACACACATAGACATGTAAATGTAAATACAGCAGACGTCTTACAAGCGGAAGTTGAAGTTTATGTATATGTATATGTGTCTCTCTGTGTCTGTATGTGTGTGTATCTAATGGGATTTTTCTAATAACATTTAAATTGTTGGCGTTGCGTTTTTACTGGCTGCCTGCTAAGAATTTAATGTGAAATAGAATATTAAAATGGAGTGCATAATTTACCGTTCGCAGTCAAATAAATTGCCATGGAATGTCGACTGTTGCAATTAACAAACTAAACCTAAATCAAATTACAAAAACAAATTAAAAACAATAGAAAAGCTAAAGACTTCCACACATAAATAAAACTGTAAAAACAAAGTGAGAAATGTGGCACAGGTGAAAGATTTGAACAAAGTGTAAAATGCCGTCGCTAAAACACAGAATTACAAAACCTTAAATTGTGAATAACGAATGAATAAATAAAGATTCAAAGTTTGCAATGATTGCTATTGATTAATACTCAAAGAAGCCAATTTTATTAATCAAACTGATTTGGCTAGTTAACATAGCAAAATATATGAGGATTTTCAATAATTAATGATAAATAAATATGGCAACTCCAAAGAAATCTTTTTAAAACTCTTTTTAACTGATAAATAGATATTGAACCATACATCTTACTCATTGATAATCAAAATGAACCATGAAAAAATAACAACAATGAATTTATAACATGTGAAAAAGTGCAAAAAGAATTAAAATTTTTCTTAACTCATTTATTCTTAACTTGTTTTAAACGAAAATATGAAATTCATTCAATAGGATAAAATAAAAAACTCCTGGCCAGAAGGGCCAAAAATGAAGTGAAAATAAACTTTTTAAGGATAATGTTTTTGTTAGCTTTGATAACTGAAGACTTCTTCAGCCAGCAAAAATGAAGTGATTATTTAAAAGCTTCTGGAAATGTTCAAAAATGTGTCTAACGGATTTTCAAGGATGACTGTTAGGATATTTTGATAACTAAAGAACTTATGGAAAACACAACAAACGAGGTTTGAAATTATTTCTATGCAAACACAGAAAGACTTTAAACATGAACCTAAAAGACTCGTTTTAAATAGGAGACGTTTTCGTCTTAAGTGCTTTGAAATGTGGAATATTTAAGCAATCCTTAAAGTGACATTTACAGATTTCAATAGGAATTACTTTATATCAAACCAAAACTAATCAAATTCAGTGTATATCTTTTGGATAACTGGTTTTTACCAACTTTGCGGATCATTTTATGTGTGTGATAAATATTAGAATATTGAGCTTTCCAACAAAGATGAATATTTATATGAAACTATGCAGCTGCATTTGATTGTTTTATTTTTGTCGTTTTGTATGCCACAAATTGTTTAGATACCCTTTGTTATTCACCTAAGAGTTGAATAAACCCTAATGATTTTTAAATGTATTTCCATGTATATCACAGACTTTTAACCAACATGCAACATTTATGTATGTTCGCCTGTTTGTTATCAGCAACATTATGGAACGACATAAACTGAAGCCAACCCGTGTGAAGAGAAGAAATCTCATGAAAAAGCTGAGATTCTGTTTATGCTTTGAAAGCCAAGCCCAAAAAAAGCACTCAGGCAACAGCAGCAGCAACTTAACAGCAACAGCGACTTAACAATAATCTTTACATTTAACGATGCGCTTAACAGGACTGCTGTTGTTATTGTTGTTGTTGCTGTTGTTAGCAGGTGGAATCCCATCCCAAACACAACCCATAAAACAACAAAAAAACATAGCCCAAAACGGGGGAAATATTCTATGGTCAGACATGAAACTGAAATGAAATATATAAAATGCAAAGCTGCGTCATTAAAAATGCTTTAAAATTGTTACACGACCAAATTCAAAATCAAGTGCAATCAGCAGTGACGACAACAACAACAACAAAGACAGCGACAAATGCATACCAAAAAAAAAGAAAGAATATTCAAGTAAATAAAAAGCAAACTGAAAAGCGAATGAGCAAAAGAGCTAAGCACAAGTGCATACTATGTGTGTGCGCGCGTGTGTGTGTGTGTTCGGTGTGAGTGTGTGAAAAAGACTCACGCTCAACGCTTTTTATTAATTCTGTTAAATATGCACACACAATAAAAAACAGAAAAAAAGCAGCAGAAAAGAAACAAGAATTTCAAACAAACATCAAACGTCGGTTTGTCAGGGGAGGTGAGGGGAGGGGCATGCTCTGCCGCGCTGCCTCTGCTCTGCTGCCTACGTGCAGTCCATTTCCCATTATGTTCCCCCTCTCCTCTGGCAGCACAAAACGACTCTGCTGCTTGCCTTGCTGCCTTTCTGCCTGCTACCTGAAACTGAAATTTTCCCGCATTAGAATGCTCGCGTTCCGTCTTGCTGCTGCTGCCACTGCTGCTGCTGTTGTTGTTGTTGTTGTTGTTGGTTATGTTGCACGCGGACAACGCGACGACGTCGACAGACAGATAGAGGACAGACAATCAGCCGAGAAACACAGACGGCGGCGGCGGACGAACACCGAAAGCAAGAACTGAAAAAGCAAAAAAAAAGAGAAAAAAAAACATGCTGGCAGAAAGGGCATTGGAATGGGAGTTGATTTTATTTTTCTTCCTTTTCGGCTGCTGCTTCTGCTGCTTCTTCTTGGCGTTTGCCCTCTCTCTCTCTCTGTGTGTGTTTTTTTTGTTTACCTTATGCTTTCGTTTATCGACCCGTTTTTGGTTTTGTGTGTTTTTGTGTGCTACATATGCGTTTCTTTTTCGCTCTCTCTCTCTCTCTCTGTCCCTTCGTTCGCGTGCGCCGCTCTCACAGCAGCAGCAGCAGCAACATAATCGCAGCTTGCATGCTTTTTTGTATGTTGTTTTTTTTTTATGACTCTTTGTGCGCTTTTTTCCTTATTTTTTCTTTTACATTTTTAATGACGAAAACAAGCATTTAATTATTAATTTGATGATATTTATTTGAAGCACCTAAATGGCAGTAAAGTATTTAATTAAATTACTTTGTATATCTTACATTTTTTGTGTGCATTACTCTTTGCTTAACATTTTGAAATGTTAGGCGCGCAGCAGCCGCACACATAGCAAGCAGCTTTGGCGCGCGTTGCTGTTAAGGCGGCTGAACGCGATTGTTGTTCGATTATTGTTTGGGAAATTTCACAGCTGTTGTGGTTCGCTAACAGCGCACTAGAGATGGCCGTCACTGTTAGCTAACAGGCAATCGGAAAAAGAAAAAAAAAACAAGTCGAGTGAAGCAATGAAAAAGAAAAAAAAACAAAACAAAACAAAACTATATTGTTTTTGTTGATAATTGTGTTCTGTGTTGTTTTTTCGTTGTTGTTGTCCACCAACATGTATTAAAAAGTGCACACAAAATGTGGACGATTTAAAACAACAAATTGCTGCAGCAGCAAAGAGCACGCGTTGTTTGCCCCCGCTGCAAAGTGTGCTCCAAAAGGTGTGGCTGTAGTTTTTTTTTCTCCTTCTATTTTCATTGCTGTTGTTGTTTTAACTGTTAATGCATTTTATTAAATTTGTTTGTTTTTTTTTGTTGTTCTTATTTGCAGCGGCGTTGCAACTTCGCTAAGCTGCGCCGATTCCAGCACAGGGTCCAGTGAGGATGCTTCCGAGCCCGGTTCACCGTACAGTGCGCACTCGCTATTAAGCGACGAGCAGCAACAGCACCATCAGCAGCAGCAGCAGCAGCTAAACAACAACAACAGCAGCAGCAGCTGCAGCAACAACAACAAGATGCCGCCACAAATACTCAGCAACAACAACAGCAGCGGCAGCAGCAGCAGCAACACTGCAGCTGCAACAGCAACTGTTGCTGCAGCAACAACAGCGAATGCTGCACTAAGGAGCAACCACAACAGCACTGCCAAAATCACAACGACAACAATAGCAACAACAGCAACAACAAGTGCAACAGCAATCACACAACGCCTCAACCACAACAACAACACAACGCTGCCTACGCTGCAATGGCCTTGGAACACAAGTCTCGGCAGCACCTCAACAGCAGTGCCTGCTGCCAGCAATCACCAACATCCCTCAGCAACAACAGCAACAGCCACAGCAACAACAATCAAGAAACGCAGCAGCAATTGCAGCGATGCCAGCCTAGCAACAATTGCTGTGGCGCCCAAAAAGTCACGCGCCGATTTAAGCAACAGCAGCAATCACAACAACAGCAACAGCAGCAATCACAACAACAACAGCAGCAGCAGCAGCGATAAAAGACTGAAAGCCGCCGCCTTGGAGGAGTCACAAACAAAAATCACTGGCTTCTTCAAGTCACAAATGAAGGCAACAACACCAACGGCAACAGGAACAACGGCAACAATAGCTGGCAAATTGTCGCCGTCGCCAGCAGCAGCAATTGCTGCAATTGCAACGCCCAACACGCTGACAATGAGCACGCCAGCAACAACAGCCTCGCTAAACAAATACTTTAATATACTTTCGCAGCTCAACGAGCAGAAGCAGCAACAGCAACAGCAGCAGTTACTCTCGCAACAGCAACAGTTGCCGCCTAAGCCAACACCGACAGCAACAGTTGCTGCTGCAATATTGCCTGTGCCAGCGCTGAAGAAAATCGAACGCAGCAGCAAACAACCCGCGAAAATTGCCCAAGTTGCGCCCAATTTACGCAAAACGCCCAGCAGCAACAGCAATAACAACAGTAACAGCCACGCCCACAACGTCCACAGCACGTTGCATGCCACAACTGGCAAATCGCCGGCGAAAAAGCATGTTGCAATTGCGCCGCGCACGCCCGAAATGAAGCAGCAGCAACAACAGCAGCAGCATCAGTTGCAGTTGCATGCCTCCAAAACGCTGCTGGCAGCAGCAGCCTATCGCAACAGCAGCAATAACAACAACAGCAACAACAACATCATCAGCAATAACTGTGCAACAACAACAACAACAACGGTTGCTGCCAAGCCCTGCCAGAAGTTGCAACTGGCTGCAACTGCCACGCCCACGCCGCAAGCAACGCCCACGCCGACACCAACGCCGGCAACGAATCCAACGCTTTATCAGCTGCCCGTGCATCAGTTGCCAAATTTGGTGCATTTGCCGCCGCAACTTGCCGCCGCCGCCAACATCATGCAACTGAACAATGTTGCCAAGGCAGCAGTTGCTGCCGCCGCCAGCAACAATGCGGCAGCAGCAGCAGCCTCTGCGCAAGCAGCGCAGGCAGCTGCCGCACAATATTTTCTCAACGGCACCGTTTTCAAGTTGCAACAAGTCACAACGGCAACAACAACGACGGCCACAACGGCAACAGCAGCGGCAGCAGCTGCTGGCAGCAATCCTTTTGGCCTGCTCAGCACCACCAATGAGTTGCAGGAGCTGTTGCTCAAACAGCAGCAACAGCAGCTGCAGTCGCAACAGCAACAGTTGCAACTGCAGCAGCAACAACAGGCGGCGGCTGTCAAAGCAGCAGCGGCAACAACACAAGGTGCAACCAATTTGCAGGAGCTGTTTCAGCAACAGATTGCTGCCGCCATAGCAGCACAACAGCAGCAGCAACAGTTGCAGTCGCAGCAGCAACAGTTGCAGTCACAGCAGCAACATCAGCAGGTGCAGCAGCAACAGCAGCAGCAATTTCAACGCTTGGGCGCCGCAGCAGCAGCGCAGCCAGTTTTTATGGCAACACCGGCAGGATTGCTGCTAAATGCGGCCACACTGCCAGCAATGTTGGCTCAAGCAGCGGCAGCAATCGCTGCCAACAGTCAGCAACAGCAGCAGAAAGTTGCTGCTGCAGTTGCGCTCCAACAACAGCAACAGCAACATCATCAGCAGCAGCAGCAACATCATCAGCAGCAACAGTCGCTGCCGGCGCTGCAGCCTTTACCCGCGCTGAGTTCCATATTTGAGCCTGCCACCGAGCAGCAGCAACAGTTGCAGCTGCAGCAGCAACAACTAGCACAACTGCTGCTCACACATCAGCAGCAGCAGCAGCAACAGCAGCAGCAGCAACATCAACAGGTGCAACAACAACAACAATTAATCACTGCCACACAACCGCCGCCGCTAACAGCTGCCAACAGCAACAGCAGCGGCAACAGCAACACTGCCAACAGCAATGCCTCGAATAATTTAAGCAACAACACTGCCCAACAACAACAACAGCTACAGCAACAACAGCAACAACAACGTGCCATTATCAAAGGACCACCGCCACTTGTAACCATTTCCTCCTCATCCTCATCCGCAGCAGCAGTCGCCTCCTCCTTGGCCTCCGGCTGCTCCTCCTCCGCCCCGCACTGCACAGCAGCAACAAAGACGCGACAATTGCCGGCTGCTTTGGCCAAGCCCTATCAGAAGCGCGCCCCCCAGCAACAATTGCACCAACAACAGCAGCAACAATCGCTGAGCAAAGCGAAATTTGCTGCAATTGCTACGCCCACAACGCCGCCACCGTTGGTGCCGACGAGCACAGCAACTGTTGCTGGCAAAGAGTTGCAACAGTTGCGTAAAAGTGCCACGCCCACAACAACGCCCACGCCGCCACTGGTGAGCATAGCGCCTGCGAAGCTAACGCCAACACTCAGCATGGCCAAGCAGCAGCTGCAACAGTTGCAGCCACAGCAGCAGTTGACAACAGCAACAGTTGCCAAGATCTCAAGCAGCGCAGATCTGTTCGATCTGGTGAAGAACTCAAATGGGGCTATCAGCATTGTTGGCAAGGCAACAACAACAACAACAACAGCTGCTGTTGCTGGACAATTGACACCGTTGCCGTTCAGTTCGCCTAGCAGCAACAGTTGCAACAGCATTGGCAACAGCAACAATTGCGCCTCGCCCGCTTTCTCCACGCACTCGTCGAGCACATTGTCCGCCTTTGGCAAGTCGCTCATCAGCATCAAGTCGGAACCGATGGAGGATTCCATGACGATGACAATGACAATGGCAACGACGCCGCACTCCAGCACACCCCTCTCCAACAACAACAACAGTAGCAACAGCAACATCAACAGCAGCAGCAGCAACATGAAACCAACAACCAGTTTTGCTGGTCAGTTGCCGATGGCGAGGAGAACCGCAGGTGAATCCTTGAAGCATGAATTGCTCGCCGAGTGCAATTCGAATTGCAGCAGCAGCTACAACAGCAGCAGCAATTCGGTTAGCAGTGCTGCCGATCTCTCGCTGGAGGCATCCACACCGGCATCGTTAAGCAGCATCAGCAGCAACAGTTGCAGCAACAGCAACAGCAACATACGCATGCCACAGTTATTATCCTCATCATCGTCATCGCCGGCGGGGCATGCCAGTCAACAGGATATGCTCAGCGAACTGGTCACCTCGTCGTGCAACTCGAGTGCCACAGAGGATTGCTCGCAGGCAGCCACATCGCTGCCGCCCATTGCAATTGTTGGTGGCACACCAGCAGCAGCAGCAGTTCACACAGCTTCTGTTTCCACAACTGCTGCTGTTGCCACAACCGTTGGGGCAGTAACAATTGCTAGCAGTGGCAGCAGCAACTATGACGAGGAGGATGACATGAAATCAGTGGCATCCTCATCAGAGACAGCTGCCACGCACAAGCGTCTAACACCCGAGTCCGGAATTGGCGGCAGTCTCAGCAACAGCGAAAGCAGCAATTCAATTGCAGATGCCATGTAAATAACAACAACAGCAACAACCACAGCAACAGCAACAGTTGCTGCCTATTTATAGAGAACTCTTTTTATTCAGTTTTTTTCCCATCCTTTTTTGTAGTTCCACAAAATCGATTTGTCCGCCTGCCTCTGCGAGCAGCAACAGTTGCAATGCCTCCTCGGACAGCAATTTGCCGTCACCTGCCTCGCCAACCAGCAGCAGCAACGATGATTGCTCTGGCTCCGGTTCAGGTTCCGGCGCCGGTTCGTCGCCACATCATTTGATCTTGTTGAGTGCCACACCCAGTCCGAGTAGCAACAACACAATTGTGGATACCACAATCGATGTTGCCACACTGCCCAAATGCGCCATTTCCCCGATACTCTCACAGCCGAAGACGATCCGGTTCCCGGCTGGCGCCGGAGCGGGAGCGAAGGGTGCCAAGCGGCACGACGGCGTCTGCTATTGGGATAAGTGCAACAAGAAGCACGAGAGCAACTCGAAGCTGTTGGATCACATGCAGACGCATCATGTGAATACGCAGACGGGTCCGTTTGCCTGCCTCTGGGTCGGTTGCAAGGTGTACAACAAGGAGTCCTGCTCCCGTCGCTGGCTCGAGCGACACGTCCTCTCCCACGGCGGCTCCAAGCAGTTCAAGTGCATCGTCGAGGGCTGCGGTCTGCGCTTTGGCTCACAGGTAAGTGATAACAATAGTATAATAATAATGAAAATAATGGCAACTAATTTGTGTTTTATTCTTTTTGTTGCAGTTGGCACTGCAGAAGCACGTGAACAACCACTTCAATGCCACCGACAATGCCAAGGAGAGCACCAGCAAACGCACCTCGGATCCACCGGTGCCCAAACAGTTGCGCAAGAATGGCAAGAAGCTGCGATATCGTCGACAACCCTTCTCAGGTGAGTGCAAGGATCTATTGGCAAGGATATTAGTCTAGTTAGGTATTATTAGGAGTATGCTTTAAGTAGAACACAAGAAAGAACAGCCTTAGGATACTTACCGGTCTATTGACTGTAGACTAAGAAGTCACCCAACTAAACTGGGTATTTATAGTAGCGATCAAAGCTTAACAATATTTCCATATTATAGATAGAAGACGATGTAATTTATAATTATTCTGTATTTCTGTTTGCAGCTCGCATGTTTGATTTCTTCGATACGGGGATTATGGAGGGACTGCAGCATCGTCTGCGCCAGATAAGCACGCTGACCAACGGTGCTCAGGCGATAACTTTTCAGGGTCAGTGTGTGATGCGACGGCGCAACAGTCAAGGATCCAACGAGTGCTTCGTGCGCTGGTCGCCGCGTGAAATGTAAGTGGAGTGGAGATATTTAATATGATATACTAAATATCAATTGCTAATCAAATGCCATCTTTAGCATCTCTGATGAGTGGCTGCCGGAGTGCTCGAATCGGACGCGGCAACACACAAAGGTGTTGCACATCAAGCACATGCGACCCTCGGAGAAGACGCGCATCGACAGCCTGCTGAGCACCGCTTACAGATTACGCTACGATGCCCAACTCTTTGCCGACGACTACAATGTCAACGAGCAGCAGCAGCAGCAACAGCAGCTGCTCAGGCAACAGCAACGGATGGATGCCCAGGAGCAGCTGAGTGGCAGCGATTGTGCTCAGAGTGATGATGAGGCACAGGATGAGGAGGACGACGACGACGACGATGATGATGATGAGGACGATGAAGATGATGATGATGATGATGAGGTTGGGGAGGAGGACGACGATGATGATGATGACGATGACGATGATGGCGTCTCGGGCACAATTAGTTCAAGCAGCGGCACCGTGTCCAGCTATCAGCAGGTGCTCAGCATTGCCAAGCTGCAAATGCAACAGCGACGCAAACATCCAAGAAAACCGCCCAAAGCAAACACAACAGCAAGAGGAGTTAAGGTGGTGCCAACGGATGCACTGGTGCCCATTTAGAAAAGTATTGACTAAGTAATTAAACACACACCCTACACACACACACACACACCCTCATACACACATACACACACACCCCACAACCCCCCAAAGGACAAACGAGTAAACAGTGACAAGTAGTTTATAGATTTTTATAACGACTCCAACCCACATAGACACACAACTACACACGCATCTACTTTAAGGCCATTGTAACATACATTATATATATATATATTTAGTATATATACATATAGAAAGCAGACCGCTTGCAGTTTTTAGATACAAAAACAAAAAAAACCCCACGAGAAATGTACAGAAAAATCGCTTCAATATTATCATCCAAAAAACAAAACGCGTGAACAAATTTTAACAAAACCTTTCTTTTTTTTTTTAATTAAATTCTAAATTAAAATTTATTTTGCTGAAGATATATACTAGTAATGTTATCTGTAAACTTAATTCGTTTTTAGCATTTATGTTTAGCCTTTATTTTATGTAAATTGTGAACTGTTAACTGCCTAAAGAGAGAAGAGAGAGAAGTAAGTGGAAAGATGAAGAAGACCGCCGCAGACAAGACTTGTTTTCAAAATCAAATCCATTATCATTAAAAACATGTTTTACTTTGTTTTGATTTTTGTTCGCCCCTTTCCCCAAAAAAAAAACCTTCCAAAAATCAAACGCACAGCACAGAAAACAACAACAACAAGAATAAGACTTGAAGCATTTATCGCTAAAATTGTTTATAATTATATAATTATGTACTCAATTCGAACAGCAATGCAAAAAAAAAAAAACAAACAAAAAAAAAACAGTTTTTAAGTTTTCTAGCCACAGTAATAATATTTGTAAAGAATATAAACAAATTAATGTAGTCGAAATTTTTGATATAATTATTGTCGTCGTCTAGTTCGATTTTGATTAAATGCTATATGTAAATATTTATACCTAATTAATTAAATAATTTTGCTCTTAGTGCGTTACAATTAAAATTCACATACACAAAACAAAACTCAACAAAAAAACAACAAAAAAAAACAAGATAAGAAATCAAAATAAAAAAAACACAATTTTCACAATTTTTTACTTTTCATGTTTTTATTTATTGTTAAATTTATATATATTGATTGATTGATATTTGATTTGTTTACAACCAAACAACAGTCCAAGGTCAAGTTCAATACAACAATTTGTAGCAGAAACAATAATTAACTATAATTTTTCAAAGCCAATGAATTAATAAGTGTTTTTTTTTTTGTGTAAAGTTTAACAAATTGTAAAAAATAAGATTATGCAAATCAGAGATAATACTTATAAACTATATAGACCAACCATAAAGAGTACTCAACACTGCCAAAGCGAAATGAATACAACAACAACAAGAACAACAACAAACGACAACAGTTTAAGAACGACTGATAAATGTATAAATATCAAAAGCAAATTAATTTATATATATATATATATATATATGCATATATATATATATATACTGCGATCTTTCGTAATTCTGATTTCGCACAAAGCTTTTTGTCATATGTTGCAATAACAATAAAAATGCAAATAAATTTCACATTAGTATATATTAAATATATATTTACATATATATATATATGTGTATTGTAGCTGCGCCTATATTCAAGACTAAGTACTGCTTAGTTAGTTAGTATTCCCTTTTCCCGATCGATTAAGTTCGAGTACGTAAAATTAGTTTTAAGCGTCTAGCTGCAAAGTGTATACAAGAAATGAACCATATATATATATATATATAAAGAACTAGGTACTATATATAATATATAGATGTGTAGATAGCGCCTTCAAGTCTGATGGGCGCATAACATTTATGGCATTGTACTTCCTTAGTACATACGTATATATATATATATATATATGTATATATTATTATGTATGTGTACATATTATGTATGTCTGTTTTTTGATGATAATTGAGATGAAAATGTTGCATTTTGTAAATGTTGTAGGCTATATAACAAATTGAAAGCAATACCTAACAATCGCCTATAAATACTAAATATATATACTCTATATATGTATATGTTCTGAGTTAAACCAAACATTTTGGATTGCCTAATATAAAAGATTCTTCGATATTTTGTACCGCAACACAAAACGTAATGAGAGAAAATTCAAATAAAATAAAACTACCTCAGATTTTTGCAAGCATAGAACAAAACAAAACAAACAAAAAAAAAAATTAAATACAAAACAAAGAGCATAGGAATTTTTCGAGACAAGTTTTCTAAAGAACATTTAAGATAGAATAAACTATATATATTTAAATATATATGGTTAGCTGTCGTCACATTCAGCCGAACAAGGGAAAGTATACAAAGCAACAACATACAAAAAAAAGAAAAAAAACAAAAACAACAAAAAAAAGAAGGGAAATACTCTTAAATAAGTAGGTTAAAAACTGCATATTTTGCTAATTATAATTATGTAAGCGCAATTCTTAGAAAACTTAAGATCCAGTTCTTCTCAACCTTCCTCAACCCTTCCTGTCCGTATTTCATCGAAAAAAACAACTTTCTACTTCCAATTGAAAAACCTTTCCGAAAAATTTGCCTGAAACGTTATGCTAAATTTTCGTTTTGTAAATAGTTTATTATGATATACAAGACATATATAAGTAATATCATAATATAAATTACTAATAATGCAAACCGCTTTAATAAATTAAACAAAACAAAAAAGGAAAGAAAATGAAAATGAAAACTTTAATGAAGCAAATAATAATAATTAAAATCCATTATAAATTAGCAAATAAACAAAATGCATACAAAGTATTTCAGAACTTATGAATAATTTTAGAGCTCGCCAAGCAAAAAATAAACAATTGATTTAACATTTACTTTCGTGGCCCAGATCCTGGCCAAAAGCAACAACAACAGTTATAAGCAGCAGCTGCAGCAGCTGTTCGAGATTGTAACTAATGTAATCAAAACGAAAAGAGAACATTCTATACATAAAGAAGATATAAATATATAAATATATATATATATATATATATATATATATTATATATATTAACTCTACATATACACAACTTAGCATGTACAAGTGGAACAGACAGTAACAGAACATATATATATAAATATATATATATATATATAAGCGCTGATGAAAAGAAATTATATAGAGACAAGAAATATTGAAAACCACAAAGTGTTTTATTTCAGTGTATTCAAAAAGGGTAAGTAGTAAAATGTAATTATCGATTTGCATGAAAGGATTTTCAGAACTCAGAGCTTTTGGGTTCTTAGATGATCCATAATCTTGGATTCCTATGTGCCATGTCCTTCGAGAATCTATAAGAATTTGGATGAAGAACATATGCTTTTGAACTCGTAGCTAACAGGACTATCGATTAGCATTCAAAGATTTTCAACGACTATCCAGACTTGGACCACAGAAATTCCATCAGAAAGTTCTTAGTTTGCTAATTCGAATAGAGCAATAAAAAGGCCGAAAGTCCTTCAAACATCCGATATAAAAGGACTTTCGAAACATAACTCGGCTTTAGCCTTGCGGATCCTGACGAGTCCCGTGTCAAACGGAAATTTTCCAAGTGATTGGGTTTCTAGAAGACCCCCTAAGCCTTGAATGCAGTTCGATAGAGTTCGTCCTTGCGATTCTAACTATGTCCTTGGAAAATCTGTAAGGATTTGGCCGAATTGGGGTCTTGTCCTTGACACCTGTATACCCTTGAAAGTATGCCCCAAATATTTTGCTAAAGGGAAATTTAGCCAATGCCACAACCTGGTGGTTGTACTGGCTATACCAAACAGAACAGGCTATTTACTCAAATTTCAGCTTTCACTCTCACTCAAACTTCGACTCAACTTTGACTTTCACTCGTTCAGCTGACGCCGACAAATGTATGCAACAAGACTGTTGACTCCTTTTCAGGTTAGTGTAGCTGTAAAAAATAATAATTTACTCCCAAAATAAAAGTTGTACACATTTTTTTTTTTGGAAATTAGAAATTACAATTTATTTCATACAATGTCTGTTGTTGTTGATTGGCTTTTGATGTTGTTTATCGAATACACAGTTACAGTAGTTGCTCTAAACCCTTTCTCATCGATCGTATTTATATATATATATATGCATTATGTGTGGATGTTTTACAGTTTTGTTGGCGAATGCAAATAACAATAAAAATTCGCAACAACAACAACAGCAACGACACGAACACAAAACAATTGCCTTGTTAATTCACAGACACGTACGTGCCATCAACACCCCCTCCCCCCCACCAACAACGACCCAGCCACCCACTGACAAAGCAGAGAGAGAGAGGTGGTGATGGGAGTGGGTGGGCTGTTAACAGCGCATGCAGTGTGTGTGAGACAACCAAAGCTTTACATATACATACATACACATATTATTGTCAAGTGTTGTAAAGCGCTTGTTTGTTCTGCTTTTGCTTCTTCTTCTGCTTCTATTCTCGTGTTGTTGTTGTTGTTGCTGTAGTGAATTAACCGCAAGCATGCTGGCACAAACTGTCAAGCAGAGGCGTGACGGATGGGGTGTGGGGGAGAGGGCTGGACAGAGAGTTGGGAGCAGCCCTGCACAGGTTGGTCACCTCCGCGCTCTCAGCATCACGATTGCATCGGCAGCCAACGGGCAGGGAACTAGTTGCCCCCGCATCCAAGCCAGCCCCCCTACTCCTGCATCCTTTCACTTCTACGCGCCTCCACATTGTGAGCTGCTTGCTTGGTGTGTTGTTGGTGTTGTCTCTGTTGTTCTTATTGTTAACTCTATACACAAATGGTTGTTGTTATTTGCTTAGCATACAAATCGAGTTGTTCTTGTTCTTGTTGTTTTGTTTCGTTTTGGGGTTTTTGCATAACTTCTAATTTGTTGGGATTTTACAATTTTTTTGTTGCATTTTTCATACGTTGACAATTTTGCTTTTGTTGTTGTTTTTGTCTACGCTTTTCGCTTTTTTTTGTATTTATAGTTTTTGCTTGCACGACTTTTGTTGCTGTTGTTGTTTGCTGGTTTTGTTTTTATAATTTTGCTACTACATTTTCATGTTAATATTTTATACATAATATATATTTTATATATATATAATATTTGTTTTTCTTTACTATACAATAACAGCGGAAAAATTGTGTTTTTTTTTTGTGTGTGTGATTTTTAATTAGGTTTCGATTTTTGTTTTGCTTTCATTACCATATTATTTATTATATTTTCTCATTCTTCTGATGATTTGTATTGTTTCGTAATTTTCATTTTTTTTATAACAACTTTTTCATGTTAATATGTATAATTGTTTATCATTCTCTTGTACATACATATATATGTATATATATATATATATATATATTGTGTATATATATTATGTATATCAATACCGCGTAATTGTTGTTTTTTGTTTGTATTACAATTTTTTATGTATTTTCTTATCACAAAAAAATCATAATTATATATATATATAATTTATTATTATTAATTTTTAATATATTATTCTTAGAATTGAACAATAATTAAAAATAAACATAGGACTTAGTTACATTTTGTATGCGTGTGTGTGTGGTATGTGTGTGTGTGTGTGTTTATGATTGTATGTAGTTGGTTTGTTGCAGTTGTTGTTGCAGTTGTTGTTGAAGTATTGCCAAGTAATTAATTTGTTGTGTCTTTTCCCCATCAACAACCATTTGCCGTTAGCACTGCGCCAGTGTTGCCCTATTTGCGAGTGCAGCATTTTCATTTTGTTGTTGGATCGTTTTTTTTGTTGTTGTTTATTATTCATTTATTTGTTGTTGTTTGGCCCTTTTCGCTAAATTTGTTTTGTTTGCTTGCTGCAGAGCTGTTTGCAAATTTACAATTGTTGTTGGTTGTTGTTGTTTTGTTTGTTTCTTTACAGTTTGTTAACGAATTTTACATATACACTAAACATTATTTAATAATAATAATGGAAAAAACAAATAACAAAGAGCACACGTTTTGTGGAGCGCAAAAAAATAATAATGATAAAGAAAATAAAATGTAAAAAGAAGAGACAAATTTAATATTTGATTACAAACTTTATGAACTTAACTGCAAAATTGATTTTTTTTGTTTTTTTTTTTTGAACGGAAATAATAAATCTAAACTAAACAGAGCACCAGCAATTTAGCAATGTAAAAGAGAATAGAAAAAAATAAACACTTGTTGTTGTTGTTGTTCGTGTTGCACACACTGGAAAAAGTGCGACAATGCGGCAACAACACTGGCGTCCAACTCATCATCAAATTGCAGTTGATTATAATTGTTATTTGTTTTTTTTGTTTTTTGCTATATACAAACGGCCACCAGAGTTGCCACCAATTTGCGTTTCTTTTTTTCCTTCCTTTTCAATATTTGTTGGATGGTTTTTTACTTTATATTTGATACACTTTTTACTTGCAGTTGTTGTTGTTGTTGATTTTGTTGTTGTTGATTGCTGGGCTGTTTGTCTACTTGTTGTTGTTGGTGTGTGTGTGTGTTGTTGTTGTTTGAATTGATTGATTTATTTCGTGTACAGATAGATGGCAACAATCAAACCGTAGAGACCCAACACTTCGGCGAAGATGAGAATCAGGATCATGCCGACAAACAGACGAGGCTGCTGTGCTGTGCCACGAACACCGGCATCACCAACGATACCGATCGCAAAGCCGGCTGCCAGGCCCGAGAAGCCCACTGACAACCCAGCTCCCAAATGAATGAAGCCCCTGATGGATAAAGAATTGGGATTAATTAACATGTTCCATATAAAATATATATGTATAGTGTCATACTCACTTGTATAAGGAATAGGTTGCGGGCGTGTCAAGTTGGCCGGCAATCAGGACAGCGACGACCAGACCGTAAATGGCAATGATACCCGCCATGACCACAGGAATGATGGATTTCATGATCAGTTCAGGACGCATCACTGACATGGCAGCAATACCGGTACCAGACTTAGCAGTGCCATAAGCGGCGCCGAGTGCTAAAAAGAGGATCCAAAAAGTAGATAAATATTTTAGTAACATCTATTGAGGGTCACATCAACTAGACAGCAAAGGTTAAAGGTTAATTTCCCAAAGACCTTTTAAATAATAGATATTTCATCATTCATAAATCACACTAACTAGACAGCATACAGCAAATTTGAAAGGTTAATTACCCTTTACAAAGAAGAGAGAATGAATAACCTTCAAATTAAAAAAAAAACATTCTATTTTAAAAATGTAAATTTCGCTCAATAACTTAAACGAAAAACCTTTATTTCAGCTGAGACAATTAGCATAGGTTCACACTGACTGGACAAACAGTCCTGCTTAAGTAATTATAGATCAACTTTTGCAGCCTTGAGCCTATTTTATCTAATCCCTAAATGGGATCACACATACCTTATATAATTGATCATATTTTCAAGGAAATCCCCCATACCAATACCAACAAACTCTAGCCAAATTCTGTAAAGTAACGTAACATTTTAGCAGTCACAGTCACAGTCTCAATCACATGACCGACCCACATAACGAAAAAACTACACACACACAAATATAACTACTGCCTCAACAGTCTGTCAGTCAGAGAGTTGCTATTTGAGTGGATTTGACTCTCTTTCATATCTGGTTGCCTGCCTGGCGCTGCTCTCATCTCTCATTACGATATTCATTTGATAAGGTTGACTTAATGTGAAGAAGCCAAAGTGCTAAAGTTGCCAAATGGCTAAATTAACGTACAATACAATTCAGCATGTACACTACATATAAAGATATATATATATATATATATGTTTGCAGCACGCGCATTGAATATTGAAATATAAAACCAGTTTCATATGACGGTCAATGGTATTTGTTAAATAAATGTTGAAAACAGCTAATTGCGTGTGTGTATGTGTGTTTGTTGAGTGGAGCAGTAATAAATCGAATTTATACACGCATATTCATACATTCAAAAAATACTGGTAGTTAAAAAGAAGAGAGAAACAGCAACAACAATAAATGCACATCTGTGTGAATAAAAGATAAGTGCGCGTGTGTGTGTGTGTCTCGACTTCAGAGTTAACGTTAATGCTGCGGCAGCTGAGGGTGAGTGAGAGAGTGAGAGATAGCTACTACAGTCGCTGCCTGCGTTTAAATGTCATGTGATTTACTTTAATGCTAATTAACTGTATTTTTCACTCAAATTGATATTCTGCCGGTGCAAATTGAATGAAGGGCTCTCGCTAAAATTCATATTGATTTAAATGGAGAAAATCTATTCATTTTTTTTATGAAGTTCTGCTTAAATAACATAGCCACAAAACTGCATCATTTTTGCTCATAGATGTACATACGCCATTCAAAACCACGTAAGCAGCATAGAAACCGGAATTTACTTGATATTAATTTTATTATTTATTCTCCTTTGCTCGCTAATAAAAAATTCATCTACAGTTGTCGCTATCGAAAAGCTGAGCAAACAGAAACACATTGAAAACTTGTCGTCGATTTTGCTTTCCTAATCGAAACCCAGTTGAAATGGTCATCGCCTCTCGGGGGACTTCCAAACATGTTCAGTATATATTTATAAATGTGTGTGTGTGCTTGCTCAAATAAAACTCAATGTACATTCAATAGCAATTATTCAAAAATTCATTGAGTAAATTGAGAGAGAGAGAGAGAGAGAGAAACATGTTAGAGTTGTGTGAATTGATCTCAGGCAATTATTTAATTTTGTAAATAAGTTGAAATGCTTTTCCGGTTTTTTTTTTACATAATATCGCTAACTAACGCTAAAGCAAGTGCATTTTATTGGCACCATATACACATTCAGATATTTGTATAAAAATACGTCACAGTTTTTATTTTGCAAAAATTAACATGTTATTTAACAGCTGATCGAACATTGTACATGCCTATTTAATTTGAACGCTGACTGTAAAGGACACAGACAGACACACAGATTTATCAATGTATGTATATGTATACAAAAAGTGTATTACTACTAGTTTGACCACAGCGATGCACTGCATTTTAAATGTGTTTTTCCATTTGTTTATTATTTGTTATTAATAAATATGTATTTGGTGGCGGGGGTGGTTCTTTTTAACTGCTCATCAAGTGATAGACGCATGGCAGACAGTGGCGTGGGCGCTCTGCTAAAAACACAATATACAATACACAAAAACCGCTACTAGCAGCTAGCTAGAGAAGAGGAAGCAAGGCGAGCCATAGAAACAATAACAAACAAGCAGCAAAGCACCCAGCACATTTTTAGATAAATATAAATGTGAAGAATATGTGAAAGTAGCAAGAAACAAATAAAAATATATGTATGTATGTGTGTGTGTGTGTGGACAGCAACAATTAAAGCGTCACACTTGAGCGGGCGTACAGAAGAATCCCAAACAGCAATCTTTGAGCAAGAGAGCAACAGAGAGAGGAGAGTAGAAGCAGCTTATCAGAAAGTGCTCAATGAGAAAAGAGATGCTCGATTTCGATGCTGCTGTTGCTCTCATTGTTGTTGTTGCTGTTGTTATTGTTGGTGACAAGTGAAAAAGTCAAAGGCATTGGAATGCACAAACACAAAAAGATAAAGAATAGAAACATAACATTATTTGTACATTGTTTTCAAGTATCTTAATTGTTCTCGAAAAGACATTTTAGCTTTTAGCTGTGGGTTTCTACTCATACACACGCACACACACATAGATCAGTAAGATTGCAGATTATTCCGATTACAAATTCAGATAGTTTTTTCATGCGTAATCCAGTTCGATTAGATAATTTGCCAGCAGACAGGATGTGCGCACATGCACTTAAGTAGATAAACATATATGTTTATGTAGATTAATCATATTAATTCACAGTTATTGTTAATTAATTGTAGTGCAAGCAGCAGATAAAAAGCATTCACACACACGCACATATTGACATTTTGCCCTACCACGTTTTGAGCTCCTTCCCTATCTTTTGCTCTCTCTCTCTCTCAGATAAAAACAGGGTCGTTATATACCATAGCGCTTAAAAAAAAACTCAAGCAGCTGCTGCTACTGTTTTTGATGCCCATGGAAATTTTATGCAAGTTTTTTTTAGAGGCAGTGAAAAATAAACATAAGACGCGGCAGCACGTGACATTTAGAGCATATAACTTTTTACATAATTAACACACATACAAATAACATACATACATGTGTAAATGTGTATGTACCCTTTTTACTATCATATTTGATATATATATATATATATAAATATGTAAATGTATCTATTACTATTTTGAGACTGCGTTTGCGCAGGCAACAATCAGCACGTGGGTGTAAATTGATGTTGTGTGAGTGAATGTGTGTGTGTGTGTATGTCAGGCAGGCGTCTTATGAAGGATATCTGAAACAGTGGGCAACACTAATAAAACAAAAATAGAAAGAGAAGAAAAAAAGCACACAAAGCAACGCCCATTGTGCGGCGATATTGACAGTCAATGAGTCAGCCAGAAATCAGTCACAGCATTTTTAACTGCAATGCAAAACAATTCAAGGCTTGAGCGGTAAATTTACTCGCTCTCTCTCCCGCTCTCTGTTGATCATGTGAGCGGTCTACCAAGCAGCAGAGCGTTGCCAGACATCGGCCATCAGTCATTGCATGCAAATAAATGCTGACAATAAGTTTTGTTTTTCGTCAGTTGGTAATTGAATAAAAATGTACTGTAGCGGAGGCTTAAAATGAATTATGTTGTTGACTTTAATTACATAAGAGACGAAGGCGACAGGTGCGATATCATTGTTGCCATGTCAACAAGAAGAAGAGACGACTTAGCGCTATCTACAAAATGTATTTTTATTTAGCGCTCTACGCTAATAAGCAAAGTAAATATTAAAGCCGAGCAAACTTTGCGCTGTTGTAGGAAATCACAAGACTATGTATTTGATGCATGACATAATAATTATGACATTGATTTGGGTGTTTGTGGTTTATTAATGCAAAAAAAAAAAAAAATTAAAATGTTTTAGCCCTATTACTCCCTTTTCCTTCTTCCTTCTTTTATTCGTGTTTAAACATTTAGCATTTACCATTAAGCGTGTGCTACTTTTTGAATTCTTGGTGTGCTTGCTTTCTTTACTTCATTCTCGGCGTTTCTTTTATCTTATCAGACACGAGCTGTATTGGTAAATACGCCAGTGCCACTTTATCAGCTAAGGTAAGTAGTATAAAATGTGAATGATAAGCTATATTTGTGAGAGGCATGTGATGCCTCCAATTTGCCCTGGGTGGATTCAATTGATCATGCAAGACTGATGAGGTAAAAAACAAAAAAAAAAAGTGGCATGTGATTACGATTATGTTATAGTGATTACTACAGGTGATTGAGAAATATGACAAACCATTCAATTTATCATGGGTTTGTACACACAATTCTTGTGATCAGTTAACAATAGGCCTTAGAATAAATAAATGCACGTGATAGTGCACTTAACACCCTTATCATCATCATCTATTTACTGCCCATATAAAATTAAACAGTTATTGCATTCGGAAGCCCCACACATTCCTCATTCTACATTCTCATACTCAGTGCAAGATAAACTAAGAAGAAAAAATACTTCAGTATGGCAACACCAAAAAGTTGGTCTTGTGACTGTGTGAGAAAAGGAAAGCGAGCTCTCGTCATAAACTTCACATACAAAAAAAAACCGTAACTCTGCGCTCACACTCATACAATCTGAGTACAATGACAATGGCTGGCACGAGAGCGTGCGCAACTCTCTCTCGCTTCTCTCTTTCTGTACACCGCTCTTGCCTTTTATCTGCCGCTCACTTGCTGAGTGTATATATATGTGTGTGTATGAGTAATGCCGTTTTTAGCATGTCGAATGAAAAAAAAATGCAGCAAATTTCTAATTTCGATGCTGCCATTTTTGTGTTGTTTGCAAATAAAAGCAATTAAATGCGCAGTGTTTATCTCAAAATTCAAAATAATTGAATATTTTTTTATGTAATAACGCTGGGCTGCGGCTGCTATTAACTATTCTATTCTGGTTGAAACATGATTTTTGCTCGTCACGCGCATTTCAAATTGGACTCTAACTCAACACACAACACATGCACACGATTACGTGTATATGTGTTGTGTGTGTGTTTCTGACTGTTCTGAGTGTATTGAATTTTTTTATACACTGCCTGCCGCCACCTACAAACGTGCCTACATACATTTTTTTTTTTATTTTTTTGCCGTGCTGTCTAGAGAAGTGCTTCCTCTTTTCCCTTTTCTTCTAGCATTTACGCCACAAAATGTTCGATTTTTCTACGCATGCAGCGCTGCGTGGAGTTTGATTTTCTTTTTTTTTTGTTGATTATGGGGGGATAAATAAGTGTAACTCACCTGAGAAGATAATGGCGGACGCAGCGCCCATAACACCGAAGAAGGGGCCATAGATGGGGTTTTCGGGACTCAGTTGCTCTGTAGTCGACATTTTGCTTTGTTTTTTGTGTTTTTTAGGCTACAATAACAAAATGAAAATTGAATTCGTTTTTTTGTTTTTGGTTTATTGCACTTTTTATTTATTTAATGTTATAGATCGGCGCGTTTTAATATGCTTTGCAAGTGTATTATGGGGTGAAACAAAGAATTTTTATTACATATACAATATATATATATATGTGTACAAAATATTTTTCTTGCGCTGCTTTTCGAACCACAATGCTGCTGCGGCGACGTACGATTTGTGAGTGAGCGACGCGTTGCGACAGTGCGAGCGAGAGACCGAGAGAGTAAAATACATTCGCCGCTGCTCGCCATCTCACACAATTATTGAATTTTATCTCGAGAGAGCCCTTATCTATGTATTTGTGTGTGAGTTATGTGCCTATGTGTGTGTGTATGAGCGCATGACGGAATGAGCACACATAAAAAAAGTACAATTGGCAATGACAACGCTCTGGAAAATTACACACACACACATAGTCACATGCACACACTTACATGAGTTATTTAAAACTTCGTTTTTCGAACACAATTGTCAAGATTTGCGCGATTTTTTTTAAAATCATTTTAATACTGACTCAAATTTGCAGCAATTTTTACGCTCACCGCGCACACTCTCTTTCTCACACACACACACGCATACACCATTACTCGTTCATTGTCATTGTGCTTGCATGTGTGTGTATGTGTGTGTCGTGGCAGAAAATACTAATCTTCGAACGATTTTTGCTTGTTTTTTCTAGTTTCTTGCTAGTTACTTTATGTAGGTTGCGTTTAGTCGCAGCAGCATTGTTGTTGTAATTAATTCATTTACGATTGCGACTCATATGACTTGATTCTGTAGTTACTTTTTTTCACTCACGTGATTAGAAATCTAATTTAAAGCAACTCGCTTCTGTGGCTGGCCTTTCGGGTTTATTGCTGGCTGCTGCTGCTCTGCTGGGCGACTAAAGCACGCTGATTTTTTATACGGCACTGAACTCCTACGCTGCGTTTGCGTTTGCTTTTATAAACTTTAGTCACGGGGGCGGATTTGCAGCAGTGCTACTTCTCGTCTTGCTATCGATATTTATGCAATCTGACATTTTACAGCACTACATGAACGACTATCAAGGCATGTCTGTGATTTTGGTTGGTATTTTTTTGGGTATTTAATATTTGGTGCTTTTGTTGTTTTGTATTCTAAATATTTATAATTTGAATATAATCAGTGTTAGTTTAGTATTTTTCTAAAGCTTTCGATAACAGTGTGTTCATATTGGTGAGCAGCATGCGTGGATCCTCAGCGAGACCGGCGCCAACCATCGCATTGGCAAACAGCTGCTTGGTGATGAGCAAGGCCAATTCGGGCTCGCTCGTGCGCAGGGAATACAGCTTCTTGATGATGGGATGTCTACAATAGAGAAATATATCCGTTAGAATTATGATATAAATAATATGTAGTCACTTATAAATATGTAAGCTATCTTAAATGTTTGCTTTAGTTTAAAAAGAGTATAACAGAAGCTCTGGGATTAATCGTAAGCTGAGCTTGTAACAAACTTTAGTTTTGTCCAGATTGGAATATTGAATATTCCTCAACGAGGAGCTTTAATTTGCAGCACGAGTTGCGAATGGAAATATTAAAAAAAAGTAAGAACCAATTAATCTAAACCAATTAGGATTTGACAATTGTATATTACTGAATAAACTTGTCTCAAGGTGCCAACCGATGCCTTCAGCTAGGATTTGGCATACATATATATATTATTATATATCAAAATAAAAAAGAACCATTTACTCACTTCGGATTGATTTCCAGTTCCGGTTGCAGCAGCGCAAAACGATTCTCTTCCGGCAACTGATGGCTTTGGGTGCGTATAAAATGACGAGCGGCTGCCATTTCCTCCACGGTGATGACACAGGGATGGGTGTCCAGACGCGAAGTGACCTTCACCTTGGCCACCTGACCCTTGAGCTGATCCTGCAGCCAGGGTATCAGGCTATCCAGTTCGCTGCTCAACAGACTACCGTCGCCATAGTCCTGGAGAGCAGCCGGATCCTGTGACTGATTGCGCATCTCCTTCTCCACGGAGACGAGTTTCTTGCTCTTGTACTGACCCAGCTGCATTAGGACAAGTTCATCATACGGCTCATAGCAGAAGAGCACCAACTCATTGCGCTTCTTCAGGCTCTCGTAGTATGGCGAGGATTCGGCGAGTACACGATTTGGTGCCGCCAGATAATATATATCCTTCTGGTCGGGGCTAACCGATGTGTAGTAGTCATCCAAGGAGATGCGTTCCATTTCTGATTTGGATGACTCGAAGCGCAACAGCTTCGAAATCTCCTCTTTCTCGGCGCTGTCCGTGGAGGTGACGATTCCCTCCTTGAGGAATAGGCCATAATCCCGATAGAATGCCGCATATTCTTCGGGCTGTTTCTTGGCACGCTCCTGCAGAAAGCGAATCACACGACTCGTAATCACACTCGACAATTTCCGGATCAAGCTATTATTCTGCAACAGCTCACGGCTGAGATTCAAGGGTATATCCTCCGAGTCCACAACACCCTTGACAAATCTCAGCCACTTGGGCAACAAATTCTCCGTCTTCGACTGGATGAGCACCTTGCGTGTGTAGAGTGCGACGCCGGTGCTGCCATCTCGCGACATCTCAAAGAGTCCGGGTTTACCCTCCGGGAAATAGAGGAGGGCATGAATGCTCAGCGGAACATCCGCATTGTAGTGCAACGTGAAGCGAGGCGCATCGAAACTGTTGCTGATGAACCGATAGAAATCATTGTGCTGCTCCCTGCTGATGCTCTGAGGATCCATTAGCCACAGTGGCTTTATCTCATTCGCCTGCTTCCCGTTCAGCAAAATGGGTGAGCCAACAAAATTGCTGTATTTCTTGATCACCGCCTGGATGCGATCCTCATCCGCATACTCACGGCAATCAGTCTTCAGATGCAGCACAATCTTGGTGCCATGCTCCACATCGGGCACTTCCTCAATCAAATACGAGCCGCTGCCATCTGTGGACCAGCGCAGCCCGGGCGCATCAGGAGTCGAGGCACGCGTGTAGACCTCAACCCGTTGGGCAACGATAAACGAGGAATAGAACCCAACACCAAACTGACCAATTATATTGGAACTGGTCTGGGCTGCTTGCTGGTTCTGCTTCAGTTCCTCGAGAAACTTTTTGGAGCCGCTGCGAGCAATGGTGCCCAGGTTGTTGACTAGTTCCTCGCGTGTCATTCCAATGCCCGTGTCCTGTATGATCAACTGCATCAACGGTTTATCCGTTGTAATTCTAATTTCCAGCGGACGATCCTTCGCAGCCAACTCGCCCTCGGTCGTGCTCAGCGCTGAATAGCGAAATTTCTCCAGTGCATCGCTGGCATTCGAGATGAGCTCACGAACAAAGACCTCATGATCCGAGTACAAGGAACGTGCCACAATATCGAGTAATTGTCGTGTTTCTGCCTGAAATTCATGTCTATCAGCGCTCGGCGATTCCTGGGCAGCAGTCGTCAATGGACGTTGTGGCAGCACTGCAATGGAATACCAAAGATTAAGTACCTTTTAACTGCTGCACTGCAACCAACTCACCTGTGGGCAGCTTTTGGAATTGTTGATTGTTCAGCGCCCAACTTCCGACGCGATTTACTTGCCGGCTGAGGCGACTCAGTTGACGGGCCTTGAGCAGCACACCAAATGCACGCAGCGACATCTTTTTGGGCAAATTTATTATTATTTGATAATTTTAAGATTTTATTTATTATTGTCCACACAAAATTTACTAAAATTACGTTTACGTCTAAACAAAAGTTGAAATACAAGTGTTATTTAACTTAACGAGGAGCGCACATGTGTTCGATTACCGATAAATGTATGTAATCGATGTTTTCTTTTTATTACGTAATTTACAGCACTGTTTTGAGTGTGTGCAGCTAAATATATTTTTAGTTAATTTCAAACAAATATTAAAATAGATAATATGCTATTGTGTGGAATGAGCATATGTATTTATATTCGACTTAAATGTAAATTTAGAGTAGTAATGAAATTTTTATCCAGCGCTTGCTTGACATATTTTTGCTTTTAAGCTTTTATCTATTTGCTATTTTCCATTGTTAATAAAATCTATTTACTAATCTATTTACACAAATGGTATTTAATAAATATTCCTCAAGTTACATATAGATGTCATCTTATCAGCCACATATTAACAATCAATTAACATTTGACCCCGACTAACAACCTCATAATCTCTTATCAGTATTTTGGATTTTTGCTTGCAACAAGCATAGCTTGAAATTTTTGCTGCTAGTTTGTGTTTTGGTTTGCTAAAAACTAGACGGGCAAATTTTTAATTTACTTAAATAATCTTAATGCATAATTGAAATGTATCATCTTAATATATTTGCAATAATTTTAATCATCTCAATGGTTTTTCTAGATGCCTTAGCAAACCCAACTGAAGAACTCATTGATGAACAGGTAAATAGATTGTTTTAACTAAAAATATATGATTTTAAGTCGGAAATTGCAGGAAGAGGAATGTGCATCGTATTGCTTAAAGATATTCCTGTGGAACACAGTGAATATGAACAATAAAATTGAGGCCTGTGATAAAAAGAGTATGCAAATGTCTGTTCTGCAAAATCAGTTGGTTGTCCTAAAATTAAAGGAAACAATGTACGAGAAGACAATCAAAGAAAAAGAAGCGCAGTGTTCAAGACAAGAAAAACTTAACGAAGATGTTGCCTCCATAAGAGACAAGCTAGAAAATATGACGGAAAACAAGCAACTTGAGGACATTCTAAAACAATTAGAGAATTCTCGAGCCATAATTGAAGAGAAGAATGAACAAATAAGATCACTAAAGACAAAATTACAAATCAATGAATTCTTACTGGGCACTTGTGAGTCGAATATTACATTAAGTCCGGCAGCACTTGTAAGACAAGAAATGAGCATGCTGGAAACGAGTTGCTCACGTATTGAAAACACAACGGAAATTTGGAAAATTCAAGTACCAGGCATGCAACCCTTTCGGGTGCGTTGCGACGGAATTATTGCTGGTCCCGGTTGGACCGTTATTCAGCGACGTGTCGATGGCACTGTGGACTTTAATCGAAGCTGGGATGAATATCGAACGGGATTTGGAGATCTTGATGGGAACTTTTTCGTTGGCTTGGAGAAACTGTATCGCATGACAATTTTCCAGCCACACGAACTGTTTGTCTATCTTCAGAATTTTGATAATGAAATTCGCTATGCTCACTACAGCAGTCTTAGTATTGGCAGCGAAGATGATGCTTACGAACTGAAAGATTTGGGTGAATTCGCTGGTGATGCTGGCGATGCTTTAAAGATGAATCTGAACATGAAATTCACCACATTCGATCGGGATAATGATAAACGCGGTTTCGACAACTGCTCCATTGAGCGCCAGGGCGGATGGTGGTTTAATCAGTGTGCAAGATCGTAAGTACTAAAAAGGCTTAAGAGAGGTGTATATAAATGTGTATTTATTAAGGAATTTGAATGGACGTTACTTTGAGCGAGAGTTGGACAAGTGGGAAGGCATTTGGTGGTGGAATTGGCAGGAAACGCGTACACTTCAATCAGTTCAAATGCTGATAAGACCAATAAGTCTAAAATAAAACAGAATAAACATTATTTTTAATACTTTAAACAAGTCTGTATTTTAAAACTTTGTTTTGAATAGTTAAGACCTTAAAATAGTATAAATATGATTATACTTAAGATTGATTTTTTTAAATTATATGCACCCATTGCCCATTTTATACTAATTATATAAATATATTGTATTTACAACGTTGCCGCTAATAAGTCAACTTATACGATATATCGATTATTTGCCCATAGCGATAGTCAATATTCAATAGCACGAAGACATTTCATTGGATACATCGATAGTTTTTTCGTAATTAGTTACAACCCTGGAACTGGAAGCGCGTCGTCTTCGCGCTGTAGTTGTATTTATTGTTGAGTTTTCTTCTTTTTAACTACTATAAGTGATTGTGTGTGCGCCGCAGTATTTAGTAAATAGAATGTACAATTCGTGTGGCCTTTGGATATAAATACGTATATAGAATGACATCGATTGATAGCGTACGCGTACTGCTCCAATCGCTGCCAGCAGCATCGCCTGCCGTCGGCAACAACAACAGCAACAACAACAGCAGCAGCAACAACAACGGCAACAGCGCATCACAAAATGAGTTGACGCCGGCAAAACTCGGCGCTGCTGCGACACCGTTGCGCGCGAGAAATTCGCAATTGCAACTGCAACAGCAGGCGCAGCAGCAACAGCAACTGTTTTTTGGCACGCCCGAAAAATCAACACTAGATGGCAAAGAACTCAATCCGCCGGATGAATTCTGGCGTGATTTGCATCAGTTTCACGAGCGACGCGGGTCAGTAATTGCCACTAAATACCTGCCAGTATACTCATATTTTATTTTATTCACAGCACACCGCTCACGCAGGCGGCCAAGATCAGTGGGCAGCATGTGGATTTATATCGACTGTACCAGGAGGTCACCGAACGCGGTGGCTTCAACAAGGTCAACGTGCGCGACGAGTGGGACGAGGTGTACAGCGCGCTGGACACGCTGCGCGATCGCTGTGTCAACGGCACCGCCGGCATTAAGCATATCTATCGACGCTATCTGGATAAATATGAACGTCTCAATTTTCTCGGCGAGGATCCGGATAAATTGGAGGCCTTGGAGGCGGCCATTGAATGTGCAGATTTGGGCGCCAGTGCAAGTCGTTCACGTTCACGCATTGTGATGGGCACCGGTAGCGGTTTGATTGGCAGTGGCCTCAATGTCAGTGGCATGGGCACCTTATTTGGTTCGGCGCATTCCACGCTGACAGCGGTGCCCATGTCGTACAATCAGCGCCAGCATATGGTGAATGCGGATCGCCGGCGACAGTACAAGATGTCCACACAGCTGCACAAGCACAGCAGTTATGAGAAGTTGCTGCTATCGCTAATCTCCCCACTGCCCAATGAGCAGGATTTCGCGATCAATGTTTGCACGCTGATGGCGAATGAGCCGCGTCCAACTCTCCAGTTGACGGAGTGTCCGAAGTTGTTGGATGTGCTGTTGGCGCATCTGGGTGTCTATGCGGATTACACAATGCGACAGCTATTCCAGCATGGTCACAACACTGCTGGCGTCCAGGTGCGAAGCAAATCGAAGCTGAACTTTTGGCGTGATTTGCTCTACGATAAGCCACAAATCCTGGATCTCTATACGGATGAACAGGCCTGGCTGGACAATGGGCTGATTAGCAAGGAAACCGATGCCATCGATAATGACGATGATGATTATTTTCTTCAGTCGGATGATCTAGATTTCGAATGGGACTTTTTGCATTTGCGTCGCAGTCACGGCACCGATGAACGCATCGGTCAGCGTGTCCTCCAAATTGTGCAGCTGGTGCGCAGCCTGAGTTTCCATCAGGAGAACGTCTCGCTACTCGCCTCGAATCGCACACTCTGGCGCTATCTGGTCATGGGCGCCAATGTCCGTTGGAGTAAGTTATCCAAATGATTATTAAATCTATTTTCAAAGGGAAAAGTTGGCGGAATTCTAGTTTTTAACACACATTGTTTGCTTTCAGGCAACATTCACATTCAGGCACTGGAGACGGCTGGCAACTTGGCGCAGCAGTTTGAGCTGCTGGATCCCGCCACGGATGAGCTATCGCGCAATCTGCTGGCCACGCTGTGCGAGGGCGTCGACTCGAATGATCGGGCCGTGATCATCAGCTGCCTGGAGATACTCTATAAGCTGTGCGGACGCGAGGGCAATGCCCAGCATATTAATCGCTGTCTCGGCTTGGATTTCTATCAGCGTGTTATGCTGCTGCTCTCGCTGACGGATGTCATGCTGCTCATCTTTACGCTGGAGGCGATCTATGCGCTGAGCGCACTCGGTGCACGTCCCTGCTCCATGCTGATGCAGGTGCGTGGTCTGCTCGATCAACTGGTCGCCCTGTTAACGGTGGAGGCGCAATCTTATGGCGCCGCCGGCTGCATATTGATGCGCGTCGTGGAGGTGGTGCCGGGCAACATGGTGTCCACACTGCACCAGCAGCAGCAGACGAATCAGGGCAATCAAATGACGCAACTGGCGACGGTTAAGCAGACGGCGCAGCAGCAGCAGCCGACATTAGTTGCTGCAATGCCGCCGATGCCAACGCAGGTGCAAGTGTTGCCGCCACAAATGGAGCCGGTTGTTTTGTCGACGCCTGCTATAGTTCATGTTCCAGTTGCAGCGCCTGCTCCTGCTCCAGCTTCAGCTTCAGCTCCCGCTCCAGCGCCAGTTGTTGCTGTGCCTGTTGCGCTGCCCATGACCATGCCCAGTTTGCCGCAGGTGCAACTCCCACCGATGCCCAGTTTGCCGCAGGTGCAGCTGCCCCCAGTGTCAACATCCGCGCCAGTGCCGCTGCCCGTTGCGCCCTCAGCACCACAGAGTTTCACGCACGAAGACGAAACGTATGCGTTGGCCTGGCTGGGCGCCACCTACGAACGTGCCGGTCAAGGACACGAGCATCGTGTGGAGCAGCAGGAGCTGTACACCATTTATCTATCGCATTGCCAGAAGGCGGGCAAGCATTCGGTGGTTAATCGCATGCAATTTCCACGTCTCGTCCGGCTCATCTTCAATCCGAGCGTGGGTCCGGCCATTGTGCGTCAGTTGGATGGCACCGATCTGCCTGGCACCCACTATGTGGGCATCCGGATGCGCGCCCAGCCGTTGCCCATGCAGCAGCATAAGCAACAACAGCAGCAGCAGGCTGTCAAGAAGGATGCCAAACTCGAACCGGCAGCTGCAGTGGAAGCATCTGAGGAAGTTACCCCGGCTGCTCCTAGCCAGCCCAGCTCGTCGCTAATTAAAAGTCTGCTGGCTAACAAAGTCAACGAACGTCAGCTGAAACAAAAGGCGCAAGCACAGCCACCTGCCCTGGTGCCCAGCACATCCTCCGCAACAGGCTCCTCGGCTGGTCAGCCCATTAAGGTGACCTCGACGGCAATTAGCGCCTTTGTCAATAATCCCCTCATGCAGCACACACCTGTCAAGGTGGGTCAGACCACCATAAAGCCACTGCATCCGCAAATGGCGCTGGAGAAGAAACCGATGACGGATTCGACGCCGCCACCACTAGCTCCCTTGAGCGGATCAAATGTGCTCACAAAGGATGCACAAGGACGCACCGTTATCATACAATCGAAACGGAAGCTGACCATCGATGAGGAGCAGAACAAACGACTGGCATTGGAGAGTGGCAATAACAGCATTGCTGGTGCACCTGCCAAAGAGGAGCATCAAGTGACGCCCTCGAAGAATGCGGCCAATCTCTATGCGGATCTCGCTGCCTCCATACTCGAGGATGAGGACATGGATGATGTGCCGCCGCTCGCTGCCTCCAGTCAGGAACAGCAGCAACAGCAACCACAACAACAGTCCCAGCAACAACAGCAGCAGCAGCAGCAACAGCAACAACAACAGCAACAACAGCAGCAACAATTGCAGTTGATACCCGCCAAAGTGCAGCCTGCCCAGCGTCAGTTAATCTTTCCGGCTGGTGGCTCGCCAGCAGCCCCGCCTCAACTCAAGCTGGCGACGACGGCAACAATTAAAACGGATCAGGGACTGCAAACGGTGCCCGTCATCTTGCAACAGAAGACGGAGCAACAGCAGCAGCAACAACAGCAGCAACCACAACAGACACAAACACAATATGTGCTGGCCACCAATAATCAGGGACAAACCTATTTGGTGGCACAACAAACGGCTGCAGTGGCAGCGCCGCCCCAAGCCCCATCCACGCCCACATTGCTGGTCACACAATCGCCGCAACAGCAGACAAAGACCATTATCATATTGCAACAGCCGCCGGGCGTGAGCACATCGAATGTGCCTGGCACACAGAAGGTGATCATGACAACGTCGCAGGGACAACAGGTCCTGGTGACGACAACAACAGCGCCAGCTGCAGCACAGCAACGACCCGTGGCACCACAGCAACATCTGCAGCAGCCACAACAAATCTTTCTCAATCCGCAGCGAGCGGTGCCAGCTGCTTTGGGTGCGGGTCAAATGTCACCATCGCTGCTCTCGCAGCTCAACCAGATACCGGCAACAATTAAGCTGCATCAGCCACAACCAGCACAGTCACCGCAACAGCAGCAAATGCATCGTCTGGCAAGTAAGGCGGCGCCCATACCACAACTGCAACAGCATCAATCCATAATACAACAGCACATCATCTCCGGCCCAACAGCGGTGCAGGACAAGCGACAATTGCTGCTCGGCGGCATTAAGGAGACAACGCTCATCACTCAGACATCAGCAACGGCGGCCCCCTTGCAACAGAGTCAACTCAATTCGCAGACAATCATTACCACACAGCCACCACAAGCACAACAGCAACAGCAACAGCAGACAGCTGCAACCACAGCAGTTGTTGGCGCTACTTTGCAGCAACAGCAGCAGCAGCAGCACATACGCAGCGTGCTCGAACAGCAGCAGCAACATCATCCATCCATAATACAGCAAAAGATCACAATGCCAACGGTGGTGAGTACTGTGCAGATGATTCTAATTTAAAACAATCTTTGAGATTAAACCAATTTTAGAATATAGTTTAACCTTTATTTAAATCTATCCAAAGTGGCACAAGATCGTATTGAACCCAATTCGAACTTTGAAGAAGATTCATATGTCCTAAACGTTTCTTTCTACTTGCAGCTAACGGAGGCTGGCAAAAGCAAAGTGGTTGCCACAGTGCCCATAGCCAAGAAGCCAATGCCGCCGCCTTCGTCCGTTGTGCAGCAGTTGCAACAGCAATCGGTGCAAATTCCAGCACTGAAACCCAATCAACAAACCGTTCAGCAGACAACCACAGCAGCTGAGACAAAGCCGACGACGGAGCAAAGCATAACAGCAGCCGTTGCAACAATCCCGGCTGCCACAGTCATCTCAACAACGGCGACAACAACAAGC
This sequence comes from Drosophila anomalipes, assembly GCA_035041615.1. Lineage (NCBI taxonomy): Eukaryota > Metazoa > Arthropoda > Insecta > Diptera > Drosophilidae > Drosophila > Drosophila anomalipes. The sequence goes on along the minus strand of JAWNKZ010000041.1, from coordinate 9,025,317 downwards.
AGCAGCATTATAAGCAATGTGAATGCTGGTACACCTGTTGCTGCCACACCTGTTGTCGCAGTGCCGCCGGTGCCTGTGGATGTCAATTGGTTGTTCATATGCGATTGGCGCAATTGTCCGCGTCGTAAATTCAAATCGCTAAACGAGTTGCAACATCACGTGTGCAACGTCCACTGTCCGGATCATTTGGATCCGGGTGCCGAGATCTATTGTCAGTGGGGCAGCGGACCCAGTTTGTGTGATAATATTGCACGGAAACGTTACTCGCTGATGACACATCTGGTGGATCGTCATTTGGCGCTGGATGATTTGCGAGCGAGTGTGCAACGTCGCCTTGCCACCGGCATACACAATGTGGCACCAACACAGCCAACTGTGACAATTGTGCGCAATGCAGCGAATGCCTCATCAACATCAGCAGCTGCAGCTGCAGCGGCAGCAGGTGCCTCAACAAGCGCAACAACATCCACTGCGGTGGGCACTTCGGCACTACAGGCTATCAAGCGTCATTCAGCCGACTTCCTCAACTCCAAGGAGCTGATGGATGAGAATGAGGGTCCGGTGACGAAGAGCATCCGCTTAACGGCTGCGCTCATTTTACGCAATCTGGTTAACAACACATCGACTGCGAAACGTAGCCTAAAACGCTATGAGCCACATTTGGCCAATGTGGCATTTAGCAATGTCGAGGCCAGTGGCGTCCTATCACACATACTACACGAGTTGAGTCAGTAGCTCCCCCAATATATATATATATTTATAGTATATAGTATATGCCTACACACACATCTATTTTTGTACACCTCTCGCTGCGCTGCTATAAACAACAAATTCAATAATTAATTCTACCAACGACACTATTAAAATGTGAACACAAATGAATGAAGTGAAAGTGTTTGGAGTGTATATAATCGTAACTTAGAATGGAAGTGCTTTTGGGATTGCGGAATTTGCACACATCTTGGACAATCTTCTACAAATTTCGAATCACATTTGGTGAGATTGATAAGCTTTGTATTCAGAGTTACCAACTAACGTGGGTTAATCAACAGGAAATTGTCATTTGCCTAACTCTGAAATGGTTTTCAAATATTGCTAAGCGATCTAAAATAATATTTACAAATGAGTAGGAAAATAATTTCTACAGAAGTGTTTGAAAAAAGTAGATGTATTCATTTTGATAAGCAGCAAAAGATGAATCCTAGGAAAATAGTTACTTCACTTCGAATTTCGTTTAATTTTGATATAGTTTTCATTTATTAAAGAGAATATTAACAAATTGATACATCGCCTTCTGATAATTATTTATCTGAGAATTCTAATGTCAAAGATAATGAAATATATTCAACTTTAAAGTTTTTCGAAAAAAAAATTCACAATTCACATTTTGATATCATTTAAAATAGTAATATTCCGAATGGAACTAGAACGGATTATTCATATATTATATAGATAGCTGTTAAAGATCAACTAAATTACAGGGCTTATTCAGAAAGTTTTTGCTTCCGAATTGTCAGTCGCTGCCAGAAGATAGGATTAGTTCAAAATGTGTAACACTTAAGAGCTAAATATAAAAACACAACTGTGTCTGGGAGGTAGTTGCTGGGGCTTCCCCACTTTAGTTGTACAAGTCCCAGAGTGAGATCTGTGCATCCATGCCAGCTGCCGCCATAATAGGTGCATGCCACATGGACACCGGTTGCGCGGAGTAGACCAGGTCCATGACGCCGCCCTGCTTGTGCTGAGTGAGCACTGCAAGCGGTCGCAAACTCTTCCACGAAAAGATGCGTATGCGTCCATCCCAGCCAGCGCTGGCGAATACCTTCTGATCGGAGCGTATGCGCACACAATTCACGCCCGGATTCTTGATGCATAGCTCTGAGCCGCGCTGCATCTGCATCGATTGTCGCTGATAGCTAAAGGTCGTCAGTTTGTCCGCTGTTGTTTTGAAATCGAGATATATTTATTATTATATAATTGAAGTATAAAAAGCTAAGTGGTGTCTTCTTACAAGCGCCGCCAACAATGCCGCGATTTGTGATGGAATCATAGTCAACCGTCAGGGCTTCCGGTGCCAGTTCCATGACGTCAATCATACAGCCCGAGCTGAGATCCCAGGTGAGAAAATGCCCCGATTCGTAGCCGGCAAGCAGAAACAATTGGGAGGCGCACTCAAACGGCTTAAAACAGGTGACGCTACCCAATTTGGGCAACTGTGGATCATCCGGTTGCAGCATTTGTGTTGGTGCCGCCGGATCCGTTACGTGCAGCACACCAATGGCCGCATCCTCGCACGGATAGAACAACAGCTGTTCATTTGTATTATTCGGATTGATGTGGAGAGCGGTGCGGCAATAGCCCAAATGATTGCCGGGAATACTCCGCTCTTTGACATAGGAACTGTTGCTAATGGAGAACATGGTGATGGTACCGCCCTTCTCCTGAGTTATCAGATGCTCTGTTGTGTGATGTAGATTCGTAATTGGCTCGCTGCCCACCTCAAAGTGCAGCGCCGAACGATTTGTCTGTGAAAATTTATTGGTTTTTCTATTTTCTATTTTTGTATATTTTTGTTGTTTTGCTCACCTGTAGATCCCATAGAAATACTTTGCCTTTGATGGTGCCCGCCAGCAGGCGTTCGCTCTCGTGGAAACAAAGGGAATTCACTGCGCCCATGTCGGGGCAACGTAAACTGAACACTGGATCTGGTGGTAGCACAGCCATTTCAGAAAAGCTTATTTAAATTTATTAAATTATGAACTAAACAGCGTGTTTTGCGTTGCAGATGTCGATAAGATAAATATTAAATTGTGGTGGTAAGTCGATAACGATAGGTTTGTCTGTGCTGCATAACTATGATGTGATAAATGCGGCAAATTCAAATGACATACTGGAATTTATTGCAATAAATCGTAATTTAATGCATGTGAGGTATTTTTAAATCTAGAAAGTAGCAAATTTAATGACTATTGCAATTTAATTTGATCGATAAGTTTGTGTTTTATGCTAGTCCACAAACTACAATCCACATTTGTTGGTTGTTACACACCGCAGCCGCTAGAGGTCGTGCGTGCTGTGGCGCGCCACGCAATCACTTTTGAAACTAGGAAAAACCAACAACAACAAAAACAAAAATTTTTTTTTGTGCGCTTTTCAAAATGTTATCAAATCGTGCGCACAGCCTTTAAGTGAAAATGAGCTTACGTGATTTTGTAAGAGCGAAAAAACATTTAATCACTAAATGCGCACAAAACGTCCGTTAGCTATTAAAAAACATAACATTCGTCAAAGCCGCACGGCTTTAATGGACTTTGGCAGCGTCCGCAGCGTGTCTCGGCCTAGACCCCAAAGGCAGCGATCATAAAAAGACTTGTCAGTTGTACTTTGTGTGACTGTGGCAGCAAACCTAACAAAAAACAACAAAACAAAAATATCACATAAAAGCGTTGAGAATTATATGCCCGAAAAGATCGCAAAATAAACATGCTATAAGCTCGTTAATCAATGCTAAGTTGTCAGCTTTAAGTGGCTTTACCGATGTTTTTTTGCTGTTGTTCGTCTTCTTTTTTTTTTGTGTATTCCTTCCTGTACAATCAAACAAACAAACAAACAGCCTGAACAATCGTTTCGACTCCTGTTGCGACCAAAATGATTTAGTAGACGCACAAATGAAACAGTGCTATTTTTTAATATTCAGATAAGGTTCGTATGTATTTGAAGAAATTTAGTTTGGTTTGTTTAGTGGAAAATGTACTTCACATATTTATTATCCTGAAAGTTACAAGAAAAAAGCCTTTAAACTTTCAAAACCTTGTCATACATCAAACGATAATAATTCTAGCTTCCAGGACTTTCACAAAATTCATCCAGCATTAAATTTTGGAAACTTTTTATTTCCTGTCCAAATTCTAGTTTAAATTTTGCACTAATAATCTTAAGTTTTGACTATTTAAAATTGTCCACTTCCAAAGCTTGTTCTGTCTCTAAAATAGAGTAAGTTATCACCTTAAAAATGCTGAATGATTGGAAAGCTAAATTTCAAATGTTAACAAACTTGCAGAAAGTTGCAACAAATTGTAATTTGATTTGGGGCGCAACAAGTCAACAACTCTGTTTAAGTGCAGAATGCGCTTTTGGGCTTTAAAAGTGGCCAAGCAAGAGAATTCGCTCAACAGCTGAACGGCCAATCGTAAAAAGGTTAAAGAGGCTCAGCTGCAGCAACTCATTTGCTTTGGTTTCGGTTTTTATTGGAATGGACGGATGGCCAGATGGACAGACAGACTGGCAGACTGGGCGACAGACTGGCAGGAGGGAGAAGTCCATAAATCTTTTCGACACAGTGCTCGAGGTGAGGCGTTTAGTGGCCTAAACTATTTATGCATGTATGTGGCCATGTGTGGGTAATCCATTTGAAATGGGTCAACGACTACAACAACAACAACAACAACAACAACAACAACAGCAATAACTTGCAACAAGAACAACAACCACTTGCTACAACAGCCAGCTCCTTAAACGTTGCGAATGACCCAAAGTCAATAACAATAACAAAAGCAAAGTCATTTCGTATTCATACCCAACCCTGTTTCAGTTCCCAGTTTAAAACATATTAGCTTGTTACCTTAATGAAGTCATAAATTTTCGCTATCGCTGTGAAATATCTGGAATATCCTCCACTTCTAAGGAATACCAAACTTGGCTCTAGCACATTAAACTCTTTGCATTTTTTTTCTCTTCTTTTTTTGGCACAGATCTTTACTCCAAATAAGCAAATCGATATCTGTGTGTGTGTGTGTATATATATGCTCGATAGTTAATCAGGCTTAGCTTGATATATGCTGACAGTATAGGTTGCCCCAACCCCCCCCTTCCACTCTGAGAGCGGTGCCTGAATACCCCACTACCCGCTGTGTGCGTTCCTACGAAAATGAAGTTATCACACGACAAACAATGCATTTCCCCCCCGGAGAGGCCTTCACTATTTGGCATTGCTACCTATATAACTTTATATGGCTGTCATTATTAGCCAGAAATGAAATGGGGAGCCCAAGCGATCGTCCTGCTGCCGGTGCTGCTTTTTTGCTTTTGCTCCTGCTGCCAACTTATTTATGCGCTACCTTAATGGACCTTTACCTACCATCTACTCGAACTCGAATATCGTAGCGACTTCATCTCGGCTTCATTCTCAGTTGTGTTGAGTTTATTTCGCTTCATTTTATTTTTTTTTATGTGCCTCGAGTTTTTTATTGCATTATTTTCGCAATGCCCCATGAATCATATTGAGCGTTGGAAATTATACAATGCCCCATTCCCGGACTGAACTATAGACATTTTTATATGTATGTCTTTGTGAAGGTGTTGGAATTTTGATTTGCTTGCAACAATGCAGCGCTTGGCGTGAAGTTAAAATGCCATATAAATACTTGTAAGCCAAATAGTAAATTATTAGCGGGTGTTCAGTTAATAATACATATATGCATGCGTGTACAAAAACTATAGGGAAGTCTGGGAACCCTGGCTGCATAAGAAACTTTATTAAGGTGTTTTCTTTATGAATGACAAGTGAAAACGGCTTTCTTAGGCAAGCCGAAGATTATAAACCTTTGCAGAGCGGAGTTGTGCCGACGATCTCTGAGTTTCACTATAAATATAAATATACCAAACAATTGGTCCCTTGGAAGGTATTTGTTATAATAGGCCGATGATTTTATGTACAAATGTGAGGAGCATAAAAAAGGAACATATTTCATGATTGATAATAAAATTATATTTTCAAAAATGTCTGATCCATTCTTTTAATGTTTAAAGTAGCAGTAGACTTGAAATTACATTTAGATAGTTTTACTAGCTATTGTAATCGCTTTTAACCTACTCAAAAGTACTCCAGTTTAATTCCATGAATTTTACAATAGTATCAATAATTTCAAGGCTTCAGAAAGTGATGCAACGATAAATTCCATTTGCAACGTAAATATTTTGTAGGAACCACTTAAAATGCGCAACGAACCGCAACAGATTCATATGTTTTTGTTGTGCGGAGCCCAATCAATTAAAACATCGACGTCTATCAGCATTATTATAAATCAAACGATAACATAAAATTGACACTAAAGGCGTTTCGCCCATTTTTCATGCGACGACGAGATTAAGCCTCCAAATTGTAGATTGTATAGCTAAAAAGTGTGCCCAAAAAAAAACTGGAGCTGAGCTTTGTTTTTAATATATGTATATGTGTAGATGTGTATATGCATGTATATACATTATATATATGTATGCAAATTGAACGTTGGCCAAACTACTAGACGGGAAAAACTGGTCGGCACACCAAAGTGCTCTGGTAATTGATCAATTTCCGCAGACCGGAATACCACAAAATATCGAATCGAAAACAGAAACAAAAAAAATAAAATAAAAAAATAAACAAAAAAAAAACGTGAAAAAAAACAAAAGACCCGCAGCTGTAGCTGATAATGTGATGGCCACTTGATTTTAAAACTGATTTATGCATTCAAATTCAGTGAGGAGGAGGCAAAAGTATATTTTTTTATTATGTTTTTATTTTTTTTTTGGTCTAATGAAATGGCGCTTCATAAAATCACCCACAACGCGGAGACGCTGACCTTTTATGGGCTGGGAATTTGTGTTGTTTTTTTTTTTGTTTATGTTGCACACCTTTTGCACCTACGCCGCACATTCCACTTGAATGAAGTGGAGCGTCTCTCGCGCTCTCTGCTCCAATCAGACGCACTCAGCCAAAGTGCCAATCAAAAGGACAAAAGGACGACATCAACACTAAACTACACACTTCACACTGACCCGGGCCTCAACCTGAAATCGAAACCTTGTCCGCCTGGTGTCAATAACATTGTATCAACTGATTGCACACCCAATCGCTAGAGATGGACGCGTTTTGTGGCATTATTGCACGACAGGACACGACACAAACACGACAGTTGCACACGGAATGCGTGCATGCAACATGCGTTTTCAGATCAACATATGATTAATGCGACATGCAATACTTATTTTGAATGTGTCATGTTGTTGCTTAAAGCTTAATTTAAGTGTGCAACAAATTTGATGATGAATTATGAGTTTTCATTTAAAGTAGTTGCTCAAAAAATGCGACAAAATAACTACAAACTACTGCATTGACATGGACTTTGGAGTGAAGCTAAAGCTATTACAGATGGTCAACATCTCTTCAAGAACTTTTCTGTACAGATTTAAAATATTTTAGCTATAAACTCTCTATGCTAAGAGACACCCACATTTTATTTGAATCAGTATTATTCTTTGCTATCAAACTCAGTTGCCTGTTTTATATTGGCCAATTAAGTTAAGTAAATAGCTGCCAAACTAGTTGTTTCAAAGGAAAACAACTAAATATAATTATTTATAAATATTATTCCGATATAATAGATATCCGACTTCATAAAGTATATATATATTCTTGATCAGAATTATCTGTGATTTCACAAAAACGTGCTGCGTGTCACGCAAGAGAAGACGAGACACGCAGCCATCTCTAGTGGCATCATCTTGCCGGTGGACATGATTGCCGTTGGAGCGCTTACCATTGGTTGATTGCCTGCTTGCATCACCTTCCTCTTCCTCTTCACCAGCTTTAACGAAAAACAAAAAAAATTCCAATTTAATTGCGTGAATTAAAGCTGTAAATCATTATGCTAAGTGCCCTTTAATGTCTCAAAATGCAGCTCATTTGCAAGTGCACACAGGCCATGTTGCAGCAACAGCAGCAACAGCAGCAGCAACAACTGCAAAGGGTAACATGAGGCATGCCCCCAGGCCATGTAATCATTTTTGTAATCGCCAACTTTTTGCTGTTACCAGAGCAACAACAGATGTCTCCTTGTGTCCTCCTCCTTCTGGGCAGGCTCTTGGCTACAGTCGCTTGCCTACTTTCAATTATCAATTATTAACTTAATATCTTCTTCAGGCAATCTCTGTCTGCCCCCAGGTGTCACCAGCGACTAGCCACTAACTACACATGTCGCCTCCCATTCTGATATCATGTGTCCCTCACTGAAAGTGTTAATGTTTTAATTTCACATGCCAGCAAATTGGATACTAGATGATGATTACTCGAACGTGAACTGGGACTGGAATTGGGAGTGGGACTGCGACTTTTACTTGGACTTCTACTAAGGACTTCTACTTGGACTCGAACGTGGACTACGACTTGCACTTCTATTTATAATTCTATTTCGGACTCCTACTTAGATCTTCTATATATAACTCCAACTTGTACCTATATTTGGACTTTTACTTGGACTTGGACTGGGCTTTGACTTGGACAACCTTCAGTCTTTTGATTTTACCTTGCAATATCTTATTAATAAATCAGCTTTTAGATCGCTGATGTAAATTAAGGATATACCTATTTATACTATACTTCAACAAATAAATATTCCTTAAAAAACTACAAAAATCAATAACTTTGTTAATTATGTTGACAGGCTGTTTATGATAAATAATTTCAAGTCAGGCCCAGTCAGACACAGTCTCCATTTAATCAGTGGCAAATAAATGCAACTCTCGAAAACAAAAATATTTTGACAAGAGGTTAAACATTTGCAAGCAGCTGTTTGACTTGTTGTCTACGGCTGTCCTGCGTGGCCATTAAATGTTTTCCATGCACTTATCACACACACAGTCAATAAGTGGGCTAAAATGAGTGCAGGCCCAGTCATTTAATGAATGGCGCTAACTCCCAGCAGCCAGTTTGAGTATGAGTATGAGTGTGAGTATGAGTATGAGTATGAGTACTCATACCCGTACCCATACTCGTATTCATATAATTAAAATGCCACTTAGCTGACAGCTGCTGAACGCACAGCGAATTCAATTTCAAGTAGCCTGCAACCAAATTGTCATGCCACAAAGCCCCTAATCAACATATAAAAAACAGGGCGTGGCAGGGGCTGCAAGACCTCATCTCGTATACAAAACAGCCTCAAAAGAGGAGTGAAAAAACACCTGATAAACACCTTACAAAAAAAAAGAAGAAAAAAAAAACATACCTATTAATTACTGTAATTTGGCTGTTGCTGCCGCCAAAAAAAAAATTGGGGCGACAATCGTAACAGGATTAGTTGACCCAGTTGCCAAGTGAGCAGTTGGTTTTGTTTTTAGTTGACACACGACAAACCTCACTGTGCCGCATGCCACATGCAACCTTAATAATTTAGCATCAATCAACTTCAGTTTTAGTTAACTCAACACACAAAATATAAATGGAAAAACAAATAAACAGTAAAACTCACAAATGTCGAACTCATAAAATATTGATGGAGTTTCGCCCAAAAAAACACGGCGAAAGTTTTCCCAGACTCGTAACTAGTTTATTGTAATGCCTATAGTCTGGCCAGGAAGGTTAAATAGGTTGAAAAGTGAGGAATATCCTATTTGAGATATATTTTGTGTAACCAGAAAAGCCTTGCTTTTAAAGTCCTTAGCAGAAATCCTTTTTGTTTAAAGTTTGTCATTGATATTTTATTTAGAAATATAGTGGAGCATTTTTGGACTTTATATTTTAAGATGGGGAAACTCAAATTTGACGTTTAATCAATTTTTATCATCATATTTTGTATAAAATATTGTTTCATAATTTGTCATTAATTTCAACAATTTCGTTAGTTATTTATTTTTTGTTTAATATTCAAACTTAAAAAAAGTGTAAAAATGCCAATTAAACTTTATTTAATATTTGTTGCTGCTTCGATTAAGTAATTGTAATTTTACGAATTTTATAATGTTTAAAAACTAATTGTAAAATGTAGAAGTTTCGGTATATTTTGCTTGACGATTTAACAAGCAATTGTTTTTTGCCAAAGGGAATTGAAGATTCGTTGTGATTTGGTGGCGCCTGAATTTTTGATGCTTGTTGTTGTTGTTGACCCCCGAGGGGGCGTCTTGTTGGTGTTGTGGCCGTCCAGCTGCCGTTGTTGCTATTGTATTTTTTATGAAATGTGTTGAGACTTTGAAGTGCGTATAATTCATTTTGGTTGCGTTTTGCATGTCAGTTTTTGTTGCCAGACTAACTGACTGATTGACTGACTGACTGAATGGTTGAATGACTGATCCATCGGAGCTTGACGAGGAGAGCTGGGCACGCTGAGGCCAACTGCAGCTGTCAGTCAAGGCTCAAACAGACCGCCGCCAAGTAGCCAGCAGGCCAAGCAGTCAACTAGCCAACAGGCCAACAAGCACAACAAGCCCAGCAAACCACAATTGCTGACCAGCAATTTTCCATTGGCACTTTTGATAAATGGCGTTAAAATATTTTACATGCGCGGCGGCTGTTCAATTTTCGAACGCATTGTTCAATGGACCAGGTCCAAATGCACAGGCGGAAAGTGAAACTTGGCCATTTAAATGGATTTTTCCCAAGCAAGTCATTTTACTTGTACTCGGTTGGCTTTCAACATACGTTACGCATACGCCTTGTAAGCCGGACAAAAAGTAAACTAATGAAAATCAACCACTTAATTGCTGACAGCTTAATACCCTTGGATTATGTTAATCCTTTAGATTAGTCGCTTTACGATATTCACGTTAACACAATAGTTAATATAATTTTAGCCAGAAAATAATGACAGTTCAGCTTCAAGTTGAGAAGCTGGGAAGTTAAGTTATCAAATTCTGAGTGGATTCCTTTGTTATCAAAAGCTTTCTCAACTCAACAAGCCAAATATTTTTCCCACAGAAAGTATATTTTTAATAAATAATAAATTGTTTACTTAGTTTATAGATATTTAAAGCCAGCACTAATGGATTTTTAAGCTACAGACTGATTGCAAATACTTTCTGCTAGGGTATAGCAATCGAATTGATTGTAAAACATATTAAATTTGGTGGTGCCTCGTTAAACGAACAAATATTGCAAGCCCGTAATAAAGTTTTTTAGTATATTTTTTAAAGGCATGCAAATCACAAACCAAACCAGTGATCAATAAAGTCAGAGAAGGGGGAGGGATGCTGTAGAGGGGGGTATTTTTATTAATTTTTGTTAGCTAAGGAGTAACCCGGTTGGTAACTATTTGAATGATAAAAGTACTTACGATTTCATTAGCCAACTGCATCGAAACAAAATTGCCGACAAGCTTTATGGTAAATATTTATTTTTGTGACCAGCAGATTAATATTTGACTGCCAGCAGCTGACAGGCGGCAGTTGAAACTGGTAACAGGACTAAAGATTACGCAGCAGGCGCCACATCAGTTGCGTTGCACTTAACTCGAGACAACTTGCCACAACTGATGGATTGTGTGTGTGTGTTGAGCACATTTTGTCTCGCATTGATTTGTCAAATTGACATCAATAAATCGATCAGAGCCAGTCTAAGCTGACAGCTAATCATAAGCCGCAGCGCTGACAGGTGCTGGTTTTTCTCTCTCTTTTTTTCTGCGCTTTTTTTTTTCTTTGTGTAATTTCATGCAAGCTGCCAATCAATGCAGTCAATTGTCTTGATAAATGCGCACATTGACCAAGTTGCATACAATTTTGTTTGTACACTGAGAGAAACATACATAACATTCAATTTAAATAGTCAATTAGGCTTAGAAGTAAGGAAAAGAAGTAAGAAGATTAAATACTCTTGCAGAGTGTAGTCAAAGCTAACTTTCACTATGAATTATAAATAACGATCAATTATACCTTTGGAAGCTACATATATGATATTGTAGTCTGTTCATGTCTGATTAAGAGTAATAAACGGCTCCTTGAATGCGTTCTAAGCCTCTAAGCAAATTATAAAAAATTTCTAATGTTTGGGTATTTTTTAAATTAATCTATGATGATGAATGATGAACTTCAAAAGAATATTCTGTGACGAATCAATGAAAATTGTCTAGTGTCTTCAGTCTTTTAGAGTCAATTTTTTTGCTGAGTGTATGCGTCCCCGGGTGCTGTGGGCACGGCCTTAAGTCGCTATCCAGCTGGTTACCAGTTTTGGTTTGGCGGTGCAAAAAGTTGCACCAAATTAATTATAAGCCACCCACCCGACGGCGACGTGGGACGCCTCCCCATGCCTAATGCCACATGCCGCATGCCACATGCCGCATGCCTAATGCCTAACCTTGTTTGCTAAATGTTTTGGCGCCGATGGCGATGCAATGAGGGGGGACAGGATTGGCTTACTACCATATGGCATTGATATCGTGTGTCCCAACTCCCAAGCTCACTGATTTCTGTAAATTTATTTAAATGTATTCAACAAATTTTTTTCGTCTCTTAACTCCTATTTATGTAACTCGTAACTTGTAGTTGTAGTTGTTGTTGTTGTTGTTGTTGCTGCTGCTTTTTGGGGTCTTGTAGCATGAAAACCCTGGGAAAATACTCAATGTCTAATGACAGTTATTTATCAATGAAATATTTTGTTGGCGACCATGTTCAGGCTGTGAAGGAGTACGGGTGGAGGGGGTGTGGGAGAGATATATATATATAAATGTGTAACGATCTGGTTGATAAACTCACGATAATTACGAACTCAGTTTGCGTTAATCTTTTGATCTGATGGTTTATGTGTGTTATAAAAAGGAATTTAAAATTAGAGATAGAGCACAGATAACGAGATCTAATACGAAGATATTATTCTTGGCACGCTTGTAATTCTCAATCTTTTCATTTATCTTGCACTCAACGCCAATTTATCTCAGAATCTAAATTACGATTGTAAGCAACACTTATTCAACAGCCTTTTTAAAATATGTATTGCTTAGATATTCCATATAAATACAATCAATGCGTTTCGTTAACTAGTAACCATAAATATTGCAATACTGCCAAAATATTAAACATTATACAAAAGTACAAAAGCTAGCTTTTGGCAGGTTTAATAACAACGCGTTTGCTTTTTATGACCATCAATTTGTTTGGCTGTGAAAAATTGTTAAAAAAAAATATTAAAAAATCATAAACTTTGAAAACATAAAACTTAACTGGTTTTCTTGTCTGTAAAAAGTTAAATGAAGAGAGGGATGTATGGGAAATTGAATTGGGAATTTAGACATATCCATAGGTCGGACTGGACTTGCACAGGTGGAATATTAAAAGTTGCATTGCTAAAATAGCGGAGCTAAAAACTGGAAACTTGTGCTTTTAATATATTTAATCTAAAGGAATTGATTTTTTCGGTAAATAGAAGTTATTTCTTTTACTAATTATAAAACATCAAATTCTGCAGATGATTTTTCTTTTTAATGTTTATACTCTTAATTTTTTATACTCAGCTGTCTGCTTGTATGATCATAACTTTCTTCGATACTTTAAATATATATTTGTCTATGTAATCGATAATATCGATAATTGCAAATAGATAAAACGGCCAAACTCCAACAATTTTAAGTCTATGGTTCTAATAGTCCCTTTCAAAGTTGGGTACGCCTAGTTCGGCCTCCAAAAATTGCTTTTGTACATACTTTGAAAGATACATTAATGACTGAAAGAAGTTTCTTTACCATCAGTTTTCAGATGGTATTAGACTGGCCTGAACTAGCTGAGACTTACAGGGTATCTTCAAGTTGTGCAGTTATCGATTCGTGCATTCTTCACTCTGTTTGAAGCTGTTTATTTTTCATAGCTGGCAGTTAAACCATTTGACAAGTTGACTAAGACAAAACTGACGCCGCCGCACTTATTCAAAACCTTATGCGCAATTTAATAAAATCATTATGCAGCTGTCAGAGCCAATGACATTTGAGGCAACACTGAGACGGCGACGGCGACTGCAACTGTGACTGCCACAAAAAATAAAAAAATTTATATAAAAAAATAAAAAAAAAACGAAACTTGCTCAAGCTGCGGCAGCTAAAAGATACTTTATTGATTTCTGGCGGCGCTTTTGCGCAATGCCAATTCCAATTCCAAATACGAGTGTGCGACTCAACGAATCTATAACTGAATATAAAAACATGAATACGCAAATGAATGCCTAAACTGAATTTGAATTGGAATCTGAATCTGCCGGCCAAACACATCTTCACCTGCAGCGTTTGGTTGCACATACACACACACACACACACACACACACACACAAACACAGACATATTTGAATGCGGCCAACTGACGTTTCAATATTGTGGCTAATATTTAAAGCCAACAAAGTCAGTTGGCGCCAGCTCGCATTTTGTTTATGACCGTCACATTTTTATGATAAATCAACGAATGCCGTTGCTAATTACAGAGTCATGGATTGCGTTTAATCAAATCAACTGCATCAGCCAAATCGGCAACTGCATTTGTCCAACGCCTAATGTTTCATTTGGCCAACTTGATGGCTGCCGCTGCTGCTGCTGGCCGCAATAATATTTTGCATTCATTTGGCCGCATTTATGCTTTTCAATTGCCATTCAAGTTTCTGGGCACCTGTTGCGTCTGCTTAGATCAATTAAAATTACATGGTATTATCAGCATGTTGTGAATTAAATATATACATTAATTAATATTTGCTTATGGCTTTTTGCATCATATTATCATATTATTAAAATTATAATAAATACTTTTCTGTTTTGGTTTATATATTATATATATTTAATAGCTGAGTTCAGGTTATCTCAAAGTCAAGTTCAGGCTTTTTACACCTTTGTTAGTTAAAATATCCTTGATATTTATTTCTCGCATATCTTTAATTCTTACAAATATATATGCATAAGCAACATATATGTAGGTATATGCATATATCTCAATTTATCGCCACATTGCATTTGGCAACCCAAGTCTGTCTTATTATTTCGTTGTTTTTTTTTTTTGGTATTGTATATCATGTTCGATGTGTGTTTGTGTTAGCCACATTTGTATGCCAATTTTAGCCCCATTTGCCGGTCACGGGCTGCATTTTTTTAAACGTTCCGTTGTTGCTACTCCCCCCACTCCCCACTCCCCTCTCCACGCCCTCCTTCCACCTTCACACCCCGATTCCTTCGAAAGGGGCCCGGACCGATGTGAACATAAATCTTGCACGCATATTTAAGTTGATGATGTTAAATGGCTGTACTAAAAATACGAAATATGCATGCCGTATGCAGGCAACAGTTTCATCCTGTCGCTTGTCGAGTGGAATGTGCCACAACACCAGTAACAACAACACCAGCAACAACAACACCAGCAACATGGCGACATTCATAAACTAAAACTGAGCAAACGTACCAACAGCCAACAGGCAAGGTGCGCGGGGGGGGGGGGGGGCTCCAAGGGGAGGCAACGGGACTCTCGTGGGTTTGGGTTGGACAACACAGACTCGACCAATGCAACGGGGCCAACAAAACGTTCTGCCCAAAAAGGAAACAAAACGACGGACCAACAACAACCAAAGACATTAACAGCGAATTTATTATACTCTTTCCTTAAATCGAGTTGCAGAAGGATCTATATATATAACTTGCAGAAGGATTTTGAAAAATACTCAACATTAACAGCTAAGAGATTCTTTTAAAATCCTACAGAACATTAAGGATGTTGCAATCAACTATTTATGCATGTCAGTTCTTCAATGAGATACCTGAAGCTATATGTCAGCTATTATTCTAGGGATCCCACAGAATTTTTGCTATATTACATTACATTAAATTGCTTGAAATGAAACCCAATCTATTCCCTTAAAGCGTTGCAAGCTCACTTTAGAAGTGTATATACCCCACAACAAGTTTGTAACTGCCATTGGTTTTTCTCAGTCAGTAAAGAGTTTTTTCTCCTTTTTTTTTTTGGTTTTTTTTTTATTATTATTATTTCTTGGCATGTTTTCTTTTTGCTTAACGGCGGCAGATTTGAAAAGAATTTTTGCTCGCAAATGAAATTGTTTCCTGTTAAAAGCTAAAAAACAACAACTAGTAAAAAATATGCGAGACTCCAGAGAGAGTCCAGAGAGGAGAGCTTGGACTTGGACTTGGACATGGACATGGAGTTGGAGTTGGACGGCACCTGCCGTCGCAACGATTGATGAAATTAAAAGGTATAAATAAAAATCTTTTTAATGGTCTGGGGATTTGGAACTTAATTTTTTAATTAAACAAGCGGCCGCATACTGGGGACAACGATGATAACTGGGGAATGGCTGTAAAGGCAAAGGACAGGCAGGATGGAAGGGTGAGCTGGAAATGGGTGCTGCATGAGATACGAGTTGCAGCCAGAGGCGACTGTTGACTGGGACATTTATGCAAAGCAGCCACCGAGTTCCCTTTTTTGCTTTTATTTTTTTGTTTTTGCCAACCACTTCAGCAGGAGCCACTTGTGTGGTCCGGTCTGCAAACTCCACTCATTTTAACCATGGTCTGCTGGCTAACAGGCATCAGCAAGAGCCCCACAAGGAGGTGGCATCATCCATACCATAATTGTGTTTGTATGCTCTTTTTTTTTAGCCCAACACTTTTACTGTGGATATAAATGTAGATTGTAGATTGTGGATGGCAGATTGTTGTTGCTGCCTCCCGCAAATAACATGTTAATCCCCAACTCCAGCGACAATGTCAAATGTCAGCACATGTCATTTGTCATTTGGCCACAGAGACACAACTGCACCGACAACTTCTTTGGTTTGTCGCCTGGCAAACATTTGTCACTTGTACTTGGACCACCTGGTAACTGATAGTATTGAGAAGCCTTACAGGCTTACAGGGCTCAATGGTTCTATTTTGCACAGTCCCTTTTTGCAAAACAGCTTTTGGTATGCGGTATTCTATGATGCCAGCGGAAATGATGATTATAATTGGCATTGATATTGTCCACTCCAAAGACTTGTTATTCTACACATAAGAAGAGTGGAGGTTGCAGTAGGCGAAGCTAATGATGTAAGCAGGGATAAGTAATGTGCTAATTATTTTCCATAAAAATACTTTTCTTTGATTTTTATAGCCCTTTCGTCGCTCTCAGCAATTCGATTAAAGAAAACGCATTGATGCAATTGTGTTTTTAATTTATATATAATTTTTATTTATACGTTTTCTCTGCACACGTTTGAAAACTAAGACAGATGTTACACTAAAATGAATAAGAATAAAAAATAATGGCAATTTGCTGAAATGAAAAAAATTGGCAGACAAAGAAAAAAGTAAATATTTTTGTTTTCTCTTCGATTTTGACGCTTTTTATTGAATTATTATTTTGCGTTACTCGTTTAAATACAAAGAAATGCAATTAAATAGGCATAGAATAGAGATAGTAATTAGATAGATTTTAAACAGAGATAGTATAGATGTGTATGTGTATGTGTATGTGTGTGTGTAGGTGTATGTGTGTATGTGTTATACAGGTGTGTGTTTTATACATAAATAATTACAAGTATGCTAAACAAATTACAATTTACAATGCAAAATGCAAAAATGGCAGGGCAAAAGGGGGGAGGGGGGCAACTAAATTACAAGTGTATTAAAATTAAATGTAAAATTAATTAATTGGTTAATTAATGCATTAATTAGTAGTAGTTTGAAAAAATAATAGTAGTTGTGGTGCAAATGAATTTACAAATGACGAATGAGCTGTATTAAATAAATATATAGTCGTATTAAGTAGTACGAATGATATATAATAAAGATTTCCATTTTTTTTTCTTTTTGTTTTCTTTTGTTTTGTTTTTCTCGTTTTAGCATTGTTTTTTGTTTTTGTTTCTTTATAATATTCGTTTTGTTAACATAAAATGTTATATTACAGCAACGCGCATATAAGTACAGTAGTTCAATTTGAGTTTTTTTGTTTAATTATTCTTTTTTTATTTGTTTTTTTTTTTTGTTTTTTACTGTGTGGCTTGTAGTTGTTGTTGTTAATTCAATTGTTAATGCTGCTTCAATGTCTAGTTAAGTAATCATAAATGTTTCAATTGTTAAATGTTCTCTTTCTTGCTCTTAAGTACACACTAATTAAATTTTTTTCACCTAAGCATTTTTTGCATTAACTTTTTCTTTGTTTGTTTGTTATTGTTGTTTAATTTACATTCATACATATTGCTACATATAAACTTCACGCGGTTTTTCAATTGCCTTTTGTTAATTGAATTTTTGTATTTGTTTTTTTTTCGTTTTTCGTTTTTAAATTTTGTTTATGTATTTGGTTTGCTAATTTGTTTGAACTATTTACGTTTTGTATTTCATTATAAATATACGAGAAACAATTGTTGTTTATATTTATGTATATATATATATAAATAATCATTATATATATATATATATATATCTATATATATGTAGAAAAGCAGCAGTTGGTTTCTTTTGTTTTGATTTTACATTTTATTTAGTTACATATTTAATTAATAAATATAACGTTTATTCAGTGTGAATTTTGGTGTTTTATCGCCGTATATATACCATACGATTTACTTATTGTTTTGTAGCAATTTCTTTTAGTATTTAAAAGTTTTTGTTTTGCATTTGTTTAATAACTAGTACTTGACTTTGCTAAGTTTTTTTTTTTGTTTTCAGTTGATTAGCTTCAAATTTTTTCAAAAGCAATTTCAAAATGTTTATTTTTTTTTTAGTATTTTCTATTAATTCATGCTCTATGCCCTTTGAACATTGTACATCACTGCTTTCTCTATTCACAGTGTTGAGCAACATTCGCTTTTACCCATTTGTTTTAAAAATTCGGTTTATTTTTTGCATTTGTCGGAATTAATCCAATTTCTTTCACTTGTGCCTATTAAAATTGATTATTTTCGTTTTACTATTTAATTTTTTAAGTTTTTTTTTTCTTGTTTGGAAGTGTTTTGCTGTGCGAATTTGTTGTCAATTTTTTGTTTTGGTTTTTTCTTTTTCGTTTTTGCTTGCGTATGAATTTAAAAAACATTTTCAATAAATTTGTTTACTAATTTGCAATTTGGTTTTTGGTTCATTATAAAATTTTGAAAATATATATGCGTATATATATACTTAGTTTTTGTTTTTCGTTTTTTTTTTTTTTAATATATATATATTTTTTTGTAATCTCATTGCTAATAAATTTAATTGATTTAGTAAACCAAAGTTGCTATTTGCCTTACATTCAGTGCGTCTAAACATTTATTAATTTCTTAGTTTTTCGTTTTCTCGCTGACACCTTACATTGTTTTTTTTTTATATTTTTTTTATATTTATGCAACTTGCTTTTTTGTTTCAACAATATCAGTTTTTTTTTTCGTTTTTCGTTTGGTTTTGTTTTGTTAGTTATATAGCACATACTCGTAAATAAAAATCTTATTGTCTTTCATTTATAACTATGTAGCAGTTCTGCGAGTTCGTCCATGGAACTGATTTGCTTGACTTTTGTTTTAATAGCTGTGAAAGTGTGTTCTGAGTTCTCTGACAGGCCAGGCTTGGAGATAGGCAGAGATAGAGAGAGAGAGGGAGAAAGTTTAGTAATAAGCAGAGCTGTAATTTCCAGCACAAATATTTTGGTAATTAAAAAAACATATACGTAATTACTTGAAGTAATGATAATTCAGTTATTTGTTTATTCATCATATAATTACTATAACAAATATTAATTGTATTTAAGTAATTAAATATTTAAATTGGCATTGCTCCAGTAATTGTAAGTAATTGTTTTCACAATTACTAAAGTAATTGTTTATGTAATTGCTGGTATTTACTGCCGCCTTAGCTTCAAGAGTTTGATGAAAATGTGGCCTGAGTTTCTTAATTTCTGTGTGTTGGTGTGCAGCCAAGTGTTGCAAAGTTCTGACCGAGTTGAGGCATCATCATCATCATAATCGTCATCAATCAGATCAATAAGCCCAAAGTTTGTGGCCTAAGCAACTTCATATATTTATGTATGCATATGCATATATAGGCAAGTATGTATATGTATCAGTTCATTATATAATATATATATAGATTAATGCATAATTTTTGCCATTCGCTTGTTTTCTCATTTGCCTCGTATAAATTCTTTGCCATTCAAATTAAAACGCTTCGAAAAAACTGTACTGAGTATAGGTATGTCTATATATGTCTATATATATATATATATATATATATATATATATTTGTTGTTATATATATATATATATAACTGCGACTAATTCGTCTAACTGTTGCATCCACAAACCGATTACCGATAACCGATTGTCAGATTGTATCCCCTACCCATTCACCCATCCACCCAAAACTCAGCTTTTTTTTTGTTGCGTGCTTAATTTACTACGCCAATCTGGGCTTTCGTCGCACATTGTTAATTTTGATCATGCCAATGCGTATAGATTCGGGTAAGACGGCTGTGGGCGATGTGGCCAGAAAGCCACTAACAAAAGTCAGACGACTATTGGTGCTGTTAGTTGTTATATTGTTGTTGCTGTTGCTGTTGTCGTTTTCGTTAAAGACATCCTCGAAGACATCGGGATATACGCTAATATTGTCCAGATTATCAATATCTATGTCGCCTGCCTCGTTGCGCACATAGGTCAACTGATGATAGGGTGTTGCTAATAATTTTTGCATTGATTTACGCAGGGATTTTTTAGTGGTTGTTGTAACAACTGTTGCTCCTGTTGTTTCTCTTGTTTCCGTAGTTGTTGTTGTTGCAGTTGCTGTTGGCGCTGTTTCGGTTAGCGTGTTGTTCAGATTGCTGTTGATGTTCTTGTGAACACTGAATAGCTTATCGGCAATATGTTGCTGCGGTGTCGTAATGGGAACAGCAACCGCTGCTGTTGCTGCACTGCTGGCAGCCACCGTTGATCGCGTGCTGGCCGTCGGCATTGCTGTTGCTGCGCGTAATAGTTTGTGTTGCTGTTGCTGCTGCTGTTTGTTGTTGCTGTTGCTGTCACGTAGCAATTGTTGCTGGTTGGGGTTAGGGCTGGTGCTGCTGCTGCTGCGATGCCTGCTGAGCTTTGCTGTTGCTGCTGTGGGCACTGCTGTTGCGCTTGCTGCTGCTGTCGTGTTGCCTGGCTCATGTTGCTGCTGCGTTGTGTGCCATTTGTTGTACATTAGCGTGGCCAGTGCTGCTGGCAGTGGCGTTTGTTGCAGCACTCCCTGTGTGCCTGTTGCTGTTGTTGTTGCTGCCGTTGCTGCAGTTGTTGCTGCTGCTGTTGTCGAGGTAGTTTTAGCCACTGTTGCTGTTACTTTGGTTTCATAGTTTGCCGTCGATTGCAGCCCATTTTCAACATCCTCAACCAGCTCTGCTTCGTACTGCAGCAAGTCGGTGTCATTGCCGATATTTGAAGTTGATGTTGCTGTTGTTGTTATTGCTGCTGATGCTTCGGTTTCCAGCTCGGTGATGAATGTGGACCAGGCATCGTAGTTGCTGCTGCTGCTGCTGCTGCTGCTGCTGCTATATGATTTAATACTGTCTTCTGTTGTTGTTAGCAACATGTTGTTGGCGCTTGTGCTGCTGCTGCTGTCTTCATCTGGCGTATAGCTATCAATTGTAGCTGTGGGCGTGGCAAACCAAGTGGACCAGGGCTCACTGCTGCTGCTGATGCTACTGCTGCTGCTGTAGCCATCGTCATATCCTGTGGAAAAACTGCTGCTACTGCTGCTGATGCTGCTGCTTTCATCTGTGCTGCCCTCAAGTGTTGCTGCTGTCGACAGCAGTCGCAATTTTTGCAGCTCCTGCTGCTGCTGTTGCTGCTTCTGCTTGCGTGCCTTTCTTCGTCTGCCTTTGCGTTTGCTGGCTTGCGTTGTTGTTGTTGTTGTTGTTGTCGTTGACGATTTGGTTATTGCTGCTGCTCCTGCTGCTGTTGTCGTTGTTGTTGTGGTTGTTGCTGTTGCACTTTTGGCAGTCATTTGTTTCGTTGGACTAGCTGTGACTCGTTGTTGCTGTTGCCTGTGTTGCTGTCGTCGCTGCACCTTTGAGGGATCATCATGATGATGTCGCACCTGATGTTGCTGCCGTTGCTGCTGCTGCTGCTGCTTTTGCTGCTGTTGTTTTCGTTCTAATGCTAATTGTTGTTGTTGTTGTTTTTTGTTAGTGCTACTTAGACTACTACTACTATTATGGCCATGATGCGCATGTTGCTGTTGCAACTTTTGATTTTGGTTATTCGATTTGTGGCGATTGTTTTTGTTGCGCGAGACTTTGCGATAGTTGTTGCTGTTGCTGTTGCTGTTGCTACGATTGCTGTTCGCCATCATTGCTGTTGTCTCGCGCCATTTTGGTAACGTGTGCTGATGGAAAAACTGCTCGGCATCGATCTTATTGAACATGTAGCAGGCATCGTTGACGCTCTTCTTCGGCCCCACAGGTTTACCTCGATGCGTGAACCCAACACGTCGCTGCAGATCGACTACGGAACGGAACACGAAATAACCGTGCACGATGGTCTCGTTGAAGTAGCAGGTAGCGCGCAGTTCCTTCTGCAATGAACGCAAAAGAGAAAGAGGAGTGTGAGTTGGAGTGTGAGTGTGTGAGACAGATTGAGTTGGGGATTATATGTTGTACACAGTAAAAATTAGAGATTAATCGTGATTTCATCTCTGGATTAACACTGCATTTCCAGTTGATCATTTTAAAAGTATGTCATCAAAAAGTGCTTATGGGGATTTGTCAACATTTTGTCAAGCCTGAACCCAATTTTTTCCAATCAATTCTCAATTGAGCTGCATTTAAATGTAAAGTCAATTATCGCTACGTTTTCTTACTGTGTAGGGATCGCTTATGTTGAATCTTTGGCCAAATTCCCTAAACTCGACAATGCAATTTATGAGCGGCACTTCCGCTGTGTGAAAACTTGTCGACAATATTTTGACAAGCCGCTCGCGAGTGAGAGGTTAAGCAGCAACAACATTGACAGCAACAACAATCACAGCAGCAATTGTGAAGCTGGAGTGTGTTTATTTATAAAACACTTGAAATACCAAAACAACAAGCAAAATGAAACGCGGCTTGATTGTTGTTGTTGTTTTTTTTTCTTGTTGTTGTTATTGCTGCTGTTAAAGTTGGAAACACCTTTCAACTGCTTCGCAACGTATTTTGATTTAAAGTGTTGCAGATGACGCAGATAAGAATTTATTCGAGTCCAGCAATTATGCCATATTTAGTCGAGCCACTTAACATTTTGGCGATCATCTATCTGTTGTACTTATAATGATAGTATTTATAGCATTTAATTGCTATTTTTGAACAGCTTCTCAGCAGATTGGAACTGAGAAGCGGCTGCTTCGAAAGACACAACAGAATTTGTCTTTCATGTCAAGCTTAGAGCAAATAGTAAGTTTTGTAGCTCTGGCTACAGGGGCAGGGTGATCTCAGTTAGATCTCAGTTGTTTGCCATTTGATTTTGACTAAAGTAAATATATAATTACTTTATCATATAGTTATAAAGAATATTTCAGAGTTATGTTAACATATGACTAATTTGCACTTGTCTCAATGCACTAACCTCATGGCCATGGTATGTGGGTTCCACTCGAAGTCAAAGTGATTCAATCTAAGTTTATCAAACGATTTACAGCCTCGACCTATTCATTCACATATTTCACAGTTATTGACCTTCCACAAAACTGTTAATTATTGTTTAATACAACTTTGTAAAGAGTGTGAAAAAAATCACGGTACTTAATATTATTTGCACATGAATTCAAGTTGGATTTCACGATCATAATCGAAAGCAATAAAATGACAAGTGCAAGTTTTGACCTTAGAGATAGATTCAGTTCATATAGCTGAGAGTTCTATTGTATTTCAATGTTGTTGTTGCTGTTTGTTCGCATTGGCCAGCTAACTGTACAATTGCTGTTGCATTCGTTTGAAAGGACATTGAAATATTTGTGCAATTACAGCATAGAATTGCCACGTCATTTGATTGATTGATTAGATATATCTACCTATCTATGAATTAAAAAAAAATAAACTCACATAACTCACATGTTTATATGAATTGTTTGTCTACTCAATGATTTTTATGACGGCGAATCTATGCGAGCCACTCGATTCATTTGAGTGTTTGCCTATTTGATTGGCATTGAAATTGCTTATCTATCTCACCAGAAACTGTTACAATGTCTCAAAAAAATCACACAGGGTAAATTCCCGCCCCAACTCACTGCTCGAGATCAGTTGCAAATGGGAGCTACGCATGGATACAGTTAAGATATTATATTAACAAATTGTGTGCACTTAATATTTTATGCAAATATCACGCATACGCCGCGTAAACAGACGTAAAGCAAAAAAATAAGTAGAATATTTGAAATTGTTGTGCCAGTTTTGTTGTATTATTTTGCGTGTGAGCAATTTGTCGTCTCGCCCCACAGTTATAAGCAGTTATTATATTTATGTTTATGTGCCTCTAATTGCATATGAAATTTCAATATTGTAATAGATGTTTTTCGGTTTTTTTGTTGTCCCGCGTTTTCCATGACAGAATTGGTGCAACTGCAACAGGTTTTGCACAACAATTTAAGTAATGTCAAAGCGATTGTGATCGATTGGAGCACACTCTGTGTTTCATAAATGAGTTGTTCCCTTTGGGTATTTTTATGAACATTCTATTCAAGATATTATAGACATTAGTTTCTTGAATTACTTTTTTCTTTCCCAAGCGATTATTCTGAAATTTTCAGGATAGCTGGATGAAATACTGTATTTTTCTTAACAATATCTTAGCAACTTAGCTTCTTCTAGTTTTTTATTAAAGCTGCTTAAAATACGAAACTCTAAAGAAGTTTTCTCTTTCTATTTATGATAGCCTACAGACTAAATTTGGACAAGATATTTGTATACGACATGCAACTTTGCAACTAAATTCCAACCATTTCAACCACAACTATTTTTACAGGGTATACATGACAAAAAAAAAAAAACTGAAATATTTATTTACTTTAGTCGTAGCTGAGACGGCGCTTAGGCGCTTAGGCATTCAGTCGCTGAGCTGGCAATTTATGCAATTTGGCCAAATCGTTCAAGTATCGCCATTGTCGTTATAATCGCTCGTTTGCATAAAACCATTATGTGCTACATGCCATAAATTATAGTGTTTGTACAGTTAGTTTGCATAAGGCATAAAGCGGCAACGTTTCAAGTACAATGCAATCCAATCCAATGAAATGCAATGCAATGTAATCAAATTGGTTACAAGGCGCCCCATTTGGGGCCTTGGCTCTAAGTACATATCATAAAACATAATATGTATGTGTGGTACTCTATAGGCCGCCATAAAGATGCAAACACTAGGAAATCAGAATGCAGTCTACATTTGTTCTACTCATCTTTTTTTCTCTATTGCTTAGCAAGCCACAAAAGTCTGTCAAATAACGCGAACTCATTTGAATTTATTTATTTATGGTTATTATCAAATAGCGGGAATCCCACTAGATGGAATTTGAGTTATTATTAAAGTTGTTTTACTCATGTGCTCTATTAACCTCAATTGTCGAGTAATTTTTGAGTGCATATTTGTTACAACAAATGAACAATTGTTCAGCTTAGCTAAATTTCAAATTAGATTCCACTTAAAAGTGTTTTTTTTTTAACGGGTTAAGCCTGAATATTTATTAACTTAAAAGTAAATACTAAATTAAGTAATTCGAATTAAGTTAATTACTATTCAGGAAATCGTTTCACAACCTAAGCATAACATAAACGGAAGTAAGTATTAATAAAAGTTTTAAGTTTGATTAATCAATTTGCATGACTAATCAGTGTCACGGGCCTGTAGGCATTTATAAATTGATTGATTGATTCCTTAGTGTTATTTGCTTAGATTGGTATAGACGAGTTAGCTCAAGGTTAGAACTTACCATGCCAACTAATCTCCAGTTGTCGTTGAAACACAAATATCTTTGCGTTTCTTTTGCGAACAGAGCTATTTTGAATTCGTTGTTCACATAGTCCGGGAGGCCGACTATCGTTATATTTTCTGTAAAGACAAACAGAAAACAACAAATTTTAAATGTGTATGTGAGGCTTTTAATTGTTGTAAATATTTGGCTGAAAGAAACAAATTTTTAATTAAATGCAAACACAGACGCGCTGTGTTTAAGCGTGTCAGAGCAAGCTGATCATTTCAATAGAAGGGCTATGACTAATTTTAATATGTAATAACAACGTAATTGCTGTATTACTTTCAACTTAAAACGCTTGATCTTTTGAGCCCACCCTCCTGACCTTGGCACTGGTCTCCAACAGTGAGAAAAAGATGCCAATTAAATATTTTTTAACTCAAGAAATATATAAATATATATTTTTTATAGCATTCCTCTATACTTAGTATGCTAATATATTCGTATATATTTGTTTTTGAGAAAAGTAAGCAATATATAAATACTACTTTTTTTTTTTAATATTTCTCTATAATTTGTATGCTAATTGATTAATTAATTCTTCTTATACATTTTTAAAAGCCAGAAAATATGTTTGAATATAATAATCATGTCAATAATAATTTGCTTGATTCTTTTGCGTTTTATATGTCGATTATTTTATTTATTTACTTTTGATAGGCTGTACAAGCAGCTCCCTTTAAGATTCTTACTCTCTCTCTCTCTTCGGCTCTTTAGATTCTTCTAGAAGGTATTTGACTTGTGTTTGCCAAGTGCGCCATGTTTGATATTTGCCTAACAGTTAACAAACTGAATCTGCTGCACAAGGTGTGCTGCGTTCTAATTTTAAAAGACTGCCCAGCTGCGTCAGCCAAATGATTATATCACAAAGAAAGATGGAGATGCAAATGCATTAAAAAACCCAAACTCAAGTATATATCCGATGTGTGTGTGTGTGTGTGTGTGTGTGTGTGTGTGTGCGTGCGTGTGTGTGTAGTAGGTGCGCGTCTTTTTTCTAGCATTGCTGCCTACTCTCTCCACTAATTATAAACTAACAATGTATCTTTGGCCACGCCCCGCTCAAGAGTCAGGGCTATTGAACTTCGAGCCACTAATAAGTAAAGCACTTGAATGCGGCACACAACAGCGCAGCCAAAGAAAAGCAGCATAAGGCAGAGAGTGTGTGAGAGAGAGAGAGAGAGACAGAAGCGAGCAGAGAGAGAAGGGAGAGAAGACCACTCGAGTTAGATTGATAGGTGACTGGGTTCAGCTTCAGCTTCAGCAGAAACGTTGACTTCGAGACTTCGTCGTCTGTCTGCTGCCCGTAATTAAATTTATGCACAGAAATTCTTAGCAAAAAGACGCCCGCCTTGCATAGGAGGGGGTGGGTAGGGGTAAGGTATGGGGTTACTTGGTGGGCCTCTCATATTTCATAAGCCCCTTTGGGGGAGCCCTCGGGGGCCAGTGCGCTTGAGTGACTTTTGTGCTTCACACCTTTTGGCAGGCAGGCAGGCACTTTGCCTGACTTTGCTTGACTCCTGCCTTTTGTCGTTATTGTTATTGTTGTTATTGATTTCATTAGTTTAGTGACACATGCCAGAGAGAGAGAGAGAGAGATGGATGGAGAGAGAGAGAGAATGTACTTTGAAGTTTGCACTTGTGAGTGCAAGAATTCTTCTCCAACATCTCCAACACTGCACTTGGACTCTGGCTAGAGACACGCTCCATCCTGCATTTGTTTGTTTTTCTTCGAGCTTCGAGTTCTTGACTGCTTCCTCTGGCATGTTGTTCAAGGCATTGTGCCTGGCATTGTTTATCTTGTGCATTTCCAGTGGATACGCAGTGGGTTTCAGTTCAAGACACTGTCGTTGCTGCTGATGAGCAATTGTGCTAGTTATCAGCAGAAGCGGCAGCTTGGAGGGGAAAATAGGGAGACCTGCCTCTTAGCGAACGATAAAGTTAACTAACTGAGAAGGTCGCAAAGTATAATATAAATTTTAATATATAATATAACACCTGTAATACTAAATTACCAACATGTTTGACTTGTAATTATCAATTTTACACCCTTTTTAATATCTTCTATTTTTTTTTAATGTCTGATGTAATACACTGGTAAACTCCAACAAATAATTAAGCAATTACTAGTTTGTAAACGCTTTTTAATATTTTCATAATATCTTCAAGCCTATTATTTTTGCTTTTATTTTATTCTCCACCTTTAACACAATAATTGCTAAAAGAAAAACCTGTGCCCCGAGATGCCCCACAGACAAAACTAAAATGTTTATTTTTAATGTCTCACGATGTTACAGAAATAAAATGTAGCCGTTTTTGGTTCGAAAAGTTTTCACGACAAAATCACATTAAATGCATTTATGCTTGGAATTTTTATGGTCATTGATCGTAGATATTTTAAAGATGTTTCGTTTCGGTTTGTTTTTCACTCAATAAAATGTAACGAACGCATCGCATTTTTGCCGCAACTTATTAAGTTTTAAGTTTTTATAAGCAAGTTGCTGTTGTTGTTGTTGTTTTTGTTTCTTCATCGTTGCCTGAGTTTCTAATTAAGTTATTAGTCACAGTGTGGAATTTTGTTGTTGTTATTCGGCTAGCTAGCGCTGAGTCTTCAATTTATGTATATATATATATACATT
Organism: Drosophila anomalipes; assembly: GCA_035041615.1. Classification (NCBI taxonomy): domain Eukaryota; kingdom Metazoa; phylum Arthropoda; class Insecta; order Diptera; family Drosophilidae; genus Drosophila; species Drosophila anomalipes. The sequence continues at coordinate 8,996,981 of JAWNKZ010000041.1, read as the reverse complement.
TTTTTCCAGCATTTTTGGGCCTTTGAGAATGGGCGTCGCTTGATATCGATATCGATTTGGAGATCTGTGCACTTAAAATGCATCATCATAAATATGGCAAAATAAAACATTAGCCCAATCACCTGAAGGCCTTCTAATTGTTAGATGCTATCGCTCTAGACTGATTTCAGACTCGTTATGCTTATGGTTCTGGGGCTATGGAGGCGTTTTATTATTTTATTTTTTTTTCAGTGTGGGTGTGTTTGTCTTGGGGGTTCTTTAGGGCCTGAGATTAAGCGAAACTTAAGCAGTCTTGGGTGCTGGTAATAAATACTATTTGATATAAAATGATTTAAGCATTTTATAAGCTAATAAATGTGAACATCATTTAAGAATATATTATTAGAAATTTAATTAATATGAAATGTATCTGAGCAAAGCATAACATTTGTCAGAAGAAACAAACTGAATACTTTTGAATCACAATAAACAAAAACTTCTGATAAGACTCATGTAAGAACTATAAATCTGAGCTTAAATCACAGTTTGAGCTAGTTGCATTTAATATTCGCCCACCAGCTGTGTTTCTTCACATAAAAATCGAAAAAATCGTGATATATAACGTCAAAACTTCAGAATTCAAAATGTAACGAATAGAACCATTAAAAAGCAACATTTAATCACATAAAGATAAAGGCAAACTGAAGTTCAGGAAAACAAAAGGCGACAAAGAACAAAACCCAAACGACACAAAACAAATAATAAAATAAAAACAGAAACAAAAACAAAAACAGAAACAGAAACAGAAAATAAAACAACAACAATTTTAATCAAATATGCAAGCAATGAGGCTCATCAACATAAAATTAAAAAATCATAAAATGCTAAACTGCACAGCATGAACAAAATCCAAAAATCTGATTAAAACGAGTATATAAAATAAAAGCTAAAAAAAACGGCAAACGCCGGGGCTCCAAAAAAAAAAGTAATAATAAAGTGGACAACAAGCTGGGGCGTCAAAATGCCGCCTAATTGCGGCACATGTGTGTGCGTCTGCGCGTCTGTGGGGCGTTGAGGGTGGAGGGGGCAGTTGGTTGAACGGAATACCATGTTTTTTATGACCTTACGACTGTGCACGTCACACACACACACGCACGCACACTCAGCTGGTCACTTTGTCATTCCATCAGCGTGATAAGCATCAAGTATTCGCCCCCATGCCGCGCCCCCTTCTAGCCAGAGTTATGAACCGCTGAACGCACGTGGAGCCAGCAGCATTTAAATTTCAGTTTTAACTCAGTTTTAACTGGTGGGCGTATTTTATTTTATTTTATTTTATTTTTTCGTTTTTCTGATAAGCATAAATTGCTGCTTACCGTTATAGTGGAGCTGCATCCGATTTGGATGTGATCTCTATGATAATAACATTTTATTTGGCATATTTAAAAGACTTATTTCGACTATTTGTTTCACTTTCACTCGTTACGAGTTTATGCTGGACAGATTTATGGCCAGAATAAAAACTATCTTGGTCAATCATTTACTATTTTATTATGCCCATTTATTGCATTTATTTGATTTATTTTTAAAACATATTTCTTGATTTTTCCATCATGTTTCATTCGAGATAGTTGTTTGAATTTGAATTCAAGTAAACTTTCTCAATATTCACAATTAGACATGTTGCACTTCCCCAGTATTGATCAGTTCTGCTTGAGCTGGGAATGTATATATAGCGATTTGTTTTGGTCAGTTGTGGGTCCTTGGCAGCACCACAGTGCATTGGCCCTTTCCCGGAATGTTGTCTGAGGCAGGAATGTTTGTAAATCTGCGACGGCATTCCGAGAACTTTCTCGCAGTGAGGCTGCCACAAGTGGAAGTCGCAACTGCAGCGGGGTCTTAGATTACGTTACGTATTTTGACTGCGCGAACTAAGTAATTGCCTCTTGCAACACCAACAACACCAACAACAACTACGATTTGTCACATGGTGCCCACAACACACAACAACAACAGCAACAAACAACAACTAGTCGCCATTGGGCAGCAGCAGCAGCAGGCGAGTCGCCTCTCGGCGTGGCTGTGCTTGCAACCAACCAACGAACTACTCCGCATTTTGCCAGCTATATTGACGTTTTGTCACGTTTCCTGGAAAAAAACCGTTTTATTTGCTCGTCGTTGGCTGGCTTTCGGTTTGTTTTGTAAGCCGATGCCCACAAAAGCAAAACAAACTAAACAAAATGAAGAAGTAGTAGAAAAAGTCGAGAGGAGAAAAAAATGCATGGAAAAAAGGAAAACAAACTTCAACTTGAAGCCGTTGCACTTGTGCAGCCTGCAGCTATTTATCAGTGAAAGATGGAGTCGTACACTCAAATCAAAACAGAAACAGAAACATAAACAGAAACAGAAAATCTATATTCAAAAATACCCAATTTTGTTTTGCTTTCAGCAAAACATTTTTCTAATTAAAAGTTCGATTTTTATTTCTTAAATATTTAGCAAAAACAAATAAGATATTTTTGGGGTTTGTTAATTAAATTGTTGTGCATTATCTAGAGCATATATATTTTTTTTTTGAGTGTAGAGTGTAGAGTGTAGTCGTAGGCTTGGCGAGCGGAGCCCTCAGCATTTCTCACTGAGCGCTAATTGCATTGGCACGCCCGCCGAAGGGGGAGCCGTTAGGGTTAGGGGCAGGGTTAGCGGTCGCAACTCGAATGCCACAATTAGCGCCATTTAATGTGGAGCGTACTCGACTTTTTACGCACGATTCCTGCACCGCAGACGCCACTTTAAATTGTGGTGCTCCGGCGGCGTCATCGTCGTCTTCGTCGGAGGCCACAGTGTCAATGAGTTAATTAGCGCACGACTCCCTTCCCCTCCAGCACTTCTCCCCCCAGTCTGTGCAGACACCCAAAAGGGCCAAGCTCATATGTGTGTGGGTGTAGATGAAAAAAAAAAAAAAACAAAAACAGAAACAGAGAAAAAATCTCTGTTTTTATTGGAGTCATCGTCTTTTCTGGGTCAAATGAGTCTCTCATAATTTATGTTGCGCTGATTGAATTTTTTTGTAGTGCAATTAAAATTATTGAAAATCCCACAAAAATAAAATGAAAAAAGTTCAAAAATTAAGATAAGATTTTTGTCTTTTCAATTTGATTGAAAATGTGCAATGTGTGGTCATAAAATGAAAATGCTGAAACGCATTCGTTGTTTAAGTTTCACATTAAAAGATGCCACACGAACTTGATGCATTTTTTGTATATCTAATGTGGTATGTTTTTGATCTTTGTGATCGAGTTTTATGCGAATTTTATGTTTCATTAGTCAACTTAGCGAGCATAAATAATAGTTTCTTAGTAAACCAATATGAAGTATTTATAAATTATTTACTGTACATAAATCAAGTTTTTCGTGTGGGTTGATCTAGACATGCATTAACAACATTATAAAATTGATGTTGACTTATTTATAGCATTTAAATAATGTTAAAAATTTAATATAACGAATAAAATAGTATTTAATTTAAGCAAATAAGAAAAAAAGGTTGTAGAAATTGTTTAAAACTTATTTTTATTAACATTTATTATAATTATTATTTCTTCTAATGCGTATGTTATTATTTAGTTAAGAGTTCAGGCTTCTTCGTCCTTTTCAACTTATTTATTAATATACAACCCTTATTTTAATATTAAATTTAAAGAGAACTGCTTGCTTTGTATAAGTGAACTGCTTGCTTTTGATTGTCTGCTAAAATTGCTTAAGTAATTGATACATTTTAAGCACTTTAATCAAAATATCATCACGCCAATTTAACGGTACTTAATTGTAGCTACTGCTGCTGCTTTTCTTGTTGTTTTTGTTATTGATATATGCAAAAGATAAACGTGCAATTAAAAGTTGCTCGAACCATTTATCAATGCATTCATTGGTCAGCAACAGCAGCAGCAGCAGCAGCCGCAGCAGCAACTGCCAGCAAGCAGTATCGATTACAACAGCAACAGCAACAGCAACAAAAAAACAACAGCAATAATAAAACGTAATAACTGCTGGCTTTTTGTGTTTATATTGAAAATATGAAAAAAAGAAGGAAGGTTGTGGCGACCACACGCAGGCGGCATGTTATTTACAGTTAATTGCCGCTGACTGTAGCGAAAATGTAAAATTACATTGATAGTTGCAGCAGCAGATGACAACAACAACAAAAGCAGCAACAGCAACAGCAACAGCAGCAGCAGCAGCAACAACAAAGAAGTCGCTTTGGGGAAGTTTCTTTATTGTTTATTTATTTAGCTCGCGCTGCGGTTTCGCTTTCATTGTTGTGGTTGCAAATGAAAAATAAATTGAAACTGGCATTTAATTAAGTTAACTGCGCACCGAGGAAGGGGCAGGGGCAGGGGCAGGGGCAGCTGGGGTCAGTGGAGCGCAGTTTGGGCAGTCGCAAGCAATTAATTTAAAATAAAAACAAATAAATCAGCAGCTTTTTTTTAATTTATATTTTCATCCGCGCAAGGACGTCTCTTAAGTCAAAAGCGCAGTTCCAGGTTACAAAATGTGGCAACAAAAAAAAAAAACAAAAAAACAACACAGTATTTGCCTGCAACAAAGTGCATTTTATTAATTAAGTGCAAACGCAGTCACTTACAAACCGTTTAAACTGCGTGTTAGCCAACCTGAAATGGCCCCGCTAATGCGCCGAAACCAAACAACTTGAAATTCGGTCCGCTTGAAAAGTGTCAACCGGCAACATTAAATACCAAATGCAACTTTGAAGCTGCAGGTACACATTAGATATATATATATATATTAGATATATATATATATATATATACATATATGTGTGTGTATGGCACGGGTGGGCCACTTGTTTACACTTTACATACAGCACCGAAAAAAAAACTGCGCTCAAATTGCAACAGGCCAACAGCCATTTGCTTAAACAAATATTTTTCCGCTTTTTGAAATGCACTCGTGGACTCGTGGAGTACTTTAATTTTGTGATAATGCGTGTAATGCTTGGAATTTTAGATGAAACTTTGGCTATATGTGACTATATGTTGCAGCCAGATAGCCACATCATATAATTGCCATAGAAACTATGGGCCTACAATAGATATACATGTCAGCGTCAGCTATATCATCAAATTATCAAAAATCATAAATGCCATAGAAACTAATGCTCAAAAATTAAGCTCTTTTATGAATAACTTTTTGGTTTTTCAATTCAAAATCACAAATTACTATAACTAACTATATTTTTTGACTGCATACAACTAGCACAGAAACTATCGTTTGAAAATCAAGCACTTGCTATTTATTAATTTTTAAAAAATAATGTATTGTTTGCTGAGCTCTTTTTCTAATTTAAATATGCCTTTTATTTCCCACAAAACACGTATCTAAAAGTATTCCAAGATATTCAAATTGCTCTCTGCAAGTGTATGCAAAATTCAATTTGCCTCCATTCGCCACTTTTCTCGTTTTTATAATTTTCATTAATTTTTTGCGAATTTGTGTTTTTTACCTTCATAACTTGCTGAGTTATTGTGACAATTTTAATTGTTTGTCAAAGCTCCAAAACATACTCAGTGTGTGTGTGTGTGTGTGTGTGTGTGTGTGTGTGTGTGTGTGGGAGAGTGTGGGCATTTTAGGTGAGTGAATTATGTTCGAGATACGCGCAGAAACATGGATTACGTCAGCATAAATTAAGATATATCCGTCACTGATTTATGCGGACAGGTGTTAATTGTCATCGATTGGCCAATGAATAAGTATCCATAACTATTCGCCAATATCCACCCAGCAGGAAGCCGCCTTTTTCTCTCTCTCTGTTTTTCCAGCGTGGGAGTTCGTCGCAGGAAAAACAAGCGCTAATTGAATGCACTTAGGAGCACGACAAACTCATGTTTTGACAACTGATAAACAACACTTTATGGCCCATGTAATATGCAGCAATCCATATTTATATATCTTTGCACAAATGTGGCCGAAATACCAGCAAATAATTTATGTGAGTTTCTGATTTAATTATTTACCCCATAGGGTTTCCAGAGTTTGGTAATTGCGCGTGTCGCGTTTGGTAATTGCAAAGATATTGGCTATTAGAAGGTGGAGTAAACACTTTGAAATTGCGAAATCTAGAGACAGAAATTTATTGAGCTTATTCGAATATAACTTCTTGAGAACAATAACTATTGAATTGGATGTATACGATCGTTATTGAAAAAAATGGAAAATAGCTATTCAGAAGAACAACTTTTAAAATATACAAGTGAATTAGATCTGTAAAATCGATTTCGAAAATAAACGAAAATAGCAATTCAGAAGAAAAACCCATTAAAATATTCAACTTCAACGTTTTCCTTACAAAGTGTTTGCCAATCATCATTGAGCCTAACTAGACCTCTCGTCCTTTGGCCATCAACACTTGAAACGATTTAGTGGACCACCCAAATGAACTATAACCAAGCAGAAAAAAAAAAGGGACAACCAATTTTACTTTGCCTTGAGGTTCGCAACGTTATTTTGGGGGCGTGTCGCAAGCACTTACAACATAATTATTATAGAGGTCTAGGGCGAACTATTAACATGTCCGAGGCATGGGTAAGATGAGAGCGTTTTAATGACGCCATTAATTAGCAAAAATTACCAACAATAAGAAAACACATTCTATACAAATTTTAACACCCTCCAGGGATAGTTCGAGAGAGAGAGCGAGAGAGAGCGAGAGAGAGAGAGAGAGAGAGAGAAGGAGCAGCAGTTGGCTCAGTCCTTTGGGCCTTCGTGGTTGGTAACACCTTTTGATTTACGTGCAGCGCACTCGCTGGCCATAAAACAAAGTTAGAACCTTTTTGGGCCGCATCCTAGAAACGGCATCTATGAGGACTGAGGACTGGCTCATGTAACACGGCAGGGCGCCTCCATCAGTCTGTCTGTCTGTCTGTCTGTCTTAACAATTCTTTTTTTTTTTTTGCTATTTGCTTTTTGCTTTTGGCCCAAAGCGCCTGCCAGACCACTCAAGAGGCAGAAAGAGAGAAGCATCACCCACCGCACGGGCAAAAAAAAAGAAGAAATAAGTAAAAATTGTAGGCATAATAAAAACGTCATGTCCTTGTCTGCATTTTGCCTAGTTGTGCCTGTCTCTGTGTGTGTGTGTGTGTGTGTGTGTGTGTGGCCAGGCTAAAAACAGGATTTGACCAGGTCTAAAGGTGCTAAGTGCGGCCGGCTGATATACATTTTGTTGTTGTTGTTCTTGTTGTTGTTTTGCCTTTTATTGTCTGTAAATTTTGCTTCTTCTTCGCTTTTTGTTTCTGGCTTTGTTTTATTGTTTCTCGCTCGTCATTATTTCTACTTTTACGTTTGTTTGTTTTTCTGCGGGCCAGGACAACTACCGCTCCCCCCTCCCCTCTCTCTCTCCCTCTCTCTCTCTCTCTCTGGGTGTCTGTCTGTCTGTCTCTTTCTGGTCTTGTGTCTAGTTTTGGCCCAGCTCAGTGCTTGAAATGCTGACATTGAGTGACATTGCTGTGCAACTGTCAATGTTGCTTGCCATTTGTTGCATTTCAATGTTCTTTTAGCATTCTTTTAAAATATATTTTTGCTCTTTTTGCCCTACCTTAATTAAGGCTTCAGGTGTAAAATGCTCATAAAATGTTTCGAGCGCCGTTGGCCGACAGCAAATTATGCGAACACACACATCGGAACCCTTCATCTTACTATATATATACCCCAATCTCCTGCCACTTCCCCTGGCCCATGCCCATGCCCCATGCCCCATGCCCCATTTGCTGTTTTTAGGAGCCTTTTGCAAATCGATTCGTTGGAAAAATAAACTTGAATTGTTGCACCACTGACAACGTCGCGACGTTGCATGATGATTAAGTTGCTTGTGGCTGTAGCTTTTTGAGGCATGATAAATAGGTAGGTGTAGGAAACTCCCTAAAAAAAACTAGCATTTACTATGAGAGCAGCATTGGCGCTTTCTTTTTTAGTTTAGCTTTCAGCATTCGCTTTGCTTACTGGTAAATCTGATACTTTAATGAAATATTCCTAAGCAGGAATAAATTTAAACATACTAAGCCGAATGGCTGCTTTTCTGGAATAAACTAGAGACATTGTAGACTGAGAAGTTAACTTCATTATCTAGGTGTGGGAATCTGCAGATTTTGAGACAATGCGGACGAATCTTCAAAGCACATTATATCAGTAACTCCTTAATTAGAAAAATATGTAGTATCCTAGGGAAACATGTTATCAGCTCGACAGTGATTCTGACATGTGTTCAAGAATCGGAGTATAATTGTAGTTTTTTCTCCTTTCTAATATCAACCTGACATTCTGCTTTTGTTTGAGCTTTAGCTTTGCACCCAGACTTGCTGACCCCTCTCTGGGGCTCCTTGTGGCCCAATCCTAACCTTAATTGTCTACTCTCCCTCTCTCTCTCTCTCTATCTCTATCTCACTCTCTGCATCTTATTCACTTGGCAACTCTGTATTTTTCATGGCGCTATAGCTCATTTAATAATTTAGCGTTAATCTTCACTTTTCTCGTCACTGAGCCTCTTGTTTTTGGGCTTCTCCTCTGGCTCTGGCTTTGGCTTTGGCTGCTGGCTGTCCAGACGCGCCTCGGTCAATGTCCTATCTGTATTTTATTTTTGGCTGAATTTTATTTTATGTGGCCAAAAGCGCTCAACTGTTTACCTGCAAATCTTTTTAGTCGGTGTCGGCTGCCGCGTCCCTTTAATAATGAGATAAGAAAACATTTTACCTTCGATTTTTGTTGCTGCTTTTTGTGGTTTTCTTTTTGTATTTGTTGCCTGACTGCGACCAGCGACAACGGGAGCAGCTAAAAGCGTATAACTCTATTAAAAATTATTGAAAGCATTATTTTATGGCAAAAGTCCAAACGGCCATTGATTGGTTTTGCCAGCCGGAAATCGGTTAATGGTATTCCAAGGAAATCCATTTGCAACAGCTACCGGGGTGGTCCTTAACTACTCCTCCCTCCCACTCTTAACAAAATTGACTTTGTTACGTAAGTTACACCATTATTGCTATTGTATTTGTTCACCGGCAATTACCTGTTACAAATGATGTGCCAATTGCATGCCATCAAATAGTCATTCCCAGTCTCCCCCCCAACTATTAGATATTGGCTGCTCGCTCCCCAAATGCCCAACCAAATGAGCAATTACCAAAAGCTACAAATGCTTTGCAGGCAGTAAGGTGTCGGCAGGCACGCATTGTCATTTAGTCAAGATACAAGCTGCACGAATATGAATACGAATACGAATACGAATACGAATGAGTGCATGAATAGTGATGCGAGTGGGTTCACAGTTGGTGAATGGTAGAAAACTGATAACTGGTCGATTAGCCTAGCAATGAATGAACTGTTTGGGAATTGCTAGGGAAAAGCATTAAGTTTGCTTGATAAACAGACACTTAAATATAATATATAAATATGTAAGCTTAAGTGCTTATAACAATTAGTATTCCAGTCCAAAAATAACTGCATTAGTCAACACTATGACAAGCTTTTCGTGTTAGCTGAAACTGTTTTGGCATTAGAGGTGGAAACCTTTAAGATTCTGATCTTAATAAACCCATTAAATGGGCAGATCACAGCATGGAGTCGACTTAATCGTGATCACCTTAAAACAGTGATTGAAAACTCGCAACGCTGCTCAACACTGGCACACCTTGAGCTGCATGAGGCAGTAGACATCTAAGAAGGCGTCGCGTGCAGCACCGAAACTAAATGTGCCCCAAACAAAAGTCAGACACGCAATTTTTTGGTGAACCCAAAGAAATAAATGCTGAAAAAACTGCCCCAGCACATTAACAACTGCTTAAATACACAAGTTTTTCGCTTTTCATTATGCATACACACACATACACACACACACACACACCAAAACACACACAGACAGTCATACAGAAGTACATTTACATGAAGGAAGGAGGAGGAGTGTGTTTGAAGTGCAGAAGTGGCAAAAGAAGAAGGCCAAGACCGAGAAACTCCAGCTCCAGGTTTGAGTCATGCAACATCAGAAGCTCATTAAACGGCAGTATATATGTATATATACTATATATATATATATGTACATGTACTTTTCAACTTATGAGTACAAAAAGTCGAAATTTGCATAGCTGCACGCGATGCCTGGAAGACTTTACGTAATTGGAAAGTGCCTGTTCCCAGAACGGAACGTGTCTCCCTTTTTTTTGAGTGGGAAGTGGGGGTTGGGGCTGGCGGTTATGGGTGGCGCCGGGGTGTGTGGCTGTATCACATTGTAAATGAATTGATTTATTGGTGCGGCGCAAGCCAACCTGACAAATTAATGCATTTCCGTTCAGCGCTGCCAACTCGGCTGACAGCTGTCGGTGCTGCTGTTGGCCAATCTGAAGCACATAAATATCTAGCAGAAATATCTGAAACTTTACCTACACATGTTAAGCATTTTGTTAGCTGGAATTCTGTTGGCGCCCTCAGTTGCGACATTTCCTGCCGTCTTGGAAATTGTTTGGCATCAACTGCAACATTTTTGACCTTAAGTCGGGAAATTGTTTGTGGCATATAAATATCATCATTAATTCGGTGAGAATTTACAGCTTTGCTGACAGTTTATTTTATTTGTTTTTGAGAAAATAATATGTGAAAAAAGACAATTTGAAAATTGTTTAGGTTTATAAAATATGCTGTATTTAATGACAGAATTTCTTCATATTATTCTAGATAGCACACTCCGCTCTACCAAAATATGCACTTCCTATCTAAAATTCTTTCTCTAAAACTTAAAATTTCCATCACCAACACCAGAAATTTCAATAGCTTTAAGGCTCCATCAGTCTATCCTGTTCCGAGTCAAATAGAAAACAATTAAAATGTACGCTTCTTTTTTTAATCAATTACCAAATCATTAACTCCTTAAATTAACAAATCGCAATTGCTATATTCAACATCGTTTTCCATCTACAAATGGATGCCCAAAGACTTTTCCATCACAACATGTGGCAGAGTGATGTCCTTAATGTCATCGGGTTGATTCCAAACGTCATCAAAGGACACTTCATTGATGCGTCCAGTCAGAATGTCATCCATCAGGTTGCTGGACGATAAGAATGGTAATCGTCCTACTTGGCGAGCAATAAAGCGATCCATGCTCATTTTAACAAGTGATCCCAGACCCGACGAGTTGCGCAGCATTTGCATTTGAGTATTCAATTTGGGTTCGTTACCGTTGAGTGAACGGTGAATTTGTGGCAAGTGACTCAGATAATTACGTTCCGTGGGCAATACGGCCTTAAAGGATGCGCTAAGGACATCTAACGGTGGCACCTTCGTCGATTGATCCTCCATCGTTTCAAAATAACATTCGTTTTATTATTGAGAGCAGTTTGAAAATATATATATAATCAGTGTATGACTGATTTGCTAGCTATATGTTTTGCTAACAGCTGACATAAAAGTCAGAACAATAGAGAGAAATAATTATATGATAGCCTATTGTATTTTCTACAAATTCCATTCGATATAAATTTCATTTGCCACATACCGCAAAAGGGGAAGAGAACATGACTATCTCATCAGGCTACAAATTATTCATGGGATTTGAAGTGTCTCCAGCACAAGTCGCTGGGTACGATAATAATAATGATGATAAATGCCGTGCTGCGGGAATTACGTACAATTTAAAGGGTATTTAGGGATCAAGAACAGGTCGAACAACAACAACAACAACAACAACAAGCAGCAGACGCCTTGATCAAGATCAAAACCGAGTCTTCTATCGATTCCTGTTCACTTTAGAGCTCGTTGATAAGTAGCAAGTGAGTGAGAAAGAGAAGAAGTGGCATGTTTAGAAAGAAAAAGAAAAGGAAAAAAGGTGCATTCCCTTTTGTTGTTGCTGGGAGTGACGAAAGATCATGTCCATTAGGTCGTCTGCAGCCAGTTAATGGCTCGAACCATCAAACAACCAAAAAAAAAAAAGAAAAAAAAAGGTTCCACAACCGGTGGCTGATGTCGATCGTTCCGTCTGATCCACATGAGATTGATATGTTTTCCGGGGCATGGTCGACCGTCCGATCATATCGCACTGATTATAGTTTTGTGGTTGGTTTTTTCTTCGTTTTTTTTTTTAATATTCATGTCGATTATAACGCAAAGTCGGCTTAGCCAACAGAGCCAAGCGATATTTGTTTGATGAATTTATTGCGCCGTTGATCAAGCTGCTCATCGCCGAGCGGCGTTTTGTTTTTAATCCGTCGGCATTTCTTTCATATATCCACCCCGAGTTATCTTTTTGTCGTTCTCGTAAAATGCACTATTTAATGGCTTGGAGTGTGCTACGACTAGGCCCGATCATCATCTCCAGCAGATTATCATTGTGTGGTTGGTTTTTATTGATCGATCATAAAGCAAATGCTGCAGCAGCAGCACCAGCAGCTGCCGCTAGTTTTGTTGGGATAGGCATAAAAAGTATTACGACTTTTTATTTATTTATATTATTTTTGTTTTCTTTGTTTTTTTTTTTGGGATTAGCATTTGTGTAGTTATTATATTATTTATGTTGCATTTGGAGATTATAAGATAAGTAAGATATTATGTGATGATTAATATCAATTTTGATTACCATTTCGTTCAACTTTGTTGGATTTTACAGGGTTAATGTATAAAATGATCTTATGGCATATGAAGAATTTTATATGATAAGCTTTCTAGAGCCATAACTTGCCAAATCTGAACAGATTTTAAAAATAGCTATTTTTAGAAAGCATACTTTTCTTAACTGTTACCAAACTAAACCAATTTTCAAAAACGAGTGTTTTTATCATGATAATTTTACACTTAAAGTGGGAAACGCGAATCTGGATCGATTGTCACCTTCAGATTATATCCTCAAAAGATTTTGATTATCAAAAGCAATAACGGCTTATCGTCCAGATACATTCTGTATTTAAATGAGAAAAAACGTTATCTGACTGAAATTCATGTATGTAATTCTAGCAAGTCTAACTCTTTACACTATTATAAAACTTTATCAAAACTAAACCAAATATGTTCTCACGCTCCAAAAAAAAAAATAATCGTAAGAGAGAAGTAGACAATTCTAAGAACTTTTGATTTCAATGAATGCATTGACTAGCTGTGAGTTCAGCTTCAGCTCCTTTGTCAGTCGCTGTTGGGGACTGAAGTGCGTAATTGCTGACAAGGCAGCTCCTGCCATTGAAGCGTTTATGGATCAAAAATGCAAACGCTCATTAACCAATAGAAAAAGTGAAGAGATCGATGCTGGACAGCAAGAAAAACAAAGAGGGCAAAAACGCTTTGAAGCCAAGCCGAAGTTCAAAAACAAGCCATTGTTATTCAAATTCAAGTTGAGAGCAGAGCAGAGCAGAACTGAGATGAGAGAGAGAGAAAGAGAGACAGAGAGAAAGAAAGAGAGAGAGAGAGAGAGAGAGAGAGAGCGAGAGAGAGAGAGAGAGAGAGAGAAGAGAGGACTTCGAGATGGTAATGGGAATGTGGATTTGATTTTCGAGGGAATGGGAAAAACTACATCAAATTGGCGCTTAAATATTTTCATAGCCCAGACACAAGTTGGGAAACTGTGGGAAACAATAATATTGAAACAGCGATTGAAAACGAAACGAAGAAAGAGACGAGAAGAGAAGAGAAGAGAAGAGAAGAGAGGAGAAGAGGAGAGACACGAAGGAATGGAGAGGCCAAGAAAGCGCATTTGACTATGTTTTCTTCTCCCTTTACTTACTGTAAACTGTAAACTTGAAATGGCCACTTGAGTTTTGAAGCGTTAAGTGGAAATCAATGGCGGTCAGCCCAGCAGCAGAAGAAGAAGCAATTGACCGAAAAAAAAAAAGAAGAAAAACTGTCGAACCTGCCTCCGAGTTGAGTTTCTCGACGGACGGACGACTGACGATCGGCAAGCGGTACACTTGTTCAGCTTTGTTGTTGACCATGTTTTTTAACCGTTCTCTCCACCTCCTTTTATTTATACTTCTTCTTCTTCTTCTTCATCGTCGTTTTCTTCTCTCTCGCGCGGTAGGTAAAAAATGCAGTTGAGAATTTCAAACGTTGTTGTCGTCGTCGTCGGCGTCTCTTGGAAATCTGTTTGTGCGCAACGGAAATGCATTTATTTGTCCACAACTTGGACGGCGTTTAATGAAGTGACCGCCCCTTAACACCACCGCACCACACTCCGCACCGCACCACTGCACCACTCCAGAGTCGAACTCTTTGCGGGGCGTTAATTGATGAATCTGCGCTGCTGAGCAGGTTCAATGACTACCCCTACCCTAATCCCGTACCCCTACCCCTACCTACAAAAAATATGTGCTATTTCTTGGAATTTTCACGGCATGATTTCCTTTCGAGCTCTGTCGAAAAACTTTCATACATTGTCGTTTTTCGGGTTTTTCATGTTAAACACATCTATTTAAATTTTAATGATGTTTGTAATGATGGTGCTAAATATTTCCCACATTATTATCACCTAACTCATTGAGTAAAATCATCTTTATCTTTTTTCTCTCTTGTAAAGGTCGTCAGTTTGTAAATTGTGTCTAGTTATAATATTTACTTGTTTGACATTGAGTTTTAGCTTTTTTATTTTTTCCTAACAAAAACTAAATTAAATAGTAAACAGAGTTTTGTATTTAAATATGATTAGATTTATAGACACAAGGAATTTCCCTGACAAGATTTCGGATTACTAATTGAAATTTATTGTAAAGATGCTTTTGGTATTTATAGCTGTAGATAATGTCTGGCATAAAACATTTGCTTACAGAGCTATGAATAAACTAGGAGTATATTTTAATTTCCGGTTTTTTGTAAAACTTTTAAAGTCTTGTTACAAAATTTAATGATTTTCTCCGCAGGGAAAGATTTTAAATAAACAAAATGAGAACAAAAATACTTTTATTGTATTTGGTTTGTCTGATCTAATTAAAGTCTTGATAATAATATAATAGTAAGAGATTTATTTAAAGATTTAAAATCTGAATTTTAAAACAACAAAGTTCGTGTTGCGTAAAGCAAAGTTTTAAGAGCTAAAAATTGCCTAATGGTTTAATTAAGGGAAGCTTCATGTATTAACACGAACATGAGCATATTCATCATAATATTTTTCCATATATTATCATATTAATATCACAAGATTATAATATTCAAATCAGCTGCTCAAAAATAGCAACTTGTTTATACAGTTATTAAAGCTATCTCACTTTACTTTGAGACTGTTTTTTTTTTATTATTTATTTTAAACTTTGATTGATCTTGTCGCTGGCGCTGGGGCAGCCTTCAACGATGCCCAACAATGCTAAACAGTTTTAATGAACTACAAGGCAAACAAAAAACATAGACCGACTGGAAAAAAGACCTCCATTGAAAAATCAAATCTTCTAGTCGAAAACATAACGAAGAGGGCCAGAGGCCAGAGTCGTCATATTAAAAACAATGATCACTGGGGACCTGGAACCCTTGTCTATTTGTTCACGAAATTAACAGCTTGCAACTTGTTACATGCGGTAACTCTTTTGGGTTGGGGGGAGGTGAGGAGGTGTTGATTGGGCAACGCCCTGGACATCAGACAATGTTGCCACCGGGGTAGGGGCAGAGGCAGAGGCAGTGGCAGGGGCAGGGGCAGGGGCAGGGGCAGGGACAGCATTTCAGATACGAAATGATTGCGTTCTTAAATTTATGACCGCACATGATGAGCTATAAATTGTTTTATTGCCCCAGAGAGCTCATCTAGCCCTAGTTGTAGTGTTAGTGCTGGTTCTCTTCAGCATTTTGCTACCCTTTCGATATTTGTATGATATTCTATATGCGACCTCAACATATTTCGCCTTTGAGCAGGGCGAACTTTGTGTGCATTTTTCACGTTAGTCTCCAAATTAAATCATGTGATTTATTGCCGGTTTTCCCCCCCTTGAAAAGTCTGTGGAAAGCGCTCGTTTGCGTTGGTTTTTACTGTGGTCTATTCTGTGGTTCTTTTCTCTATTTTCCTAGGGGGGTTAGGGAAAGTGCGTTGATTGAAATGTCAAGATTCATTAGCCACGATGTTCGCTGGATTAATGGGCTAATAAGGCGCAGGAGCGGTTCAGCTGGAGATGCGGGTGCAAATATTGATAAGAAGGGTACTGAAATATATAGTACATATCTTAAATTCTATATTAGCTAGAAAGTTTCAGTTATATATATATACATATTACACTTCAACAAATATTTTGTACTGCTGTCTGTACATTTTATGTCCATAGTTTATTTTTCTTGAATTTTCCACTAATTTCGCATGAGCTGAGCTCAAGTTCGTTGCCCAAATTAACAAACCTTTGACTGGGATGGAAATACCCGCAAATAGTTTGAACACAAGTGTGAGTTGGGTTAAACCCCGGCAGATTAGTGTAGTGTACCCTAAAAGTACATATTTTGATTCATAAAAGCAACATACATAATCCAGGAAGGACTACCTGAGGACTACCAGGACTACTGCCGATCATAAAACGCAGTCTTTCATGCAAATGAATGAAAAGCAGCCTTCGATGGGCGTGCAAATTGACAAAGCAACTTTTCACACATTAGCTATAAGTGTTGCGGCCCTTTTTGCTCCTTTTGTTTTTGGGTTTTCTTGTTGCTGGTTTTGTTTTTAAATACCAGCTGGAATTTTTCACGCATTTTACACCTGTTGTTCAACAAAAAAAAACGAAAAAAAATTTGTCGTGCTGCTTGAAAATGTGCAAAAACAAACAATTGTCGAGTGACAGAAGTTGGAATATATATGTATATATATACATTTAAGGTCCTGCTGGGAAATACTAGTTGTAGCTCGTGCTGCGACCCTTATCTGAGTGTGTCTTTTTTTTTTTTGTATTTGGGACAGCTGCAGGCAGCGGCACTAATTAGGCCCTGGTACGGCTGTTGGTTGTTATTGTGCGGGTTGCAACGTGAAATGGACTCTGGGCTGAGTTTTGCGACCTGCCAACAAAGTCCAGTGAAAGTTGACGCGTTTCGTTTTGCGCAAAAAATGTTATTATTTTTACTCGCAGCCGATTTTTGCAGTCATAAATTTGACACTTTATGCGACAAATGTCCGAAAGAGATGCAGAAATGTGGCAACAGCTTGGTCTACGAAAATCTCTTCAATAGACTTTGGCTACAGTGTCTGGCATAGAAAAGTCTACAAAATCTGTAAATGAAATTAAGGTTTCGAAGTGTGCCATAGAAAATTGCATCTGCCTTTGTGGATTTGAAGAGCTAGAAGAGTTACCTAAATTGGATTTTTGATAGAGTCAGTCTGAGCTACATATTTCGAGCTGTATTTATTATATGACATAAAGTGATTAAATAAATATACAAATATATATTGAAGTTTTATTTTTATGCTTACAAATATATTCTCCCATATTATTCATATTATCCTATACTATTTCATATACGTTTCATAGGAATAATCTTTTAAATTTTTTAATTTATAAAATATGAAATACAAAATAATGTAATCTTAGGTGTGTCTAACACTCGTTCTTTTTGGAAGTACATTTCTAGATCTAATTGTTTTGATTATATATTCAATACTTCTGACTCACATCTTCATAGCTTCTGTTCAGCTACTCATTTGACTCATACATATATTCATATCTCATAAGCAGCTACTTTAGCAACATTCATGGAATTCCAAAGTTCTTTCCCCATCGAAATGCTTTGAGGCATGTGAGATGGATGAGTTGAGTGACAGTTGAATATGTTTGCAACACAGTTAATAGCTGAGACAAATATTGAACAGTCAAAAGTAATATGACTTTGTTTTTGGGCCAAGTGAAGTGGCAGGGTTTTTGGGAAAAATATGAGACACTTCATCATGCAGACAAAGCAATAACAAGAAAACAATAGCAATAACAACAACAAATACTGAAAAAAATGTGTTTTAATTTTTTGTTGAAGTTGTTTTTTGTGAAAGGCTGCCAACAAAATTGTTAAATTAGATGCAACAAAATCGGAATGTGAAGGCATTTCCTGCAGACGTGTCAATAAACAAAAAAATAAAAAACAAGTCAAAAAGAGCGAGATGGATAGAGGAAGGGAGACAGAGAGAGAGGGAGAGAGAGAGAGAGAGAGAGAGAGAGAGAGAGAGAGAGAGAGAGAGAGAGAGAGAGAGAGAGAGAGGGAGAGACCTCATAATATGCTACATTTATTACAAGCGCACTTGAGCTGTGTTTTGTTTGGGTTTTTTTTTTTTTTTTTTTTAAAATTTTTTTGGGGAAGTTGTAAATTGATTGGGTACTTACGTATCTGTGAAATGTCTGTCACTGAGACTGTTCCTTCCGCAGCTAGGTGTATGGCTTTGTTGTGTGCACACTGTGACATTATTACGTAATCTTCTACTGTACATAATGCACCTGAAATCACCACCTGAAAAATAAGGAGAGAGAGAGAGAGAGAGAGAGCGAGAAAGAGAGCGAGAGCGTTAGTCAAAAACAGCGCAAGTACACTAAGAAAAATTATAGAGAATTAAAATATAGTTTCAAGGATGAGTTATTTGATTTGTATTCACAAAAATAACTGAATGAAATGTTGATTATTTTATACTTATTTTAAAAACATAAAGAACTTATTTATAAACTTAGATCACAGTTTTTCTCCAAGTGAATATATATATTTTTTTATCACTATCTGTGGAACATTATCGATAACAGCCAATCAATATTGTATCTAACACATACAACACAAACACAAACACACACACTTGCACACACACACACACACACACATACATAGAAGAGCCTAAATTGCATACCAGTGTTTACAACTTGTCAAACAATTCCCCGCGCCTTTTTTATTACTTCCTCAACCGCCCCCTAGGCCCTCCTCTCTCCCTCCTCTCTGTCTCTCTCTCTCTCTCTTTCTGTTGTCTTGTCTCCTGCGTAGATCGGTAGTCGCCTCTGGGGTAATTTATCATGTTTGATTTGTTGTCTCACTTTTGATATTTCAATTTCACATAAGAGCAACATTCATTCATTCATTCATAATCGCCCCCCTTTTTCAATTTATTGAATTTATTGTTGGTGTTTTTTATTTTTGTTTGGTTTTGCGTCGGCGCTTGTTTCTTTTCTTATTATTATTATTATTACTATTATTATTATACTATTGTGCCAGGTCAGGTTGTAAATCAGGCAACTGGCAACTGAAACGAGTTCAATTGAGCCGACACCTGCTCGACTGTGGAAACTATTCAACTATTTATGGCTCATCTTAAGCCACTCGTAAATATCACGTTTAGTTTAGTGCGAGAATTGTAAATACTTCGTGAAAATATCTTAGCAACCTCCAACTACTTATATCAGAATATATTTCACTACTATTTGCCTGCCCTGCATTCATAATCTGAGGTTTTGTTTTTGAATTATTAACTTAATTTAATTAATTTATGTATGTAGTGATCCTTAAAGCTTTGCTTATTTACTGCCTTCTTTTCTTAAGCGTCCTAATAATCTTAGAGCTGTTTGCCTCCATAGTTTGATATGATTTGATTTATTATATTTGTATATATAATCTGTTGTAGTTAAATTATAATTTGTACGTATTATTTTCAGTTGTGCTCCAATTTGTGCCGCTTTTCTTGGCTGCTCTAATAAGTTTCAATTCCAATTTAAAACTATTTTTAATTAAAATTTTATCATTTATTATGAGTTTCTCGTTTCGTTTTCGATCATATTCCTTGCCTATTATCCTTCTTGGCTGATTGACCCATTTCTGGCACTTATAACTTCAGCTCTATTCCGTTTAAGCTCTTTCTTTTCTTGCATTCTTTTTAGTCACTTTAATCTTAATCTATCAACCCATTGTTTTTTGCCCTGCTTTAGTTTATTTTGTGTACTTCTCACATTATGATTAACGTTTACTTAACCCACTCCCTTCCATCTTTCACAATTTTAACTACCCAAAGTGAGTTTGGTTATCGATAACATCTCTTTCATTGCTGAAGTTTCGATTGTTTTAATCAACCCTTTGGCACCCTTGAGTAGCATTTTAATTGTTTGGCGCCACAACAAAACCCTCAACGCTAAAGACCACCCAACTAGTCCAACCCACCATTCTTACCACTCCCTTCTAGCACATGTTAACCACTCCAGGGAGCACTTGACTCCAGTCTCGAGGCCTCTCGAGATTGGGAGAAGGCGCTTCAAACACAGCCTCAGCCTCGTCGAGTAGCCTTCACAAATTAGCCAAGTTAAACTTCCTGAAAACCAATTTCTGCAGCTGGCTCTGTTTCTGTTTCGATAACTGGTAACTGAAACTGAAAACGAAACCCATCGAGAAATCTTATCGCAACCGAAAACACACATTGGAAATTTATGCTCCGCATAACCTCGTTTTCGGTCTGAACCGTTTTCCCAAGCGTTTTTAACGCTACTTCAACTTGCTTCAAGATACAGATATGTGGGTGGGACGAGGTAGAAACGGTGAGGGGGCGGTGGGTTGAGTAAAACGCATTATTTTGTAATTATCGACAGAGTTCTAATAAATAAAGCGAACGTGCGGCGCAGACCAACAAATAATAATAGTAAAAATAAAAGAAAAACGTCACAAGGCCCTCCACAACAAACTTTTTGACTGGGTTATAATAATTTTTACTGTGTTCTTCTTCTTCTCCCTCTCTAGTTTTTTTGTGGGTTGATGAAATTATGAATGAAGATAAGGAATGCCACACAAAACTTGAATGGGTTGGGTGGGTGTGTGTATGTCTATGACTGGGAGGGTGTATATTTTTTGTGTTTCTTTGTTTGTTTTTGTTGCAAATGCTTCTGTATGGTTTTTTGCTGAAGTTAATAATGGAAATGATTTCAAACTTCACAGCTCGTGCATATTTACATGCTCATTATTTACCCTGTATGAATGCCATACATTTGTAGTGTATATTTGAAGATAGAACTGGATTTTTCTCGATGTGTCTGTAGTAACAGACAGTTGCATTTTAAGTGTAGCTAACGCATATTTAAGTTCCTTGTATACCCTGTAGCCCAAGAAATGCTTGCAATTACAACAGAGCCTTACAACATGGCTTAAGTATTCTCTTAAAATTCAATTTAGTTACGGGACATATCCACTTTGTGCCTTTCCTTATAAGCAAGTTTTGTCTTTTAACTTACAGGGTATTACCTAATCAACCACTTCACTTGTAAAATTCTTGTCAATTCTCAATTTTAATTATAAAATTTATGCACAGTTTTCAATATTAACTGAGAATCATGCTCTTCATATTCTTGATGACTTTAAGAATAATAAGAAAATAATTAAAGTAAATTCTTTTATGAAAACTAAACTCATAATATTTGAGTAGCCACCTCGCCATATGCTGATTAGTTTTTTCGTAGAATAAAATTAATAGTTTAAAATAAAAGCCTTTCACGCGAAAAAAATTCTTACTAAGTCATATCTAGAATTATAATTGATTTGAGTTTTATTGATAAATATTATTCAGCATATCAAAATGAGTAATCGACTGTGTTATAGTGTAAAGCAATATTATGAATGATAATATTTAATTATCAAAACTACCTTATTAAAAATTTATGTTCCAAAGAAATTCTTACTGAGTCAAGGTTAATTTTCAGATATTTGCGAATTGAGCTCAAATATCAATTGAAATATTTTGTTTTTGTTTATTTGGTGAGGGTATTTGATTCGATTTAAGGGTATGCTGGACTACCGTTACTTACAATAAAAAAGAGCAGTCTTTTCAACTGATTCGACATTCATTCGGCGATTAATGTGCATAATTTTAACCCATTTACTGCCAGCTGAGCAGTAAACTAAAATTTCGTCCTGGCAATTCTGCGATCCTGACGACAACGCCTGCTAGAAATCTGGTAACGCCGTTTAAGTTTGATAACGCTGACATTGAATGCTTAATTGTGCAATTTGTGGGCGTGGCATTTGAATTGTAAACACTTTCTCAGCCTTTTTCAGCTATTTTTTGCAAACATTTATTTTTTGCCTGGAATTTCACGTTTTTTGCCAACTTTTTGTTGTTGTTGTATTTGTCGTTGTTATTGTTATTAATTAATTATAAATAACAAATTCCAGGCGACGCACACACACAGTTACACACAGCTCCACACACATTCGCAGACATTTAATCGGCGGCACTTCCGTTTCCGTTTTGGCAATATTTTTTCGTATATTTTTTGAAGCACTTGTCACGTTTTTCAAGATTAACTTTTGTTTTTAGCTTGTATTTCTTTATTTATATTGGTTGTTGATGACAGCTAAATGGCGTTGCCACCTAATTTGCACAAATGTTGCACGCCGTAACGGTAAATGCCAAATAACCGCAAATATTATAAGTCACACACACATTGCGAGTGAAAGAAACAGAGAGAGACAGATAGAGAGAGAGAGAGAGCGAGAAGAAAGAGAGAGAGAGAGAGCGAATATGATTTGTGAATGCGTTGCTTATTTATTTATTTTAATATATTTTTTTGTAATTTTTAGCGGCAGCGGGCGACGTTGAACGTCTTTGCAGGGCGATTGAATTATCGAGACTAACCGAAACGAAACGTGCGACATTTTCTTGTTGCTGCTGTATTGTTGCTTATGCTGTTGTTGCTGTTGTTGTTGCTGGATACGGATACGGCCAACATAAGCAGGCGGCAAGCAGCAAGCAGTCTGTCAGCAGAGCCAGCATAGTCAACAGTCAACAGACAGCTGCACAACAGACATGTTGCATGTCGAACATTTGAACTGCCTCTCAAATCTGACAGCTACATATATGTTAAAGTTATTCAATCGCAAGCCAAATCGGTGAAATATATTTTTATATAGTTTTTAGAAAATACTTTTCCGTAATTTATAAATTATGTTATTGAATAATTGATAAGTGCCTTAACTTTAGCATCTAGCAGACTTGTATATATTTTTAACATACACTTCTTTTTAGCTGTCTCATTTTCTTGCATAATCCATTAAAATGCTTAGCAGCTAATTACTTTATTATTAACATACATTATCATTTTAAATGTTATTTCAACGCATAACCGAAATACCCCATTTGTTAGAGCATCGGAAAGTGCAGCTAATATAATTTATAGCTGCTGTTGCTGCTGCTGTTGTCTCAAGTCACAACAGTCGCTGCAGTCGCACTGCTGTTAAGCGTTTGTTGTAGCATGCGAGAACTGCTGTTAACAGCAGCAGTGCATGCAAAGCGTGCTGTAGCTAATAGCCTCGGCAACATCGAACCTGTTGTATGAGCTGTTAACCAGTCAGCAGTTAACTGTTGTTGTTGTGGCTGGTGTTAACGGTTTGTTTACAGTTTCAAGCATAATTTCTGCTTGAATGTTATTGCAGGCAATCCAAATGAGTTGAAATAAAAGGAAATTACGAAATTGGGAGTTGTTAAAGATAAACTTTATGCGTGATTTCTGCAAGTTCATCTACAGCACCATATAATGAGTACTTTAGTATAGGTAAATATATTTTAGCTTAAGCTAATAATTGTTGCACGGGTTACTTAAAGCTTCTTTAGGGTAGGTCGGGAGCACAATATCTTAATTAGTTTTAAGATCATAATGCTTTGATTTGAATTTCTTCTATTGGAAACCACACTTTAACGTATATTACTTATAACTCTAGTTCTATTCATTCTGGTGAAAAGTTCTCTTTAAGTTATTTTATTTATATTTTTGAGCTCATTTAAAATGAAAAAAAATTGTTTTTAGTATTCTGTCCCTGCTCGATTCCATAGCAAAATTCTTTAGAAATTCCCGAAATATTTGCTGCTTTTCATTATTGCTATTATTTCTGTGAAATTTTATTCGCCACAAAATCCCATTAGTGGAATCATAGCCAGCCTGAGCAGGGAAGGAAACAACAATAAACTGGACACACGCTCCTCATTAATGGAGGCAATAATGAAAATTGCAATAGTAGTTTCCGGGTGTCCATAAAAATGGTTAACGCCCACGCAATAAAACTAAGTCAGCAACCCCTAAGTGTCTATGCGTGTGTGTGAGTGTGTATGGGTGTATGTTGGTGTGTGTGTGTGTGGTGTGGCACAGTTTAAAGCGATTAGGGTCACAACAAAAGGGACGAAGACCAAAGAGGACCAAAGAGGACCAAAGAGGAGGACCCGCATGCAAGGACTTCCGTTGGGTGAGTGGACGAAGTTGCCAAAAACTGCAAGCGTTTTGTGATTCAACACTGATTGACACTGAAGGAAGTGTCACAGGATGAGAAGCGTGGATCGAAGGGTGGGGTGTGGGCGGGGGAGTGGGATGGGGGAGGAGGAGTATAACCGGCCAACTGTCAATCAATAGAAATTCATCGACATGGACATGCGTCCATCTTCATTGTTCAGCGCACAATGGCGATTTGAGCTACTCTTCCTCTTCTTCATCTCCCCGCCTCCCTTTTGCTGTTCATGTCCTTGTAATCCTCGATAATGGGCTATTGTCAGTGCGACTGATGCTTGACGCCGTGTGGCGACAACACCAAAGAACAGCTACTTCGGTTGAATGCTTCATTGAGTTCCACCCCCGCCCCCTTCCTTCCCCCCATCGTTTCTCTGCTCCCTTTTGGGCTGATTGGTGACGCACTTTAACACAGAGTCGATATTCGATTACCCATTGCTGCAACAGCAATTAACCAAAGAGTCTGTATTAAAGTCGGTGTTAATTATGTGGACTGCTGAGAGGATTTACGATAGGGTTAGAACTAGGGAAACTAAGCGGGCATAGAAAGAAAAATGTAAACCAATTTTTTCATTTAATAAAAAAGCGTAAGACGTGTTTTGATGATGCAACTACCGATAAATGATTGTAATTGCTCTTTGTGTGTAGTCAGCCTAATCAATCAAATTAGTCAATCGCTCAACAATAAATGTCTAGATTTATTGTGCACCTCGCCACACAAATGAAAAAGAATTTGTTTTATGATAATGTTAATGTCACAGTCAAAATTTGGCTCCGACATGGCGCCCAAGTAATTCTCATGACTAATATAGAAATTGTTGATAACGCGTGCCACGCTTGCCACATATAATTAATTTGCTAATTTGCAGAATTATTTCGCTATATCTTTGTCAATTGGGGGTACCCCTTATTTGCCCTATTATCCTATTAAGGGCAATCCATCAAAACCAAAGTGAGTCACTGTCAGATAAATGTAATTGTTAAACTGCAGGGAATCTTGAGTTAATACGATTAGACCGATATTTGCAAACTCATTAAGACTGTTGCCAGGTGAGCAAAATCGTGCTAGTAATTGTGAAAGTCATTGCAAAAATGTTGTTCCCTTTTTTCCCTGCTTATCGCTGTGACGTCACAAGAATTAACGGCTCGATTAGATTGGTAGCAGATATAGTAACTGAAAATATGTCGACTTTTTTTTCTATCTTTTGTGTTTTTTTTTTTTTGCATTCTGATAGTCGCGATTGCATTCTTCTTCTTTGCAATACAAAAACTATAGTCTCTTGAAATGTACGATATTTACGGAAAACAAATTAATCATCTTGAAAAAGAGGTGCTTCAGAAAATAGGGCTCGTGACTACATAAATTACACAGAATTCCATGCGAAAATTAAAATGTGTCCTTATCGCTGCCATTGTTTCTTTCAAATAAAATAATTTATATTATTTATGTTTAAAGTTCAAGTACCTGGATTTTTGTATAGTCTCAACATTTTTCAATCAAAATTCTTATCATACACACAATCAAATAGTACCAATAATAAATCCCAGCAAAGTTAAAATACTTTGTTATTATTTTTATATATAATATAAATAAGACCCATTTATTGCTTCGAGCCAAGTAAACAATCTCAGGGAGTTTTAGTCAAACTTGAGTGAAGAGTTTTGGGTTTATTCCCATAGCTTCCTGACTAGTTGCGCAAGTGCTTAAGAAAATGGATTAAATTCTGCGACGGTGGAAGTTACAACTTGAGTTGAAATGTTGAGATATTTCTTTAGGTTCCACTTAGGTGCATTACAAAAATATATAAGTGTATTAAAAGTTGAAGTTAAATACTTGTACTTGTATATTTAATGAGGGGATTTTATTCATAGCATTCTATAACATTATAATTGATTACCTATAATTGGAAATCTTTTTTATAAGATTTAAATATGTCGGTTAAAAAATGATGTCTATTTCCATTTGAAATGCGCCATCAGTTTATTGATGATTGATCTTTGCAAAGTGCGTAATTAGAATTCGAGTGTGTGGCAAATGTGTTAAAAAAGTGCGTAATAAATACAACATTAAAGACCTGTACACAATTCTAGTTGCAAAGGTCTTCATGCTCAAAAAGTAAGCTTTGACTTTTCTGCATCCATTGGAAGACTTACACTAAAGCAGCTAATATAAATACATATATATATATATATTTATATGTATGTTTGTATTGACTGTAAATGGGCTTAGCTGCAGCACATTGAAAATTTGATTAATTTCTCAGCTGGCAAATCCACTCATCAACGTAATTGGCAACGTGGGTGGTTTCGTGCTTGATTTCAACGTATCGTTTTGACCATTTACGTTTAATTAACTTGGCCAAAACAACAAACGCGAGCCAAACATGGAAGATAAGCGCACGTGTCCAATCAAGAAGAAGCATATGCGACTGAAAAACATGTGCTTGGAAAGCGTACTCATTTCCAGTGGCAAATCTTAACCAATTTTTGTTGAACTCCACATTTGAAAATACAATTTTGCAATTTTACTTACACAAAATTATTTATTTAAAATTCGATCTAAAAATAGAAAATTTAGATTATAGAAATTGAATATGCTGTTTAAACTGCGCAGACAGGGTATTTAAAAGCACTGCTTATTGTTAAGCTAATTGCTGCCGACAGCTACAACAACCAAAGCAACAACTAAAACAACAGCAACAGCAACAGCAAGGCAAAGGCTGCCAAGCCTCTCTTTTTTTTTTTGATTATTATTTTGCTTTTGGTAGTTGGCCTTTTGACTTCGGCGCTATCGACGTCGTTTAGTTAAGTTAACAATTTAATTTTCCAGTTTCGCTTTTCGCTTCTTTTTGTTTTTTGGCTAGCAAGTTTTTGTTTTTTTAGCTTGGCTTGCGTTAATCGTTTGATCTTAGATTGTAGGTTGACAGCACCGTTTTTTTCTTCTTTTTTTGAGCCACTTGAACTTCGTTTCTTAACGGATGACTTATTACGGATTGGAAGTTATTTGGCTAATCTCCGGAACTGAGCCTGCTGCGTGCAGCCTGGCGCCAATCAATATAAATGACTGATTACCGATTGCATATTTTTGTGACGCATAAAATGGAATTTTTGCTCGCCATGCTCTGATAATTAATTGCGATTGTCATCATTATGAAATATTTACTGATTACAAACCGTAGTCGTTGCTAGTCATGCAGATCAAAAGAACTGCCTAAAAAATTTTAGTTTTACAAACAAAAGTTTTCAGAATTTTTGTCCCTTTCACGAAATATTTTGATAAAGTTCTCCAGAGTTGATAAGCTTAAATTTGCCATCAATTAAACATAACAATTTCGTTATTATTTATTAGTTTAGTATTTTTTTGTTCATAGTAAATACTTTTGAGTTGTAGAGATATCAGTTGATTGACTTCAACACGCGCCAACATTTTGTATTTTCATTATTATTATTATTATTATGTTATTTACTGATAATAAACATACTTATAATCTAGTCAGTGTTGATGTACTGACAAGTTGCCTGTACTCTTCTTACTCTTTCTTAGCCTTTTTTGACTTAACAAACAGTTTAACATGCTGTCAAAGTTGATTTTCGGTTTGGTTTGAATTGGCTTTCTTCTGTTAGCTGTTAGCAGGCAGGTTAGCTGACCTCAGCTAATTAATGATATATATGTATATAAATATATATATTGTATACTATTACTATTCTAGTATATGTTTTTGCAAACTATGTTTAAAAACAATGAAAACAAATTTAACTGTTTGTCAAGTGTAAAATTCTTCATCATTAAGAGATTTGATTGCTTGGTTTTAGCTTGTTCTATGTTATAAATACCAGAAGTATATTTTTCTTAAAGATTGACAACGTTTTTGTAGCCGTAATTAAGATTTATGTGAGTTTTTATTGCGGAAGTGGACAACTTAAATATTATCTGGTATTTTTTTGTGTCAATAAAATTAATAGACATTCAGGAAATTGTATCATAAATTCGTACATAATATTCTAGCTGCACTTATAGCTCTGTCTATAATATTCTACCTAACCCAATTGAGCTATCAAAATATGTTCATTTATCATATCGTTGTTTTCGATACCCAGTACCCATTGAAAATGGAAAGGTATGTAATAGTCAGAAGGAACGATTTAGCCATGTCCATTTGTATGAACAAATCTCTGATTCTATAAGAGCTACAGTCTTCAAAGAGCCAGGGTCGAGCTCTCTCGACTACAATAATCTTTTTATTCAAAAGGAGCATCAACAATCGAGTCGATCTATATTATCTATACAAGCAAGCTTTACTTCGAGATTATAAGAGCTATAGAAAGGCTTGGGCTCATTGTATCTTCTAGTCGAGCTCTCTCGACTACAATACTCTATTCAAAAGAGGGAGTATCCGCTAAAGCTGCAATCAGCTACTTGTCAAATGCTCATCTTTATCAGTCAGTAGCCAAAAGCTGATTTATAAGCTAACTGACTGGCCAATCTAAAGCATATGTATATATATATATATATATATATGCATTTATATATATGTATATAACATATATGTAGTACAGATTTATGGTCAAAGTGTCGGCCTAATTGTGAATCATAAAGATTGCGGACTGCGCAAATCAAAACAAATCGTAAATAAATCTGTACAAGTTTTTTGTTTTCTGATTTTGTTTGTGTTCCTTTAAGAAATGGAAATTTAAATTTATTGTAAATTCCATTTTGGCCATTTGCACTGGACAATTGCTATCGGGGCACGTTTGATGTTGTTTTTTCTTGCATTGAACTTTGGTACCGCATCGTATATTATTATTTTTATCGATTCGTTAAATTTAGGGCGCCGACTGCAGCAGGAAACCACTTGAGATTTTCGCTATTTCGGGGCCCAGCCCAGTGGCTAATGAGCATTAATTGATTTGAAATGCTGAAGTGCTGAGAATGCTGAAGTGTTTTCTTCCTTCATCGATTGATGAGCTCTGATTTATGAGCGATATAATTTCGCGAAAAATATGATACAACACATTGTTAAACAGGAATCTGCGGTTTCCTGGGCACGTGTTCGTATCTCTCTCTCTCTCTCTCTCTCTCTCTCTCAGTTTCGCTCTCTTTCTCTTTGTTTTTGACCACAGCAGCGAGCTAACAATTTTGGTAGCACAATATTTGCGTGTGGCCAACAAAAACACACGCACACGCAAAAACCGCAAAGTCAACAAAATACCCCTCCAGCTGTTACACGTTGTATCTGTATCTACACATATACGTAAGTATCTCAGTATCTATGTATCTTTTGTGTATGCATTTGGGCTGGTGGCCGGCGGGCGAATCATGTTTAACAAGTAATAAAAGTGATTAAAGCAAATCTAAACGCTTGTTTCACATCGAAAGGGGAGCTTAGAGGGGGAAGGGGGAAGGAGTGATATTCCATTTATTAATCAAAATCTGTGTAGCCATGCAATATGCAAATGTGGCAAACAGTTTCGACGTCTGCTGCACAAAAGTAATCAATAGAACGGATGTCCAACAAAAAAAACATGCGAACGCCTTTTATTTGGTTGCTTAAGTGTAATTATATAATGGTCAGCACTTGACGACCACACAGTGGAGCAAATATACAAAATGTTAAGTTAAAAATATGCTTAATCAAGTAACAATGATATTGTCTAGAATGATCTAGTGTAGAGGAGAGTGGAAATCTAGCTAAGATAGCCGGTGTAGATAGATATTTATAGTTAAGATAGATAGATACTTTAAGCTGTTTTTGCCTAACAAACTCTGCCTTTCTTATCCATTTCTGATTTTTCAGTTGATCAATATTATGTTGGTGTTTATTATATATCACGGCTTATTCTTTACAAAAGTGAATCACAAATATATTTTGTGTGTAGTAAATTCAATCCCACCCATTGTACTTGCTACCTTTTACCTTCAAATTTAGCTGTGGCTACTCGCAATGCCATTTTTTTGGCCATAATACTGGTCTACCTTTTTGCCACCATACCAAATAAATGTCCTCATCTACACGCCCCCCGCTGCTTGCCCCCTCTAGTTGCATGTCTATCAAATGGCATGTTTCTCACTCCAACGCTTTCCCTCTCTCTCTCTCTCTCTCTCTCTCTCTCTCTCTCTCTCCCTTTCTTTCTTCTTTTTGGCCTTTTGGCATTTGCAGCTTTTAGCCATTTTCCAGCGGAAATGTGCGCCAAAATGTTTGCGTGCCTCCGCAACGAGTTTTGGGTGTATTCATTTATTCATATATATATGTGTATATATGTATGACTGAATGTTCTAGGTGGCTTTAAGTATTTGAAATTGAAGTAAGCACACAAGAAATATACGTCATAAAAAGGGGCGTGGCAATGGGCAGGGTGCAGGCGCCGGCAAATGCGTTCATTGAACTGAGCCAAGCAAAAAAAAAAAGAAAGAAAAAAGCAAATGCAATAAAATCAACAGAAAACGAGCAAGAAATAAAGACTTTGAAAAGGCAAAAATAAATATGTGGAAAATTTGCTGGCGACAAGACAAACAGCATGCGCTGGATTTATGGGTGCGTCGTGGGGGTGCGAATGGGGAAGGGGTGCGAATGGGGAAGGTGGGGTAAGCGCAAGGATATGTCTTCGTCTTGTTCTTCGACTTAGTCGCTGTGTTCGTGCTACGGAAGCGGAAAGACGCGCAACTTGCCAAGTTGTGTGTGAAGCCAGGCAGACAACAGGACATGAGGACGACCGCAGCAGAAAAGGAAGCTGTCACAAAGGCTGACAACCCTGCCAAAAAATACAAGAAAGTAAAAGAAAATAAATAAAGCAGCGGAAGCGAATTATGTTGCCTTATGTGGCCCCAAAAGGGCTTCAAGACGTAAACTCTGCCCCCCTCGGAAATTGATATGCAGATATGCACACAAGGATACACCAAGGATATGGATGTAGTCCTTCTCCCCTCGCCGTTTGCTTAATGTGGCGAAAATGTAATATTTTAACAAGCGATGCAAGGTATCAGATTTGTGTGTATGTCTCTCTGTGTTTTTATTGGTGCACATTATTCACAAGTCGATGGGCAGCAGAGTCAAGTTATTGCGGCCCATTGCATAAGCGGCACAACATGGCGTATTATTATTCATATACATATACCATTTCCTTATGTTCCGCAACCACACAACGCTTGAAGGCCCAATAACTGAGAGCTGCTCGAATTGATCCGGCACAATGGACGTGGCCATCATCATAATAATCATTATAATCACAATGAACGTGGCCCAAAAGCAAAATCACTTGAAGTTGACCGATGCAGTGCTGAGGAGTGGATGGGGTAGGGGAAGGGAGCCAAGTGAAGAAGGGGGCCAATTGAATTGATTTCTTTGTGATTAATAAAAGTGATGTTTTGTTCTCTTTCATAATATGGGGGAATTCGATTTAAAGTAAAGCTAATCTTTCTCAGTCTAGTTTCTAGGCTAGTCTTGTGGAGAAATTTTCGAAAACTGCCCCAAAAGTATGCTACAAATTGATAAAAACAGATTTTTACCAATTTTACAACATTTTTGGGATCTAATATGTTGATTCAAAAGAACACAGACAGCTTAAGAGAATTCGTTAATTATTATTTATTTATATATTTAAGGAAGCCAGGCGTAAATTCTGCAAGTATGTTTCAAAAATGTATCTTATAATTATAAAATGCATTGAACAAGATATTTTTTAATTACAATTTAATTTTTGACTTTGCATCGAGACTTAGAAATCTATAATAAAATTTATTGCCATTTTTGACCATTCTTTTGATCATTTTCAATTCTTGTTTTTCTGCTCGCTATCAAAAGACGTTTGCTCAAATATAAAAAACTTGGCATATCACATATATTTTTGTCGTAAATTTATTGACATATAAATATAATATAAATTTTGATTATTTTTGCGCCGATTATCAAACAAATTTTGTGCAGCTGCCAAAATAATTTTGCACCACGTCATTTCGACGTCACATTTGAGAAGGCTATCGCATGAATACCATTCGAGTACTCGCAAAAAGTGGTTTGAATGCCCATAAATTAGTTAGTGCGGGCAACATTAAGCAAGTGAGTCAAAGTTGTCATTTAGCCAAGATTCTGATGATGTGAAAAGTGAGACTGCGCGATTTTCTTGTCAAGCGAAATATAAAAAACCAGTGAAGCTTCTTTAATGACTGATTGTTTAACTGACTGTCGAACTATTTCAGTCTACCTGAGGTTAAATGACATATTTTAGATAGCTTTCAGTCTTTATGCTTGCAGTCGATTGTCGTCATTGGGAATTTCCCGTAAAAAAATATATAGTTTAAAGCTTTTGCTATTTTTGGATACTTTGTGTATAGATTTATGACTTGAAAGGAAGACATTTACTCATCGATATTTTTTTTTATCTAACATTCCTTTTAAAGCAAAAGCTTTAACGGAGCTCATTCTTAACTGTTTAAATTGAATTAAGTAAATTGTTTCTAATAGTAAGAAATGCCTCAATCGAATGCCAAACTTGCAACTGAAATGCGAGAGTGAAACTGCGATTAGGTCTAAGTACCGCTAACTTCCCCGATCGATGGGTGTGAGCAGAAAAACAAAAAAAAAAAATAAAACAAAAAAAAGGAACAGAAAAAAAAAACTGTTCGAGCGAACTGTGGCATGAGGCACGCCCCTGGTTGGGGCAATTTGGTGCGCTTCGTTGCGCGTGAAAATTATGATTTTTGCTTTTTTGCGAAAATCTCATTAAAGTTTAAAGGCTGGCTAAAAAGGATGCCGATGGGCGAGTTGAGTTGGGTTGAGTTTGAGCCAAGTTGAGTTGCCTAGGCCATAAATATGGGTTATATGCAAACGTAATTTGCATGCAGCTGCCTCACGTTAATGTTGATGGCAACAACAGTCGTCGTCGTCGTCGTCGTCGTCGTCG
Source organism: Drosophila anomalipes (assembly GCA_035041615.1). NCBI lineage: Eukaryota > Metazoa > Arthropoda > Insecta > Diptera > Drosophilidae > Drosophila > Drosophila anomalipes. The sequence goes on along the minus strand of JAWNKZ010000041.1, from coordinate 8,963,904 downwards.
TCGTCATCGCCATCGTCGGCATTTGAGGCAAATTGAAAAGCTCAGTGACCGACGACCGCCCGCGATAAGCAGAATAACAGCAATAAGAAATAACCTCCTCATTTGAGGTAGTATTTTAATTAAGCGCACACATTTTTTTATAGACATTTCTTAATGGCTCGCCATAAATTCAGCGAGCAAGCCAGGAATTGAGGCAGCGACTCCTCCTGAACAGGACAGCACAGGATTGCAATCTCTCTTTCACTCTCATTGTTTCCCTCTCTTTCGCGGGCATATAAAATGCACGGCAGGCGGCTGCATGGAAAGTGAATTTTATGCCGTGCATTAAACAAAGTTGTGAAACTGAAAACGTTTTGTATTAAAGAAGACCACTTGATAACTTCATTGCGGCTTTGCTTTTGGTGTGCCCCTCCACCACTCAGCAGTCACTCTCCCCCCCTTCAGCTGGTGGCATGTAGCAACATTGTAGTTGCGTCTTATCGATGCAGTGACTGATAAATGTTTGACACAGTGTGTGGCTTATTTGAGTTACAGTACGTCCTCGTTGGAAGAACCCCCTCCGCACCACTGCACCTGCAGCTGCACCTCATGGAGCACTCAGCGTGTCATTCACCCGACCCAACACGCAATTCTAATTGAGCAGTAGTTGTGTGAGTGTGAGTGCGACTGCGACTACGAGTGCGAGTGTGAGTGTGAGTGTGAGTGTGAGTATAGTGGTCTGTATCTAGTAAATACGTTTTATGGCCGGCAATGGTTGCAAGCCGTTTAAGCTTTACTTCTTGTATTCATACTCGATACTCGAAAAAAAACACTCACACAGACACCCGTTCTGTTTGAACAAGCAGTAAATACAACAATTGTTCACAGTCTGCGCTCGGCAAAAGGCATTATGCATCAAAGGTAAATAATCATAAAGTCTGCAAACAGGTGCAAATATCTATATGGATCATTGTGAATTGTGAATGCATTGCAAACTCTATTCGAATATTGATCACAGTATGGCATATTAATGCTAGACAGTATGTAAGATATATATGAACAGATTCTGCCGATAGCAATATGTAGATATTTTTGTATAATTTATAAACTGGATTTCAGGCATTCATTTATCAAATGCAAACATGAATAATGTGTGCTGATGAATGCTGTATAATTAAATATATAAATATTCATTGAGCTGTATGCACTTTATGATTGCCATACTCAATGCACTCAATTGCACACTTATTCACTTCAACATCAATTATCATTAATATTATCGGCTGATTGCATTTATATATTTATGCGATGTCTCAGGCAATATATATTCACATTCATTCACAATAATTGCACTCCTTTCAATTGGGTTTTTAGCTTCTTTGGTTCAAAGTTGAGTTTTGCACATGTGCCAAAGCGATTCGACTTGGGATTCGTTTTCGTATTCGTATATTCGAGTACGAATGATTTATTTGCATATGCAACATCGAAATGCACTCACCAGGCACCCAAAAAAAAAAAAGAAAAAATTGAGGCGACTTTTAAGTGGCCGGCACTCGACTTGTTTCTGTTTCAGTTTCTCTTGTTTTTTTTTTATTATTTTTTCTTCACAGCATGTTTCTTTTTTTGGTGCCCCCAAACTGTCGCCAAGTGCTCCATTTCTGAGGCGGGGGACACAGTTGGTGTAAAGCTTATTCACGAAATTGGGTTTTCATTTTGTTTTTCTCGTGTCGACAGGGCAGACAGACAGTCAGACAGTCCCTTTGTCGCCGCTTCTTGCTGCTTCTTTATTATCGAGTTTAATGGATTTTTAATGAGACTTAAGCGCAGCTTTTGACGGCATTTTAAAAGTGCAGTTTCATTATCGCTTAATCCTGTTTACTGTTTACACAGGGCGCACTGAACTGGAACTGCTTATTGTCATTCAAAGATCTTTTTTGTTTTTAACAATTATTTATCATATTTGTTGAGCAATCAACGAGTCACTCACCAAAGAGTCAATCATAAGAATTTCTTATCCTTGCTGCTATCTTTTTTTTTTGTATGATTATTGTCAAAATGATGACAGATATTTCAAGGCCCCAGAGCATTCTTTCTTGTTTACCTATCATAGTATTTCTAAATAACTTATCATTTTCTCGTTTCTTGTTAATTTTATTACTGATAATGTCAAAATCAGTATTCATTAGCATAGCATTTAAAATAAGTATTTGGTCATCAAATTGCCATATACTTTATGGGGTCAAAGTTTTCGATCGAAGTGCGTAACAAATGTTTTGATAAAGATTGCACTTTGAATGAAATATAGTGGGGTCTTTCTCTTGGCGCAAAGTTTGGCACGATTCGTGGAAATGTAATTGAGCCGATATTATTAAGAAATTAAATGACACTTTCATCGGCCTTAAAGTAATTCGATTCGAATACCACAAAAGACATTTTATCAGTACGCCAATCAGTTTGAGGGTCCGCCAACACCTTCAGTAGTGTGCTTCTCAAGCATTTTTGTAGGCGGTACGGCGGTACGGCGGTACGGCGGTACTGACAGCTAAGGTCGCCATACTCTTTGATCGATTATAGTTGACCATAATGCCAGAAATATTTGACCAAAGTCCGAAACAGTTTGGGTGATTACATAAGGCTATCTTTCCAGTTCATTGCGAACTTCGACAAGGTCGTTGGCATTGTGTACTACCAGTTAGATTCTTATCTTTGCGAATTTTTTTGGCACTGCAAATGGTGGTGCGCGTGAGTTATATATATATATGTACATATATGTATATACTTATATATATAAATGTGTGAGTGTGTTTGTGGTATCTTTGAATGCTTTTACAAGCCGCAGAACACATTGTTGATTTGTTGTATTTTGAGTGTGGTGCCCGGGAATGTGTCTACACGGAGTACAGCCACTTCATTTATCGCCAATGGAATTTTAATTGAGTTAACATGTCGTGTAACAGCGACGTCTGGGCGTTCAGTGCAGTTCTGAATCAGAGATGGTAGCGCAACACTTTTCGCATACTTGGAATTTGAGGGCGGAACCTTATGTACTGCACTGAAGAACTTATTTGGCGTTCATTTTTTTGTAAGGCACTTGGATTGGTTTTCCCTGAAGCTCGAATGAGTAACTGATTGAAGTGAACTCAACAGTTGATCAATCAATACTCTTTTTATTTGAGTATTGAAGGAGTTTTTTTGTGTTGGAACTAGTTTTGATTCTTGTGTCTACTGAAGAACTGATTCAGGGTTCAAAGTTTGACGAAGTTTGATTTAGTTTATAAATCAGTTTTATTTTTATTTGATTATTGGTAAAGTTTTGGAGATTTCTTTTCTTTTCTTTGCTTATTTTGTATACGCAAAGTAGAGTTGAGAGTGTCAGTAGTAAATGTCTCGGCACGTTTAAAGTCTAAGTACATGGTTTATAATATATGAAACCAATCGGTTTAAATTAACTGATTACTTTTGTTACTGTCTTTCTTAGCTTTTTCTTAGATCCCTTTCAGTGATCATCATGACTTGTCGTATTCAATTTTTATTTATATATTTATTTACCAAATCGCTTGTTTTGTTCACAGCTCAGCCTATTGTCTCATTCATCTTTGTCTTCGACGCGGGTCTTAGTTAAAAATAACCGGCAGCACTTTTGCATACCCCTTATGAATGTTTTGATATATGGAATATTTTGCACATTGAACCCACTGTGTTCAGCTCATTTTCGTCCATACATCTTCGTCAGGCGTTAAGGCGTGTGGCAAGGAAAGCTCTGCGAGATCAAATGGAATGCCCAAAGTTAGCCTCTAACTGACCAGAGCAACAATAATGGGTGGTCAGTATGGACTCTATATATGCTGAGGGTCTGACAGCTTGAGGCTGGGGCCTTTGGGTTGTGTTAAGGCTAACAAATTGGTTTTTAATGCCCTACCGAAATAGAAGCGATTGTTCATTATGCTAAAATAGAAATGGTCAAATTTCAAGTGCTTAATTTCTCTGGTTGGGTTCTGGCGCCACCTGACGATCACAATGGGCATTAATAGTATCTACATATATACATATATTCTCGACAGAGCTGCTGATACCCGATGTTGATAAGCGAGTTGACAGGAAATTAACCGTGTTAATTGCATTTAACTAAGCGAGATAAAAGAAAGTGTGTTCACATTTGGCGTGTGGCATAGCTTAAATGTGTTTTTTTTGGGGCTTTTTCCATTTTTTCGTTTTTTACTACTATTAGTGTATTTTTGTTTGCGGGCGAGCGTTTTTTTATCGCGCGTATAAACATTGTTTCGATTTGTTAATCCAAAATTAAACAAATTATTTGACAAGTGCGTTAATTGATTTGATTCTCGTGAAATTCTTTCGTGTGCGTGTGCCTGTATTTTTTAACAACAAGTGCAAAAGAAGTCGGAAATTACAAAAGGTATTTTCCGTACGACTAGACTCAAATACACTTGAATATCTCTTCAAATTCTTGGAATTGTGACAGTTGAAACTTAAACAATAACTGCATGTAAACATTGATATTAATACGTATTATTTCTCTTAGATGTCGCTTTCATTTACACTCACTTGATACATGATGCAACGTATCTGCAAAAAGGGACTGCAGTTTTTTATTGCATAAACATTGATATATGAGTGTATAGTAATTGTAAATGAAATTCTTAAAATTGTTTTAAATTTAATCACAAAATGATAAGTACCGGCCCTGAAGGGTATACAAAATAAGTATATATGCTGGTCATACACATTCCGGAAATATTTTCGCAGTGAGCCATATAAATTGAATAATTTAAGTCACGGCTATTTCGATGATAATTGATAAATAATATAGTAAACAAGAAGTTGCTAAAGAATGCCTTTTATGTTTTTGGGATTCACAATTTAAATATTGTTATCAATATTAAACGTCAGCTGATCTAGAGTTGAGATATTTGTAGGATTGCAGGCGGAAGCCTTGAAATTAAACAGTCTATTATAGTCACATGTGTCAGATAACTAAATGTTAAGTAAATATGAAAACAAAAAAAAAATACATCGCAATAGATTTGTGAGCCTTAAGGGTGGATGTTACCACACACATTTCGTAGTAGAGAGTCGCATTCCAAAAAGGCCACGAGCCGACTGCACAGATAACACAAAATGCGTTTTGCAATGTGTGTGCAAGTGTGTGTGCAAGTGTGTGTTGTGTGTGTGCTAACGGAACATTTTTTATATAGTCACGTCTATAAGACTATAGACCTATTTAATGTTTGCCCAAGACCAGTTAACGCAGTCATCGTCGGCTTTTGCGTTGCATGTTACAGGAAATAAACAATAAGTAATTATGCACTCGCATTGTTGTTGCTTGCCCCCACCAAGGCAATGTTTATAACGGCTACTCTCTCCACTCCCCACTCCATGTATTACACATGGATATACACAGACCGACAGAAAGACATGCATATATATCTTGTGGCATGCCATGCTTCAGCAAATCATCATCATCATCATCATAATCATCAACATCATAAACAGCCGGTTCTGACTTGTCAACAAAACGGTCTACAACAGAAAAAAAATAATAAAAATAAAAAAAATAAAATACCGCCTGGCGCTTTAGTTTAGTTAGGGTGCCCACCTCACATATCATACACTGAGCGGAAGTTTGACTTTTGATAAATGCAACGCAAGAAAAGGGAGAGTGAATGAGAATGCCTCAAAAGGCAGTCAAGAAAAGCTTCTTCCTGTTATTGTGCTTTTGGCGGTTGTGCTTGCGAGTGGTTCCCTTCTTAAGTGGGTCAACTGCAGCTGACACAAGTGGGTTAGTTTTTTTGTTTTTTTTTGTTTTTTTAACATGCAGCTGAAGTGAAAGTGGGGGAATTTCTTCTTTTTTTGATTTATTAATGTCATCATTTTTAGATTTCATATAAGGTATTGCTTCTAAAAAATTCACATAATAATTAAATAAATCAAACTACTCAGAAACATATTTAATTTTCAATAACTTATTTATAATAAAAATGCCTGAAGAAATACAAAATAGAAATTGATTAAATATATATTCAAAAATAAACTTGAATGGAAAATGTCTTAGAAATGAAAAATGAAATATTTGAATATAAATTGGATAACATTTGAAGGGCAACAATCATGATGTGTTAAGTGCATAAACAATAGCGAGCACATGTTTCAGCATATTTTTAAAGGTCTTATGATAACCAGCACCAAACCAGCCCCCAATCACACCCCAGCCATGCCAAAACCAGCCCCCAACCTCCTTTTGACAATAATATTATCAATTGATTTTAATGGCATACCCAAAAAAGAAAAGAAAATTGCTGGCGCTTATCTAAGTGCGCAAAAGTGAGAAGTGTGGCTACAAAGTGGAAGCCAAAAGCCAAAGCAATGTAATTTCGTGCAGTGTATGGGGGGTAAGGAAAGCTGGCTGGTTGGTGGAGCTGTCGATTGTCATTCAATGCCGCCCACTTTATCAACATCAGAGATGACAACGAAAACGAGTCGTCGGCAAAGGAAATGCGTATCAGATAGAGATACAGCTGGCTGGAAAAGGAGTGCGCCACACACACACGCACACACACAAACACACAATAATGTATACAATTTATTATAACAATAACAATAACAATAACACTGACACTAACAATAATATTAATAATATATAATAAAATAATTGTTTGCTCGCCGAAGCGCCAGGCATTTTAAACAGAACTCAACATTTAACAGGGACAGGTACAGACGCTGCAATGGGCCCGACTTTTTACCACATTCCTGATAAACAACAACAATTAAGTGTCAGTTTCTTTTGCTTTTTGTTTTTATTTTATTTATTAATCAATAAGAGCAGCGATAAGATTACAAGACAACCAAACACACAACGCAATTCAGCAAAGCAGCTGTGATGGGCTTGGGGAGGGGTCAAAATCTGCGGGCAGTCTATGAGAGAGGGGCGCACAACCAAAAAAAATAAAAATAAAACAGAATAAAAAAAGAAATAAAAAACTGCTAAATTCCAAAGTGACATTTTCGACCCCATTGGCAATAATTGATAAATCTAATGTTTGCATACCATTTATTATTGTATAAATTATAATTACTATTTGCGCTTTGCATTTGGCATTAAAGTTCGTGTATCGCTATCGCCATATATATATACAAATACAATCAACTATACACTTGAACTTGAGTTCATAGATATATGAATATATATATATATATATATATATATATAAACATATATTTATATGCATATATATATGTATTATATTGGCATCCACTGCCCAGCGACCATCAATTCGCACCGTTCATAATATTTACATAAACCAGAAACATAGGCCCGAAACATTTGCAAGACCAATTTGTTATATTAACAAGTGCGAGAGTATGCAAGAGGACGCGCCTAACAGATACCCTGTAAGAGTACAAGCTAAAAATAAAGCAAAGGCATATTTGATGGTGATTAATTTGAAAATAATTTGCGAGGAATTGATAAAAAGTGATTGAACTTGGTTAAGTTGAGTTGACTTTTATTTTAAATGCCAATCTAACTTTCATTGCGGATATATATAAATAAATAAATAATAAATAATACAAAAAATATATTTACTATATCAATTGGCATTTTAGGAGGTATTTGCAATGAAGATAAATAAATAATAATAACATTTATTTACTTTAGTAAATATCTTTTCAGGGTATATTTACAATATATAATAAATAATAAAAAATATGTTTACTATGGCAAATGTCTTATTATGGGCAACAACAACATATGTAAATAAATAATAAATAATAATAAAATATTTGTACTACAGCAAATGTCTTTTTGTAACACATGCGCAATTTGTTTTAATGAGCGTCGTGTGCGCCTAAAAGCTGTTACACACTTCCATTTCGATTTAACTTAACCGTAACACCGTTAACTTAACTCAACTTTACTTAACTTAACTTGACCGTTATCTTAATGATTCGCGACAGACAGACAGACAGACAGACAGATAAACAGGTAAACATTCCAGACATTCCATTTGCATGCGAAATAAGTGAAAACCCTTTTTCCATAGCCTTCTTTCTGTTTCTCTTGACCCAAATAGAATAAAATTGGCATTTTATTACATTTATCTATATCTATATGATTCAAGATTGCATTTTTTGATTCTTTTGTATACACATATGTGTATTATTATATATATATATATATATATATATATAAATAGACATCAACTTGATAAGACAGCACGCAAATAGCACATGTCTACACGAGCCTACACGACAACACATAAGCAAAAATAAGCGTGTAGAATCTATTTTGTTTTTATACGACTTTGATGATTGGCAAATTATGAGCTTCTCAATATAATAGCCGGACTGGGGATGGGCTGGTTGCTCAGTTGCCTTTGTTTTAATGGCAAAAGAGAGCCATAAATGGAACGAATACTGCTTAGATAACCAACACAGATTTGCGACACACGCGAAGTAAATTGCTGCCAGCCCATTGTACCTATTTTTAAATAGTTAAGTTGCCAAAGACCTCAAACTAATAAGATATTGGACAAAGTTAAATGATTCATTTTTTGCCATGACTTTTCGCTTGGATTCGAACTGCATTTAAATCTGGACACATGACTCCGTTTTTAGAATTATCATGGAGGGTGAACAGATTTAGAAAACCCAGGATTTTTTAATCATTGTATTATCTCTAGTTTAATACTACATTTAAGATTAAAAATACCATATTAGCTCGAGATTAATTTATTTATTTTGGAACTGGAAAATTGGACATATAAAATCGAATTAGTTATTAATTGATAGCTTATCATTAAAAGCAAATAGAATGAAATCTTAAGCATAACTACACAACTAACCAAGTTGTTAAGGCCAGCAGCAGCAGCAACAACAACAACAGCAGCAAATGTGACATGCCACACACACACACACAAGGACACACACATAATAGCAGCAATTAAAGTGTATTCAATGCTTGCAGCACTATCAATGTGCACTACTACAACTGGCTATCGACTACTGACTACCAACTGCCAACTACTGACAAGTCATCAACTTCGGAACGACTGCCATTTCTCACACCCAATCAAGCGATGTTCGCCTTGTGGTTGTGGTTGTGGTTGTTGCTGTTGCTGTTGCTGTTGTTGTTGGCGTTGGCGGCTTCCCTGTCAGTCGTCAAAACTAAAGGAAAAGAAAAAAGAAAGAAATTGCAATATTTGCGCAGACATTAGCAGAGTCAACAGCGGCATATTGGAAATAGCACACAGGAGTGTGGGCCAAAGGGGGGAGGGCTAAATGAGGGAGAGGAGACGAGTCAGTTGGCAGTTGGTTTGGCCAGTGATATGTATCGGAAACCCTGCTTTGATAGCCGGAAAAGCTTTTCAAACAGCAAAAGCCTTTCAAGTCAAAAATGTGATTCTACAATCGAATGTGCCGACAACGCATAAATCAAGCGCTTCGGACACGGACTCGGACATCAGCTGTGGAACTCTGGGTCTTAACTTTTCTCAAGCTCTTTTGCCTATGGATTTTCCCATATATCGATATTAATTTCAAATACCAGCGAAGGCTACAAAGCAGCAGAAAAGCAGAACAGGCGCAGTAATTGTGACAGCCAGTCCCCAATGGATCATATCATATCTCATATCGCACTCAAAACGATAACAGAGACCACTGTCCAAGTGTATCTAGGAAAAGTTACTATTGATATTTTGTTTGTTGTTGTTGTTGTTGTTGTGTGGGTCAGTCGATAAGTCACGATGGCGCCTATAAATCTAGCATATAGTGGCTCTGGCCTAATTCGGCATTACTTGGCAGTAACTTAAAACAGAAATGATAAATAACAAATAAATATAAATTAAAATCTTAAGAATCGCACAATTCAAAAGGAAATTCATTTTTAAAGTAAATAATCAGATTTAGGAGCATAAGCGAGTTCTTTCGCACTCCCGCATTGTTTGGGGCCCAGTGTTATTTTGGCCATAAAAATGGTTCGATGGCGTGCAGTTTATCAACGTTCCGCATATGAGGGATCGTAAAAGAACACGTTTTTATATTTGTGGCACTATCGTTGAGTTCGTTTTGAAAACGCGACATGCGTTGAATATGAAAAACTTTCCACTTATAATCAAAACATTGTTAAATTAACTTATAAAGAAAGACCCGTAATAACAGCAGTAATCAACAGCAGCTGAGAATTGGCGCCATGATTAAGCGGAAATTGCTGTTTTTGTTAGAGTATGCCAAGAATTTAGGTAATTTAGCATCTGTCTATAATGACAACTTGGCTGATCTATGTGGCAAGTTTAGGAAAGGCATACAGCTCGAAAAATTCTTATCACAAGCAAATGCAATAAGAGTAAAATACACGACACACTTTTTACATATAGCTCTAGCTCTCGGAATTTATAGAGGCAATACCAAGAAGTACATACGTATATACATATATATATATAGATAAATATGTATATGTGGGTTTATATCTACAGCTATCGTTGTTGCTGTTGTTGTTGTTGTTGTTGGTATCATTTTGGCTTGTTGCCAAAGGCAACCAAAACTGTTCCACACATCTATTGACAATTCAATTAACGTTTCGAAATAATTTGTTGATAAGCACGCGTGTGTGGCAGAGTTTTTGGTTATGCCACATAGCCAAGAGCAAACACCTAATAACAACTAACCTAATAACAACTGTAAAAAAAAAAACTCAGAAGAAACCATGGCCAAATGCAAAAGGTGGAAAGCAACACACTTTCTATGCCCTTATTCAGATTAGTTTTAATAAAAATGTGACAACTCTGATAAACGTTTGATTAACTTGAAATCGAATGTTCATTTCTGTTAATAAATAAGCATAGAAATTAGTAAATATCCTTCAACAATCCACAAATTCACAAATGTTGATAGTTTTTGGTAAAACTAAATTTTACATGAATATGAATATGAATGTGTAAATTATCATGAATATGAAAATGAACATAAATATCAATATCCATATTAAAATGAATACGATAATATTTTGAAATCATAGCTCAAGTGTTGCACATTTTCAGTGAAAACTAAACAACCCTCTACCTAAATATTTACTCGAACTTTCATTAATTCGTTGGCAATTAAATGACATGGGTTATTTTAATTGGGCGTAATTAGTACGCAAAGTGCAAGAGAGTCTATATAAAAGCATTGGGTCAATCATAATGAGTGTCAGTAAATATTCCGAATGGCCAACGTCATGATAAGAGTCATAGTTGTGCTACTTGTTCTCAATTGTTTTCTATTCATAAAACTCAGCAAATTCGAAGCGGTTAATTCTGCAAGTCGTAATAGTCGAAAATACACTTCAATGAATTCTATGGGAAAAGTGTGGGTGCCAAAAGCAATGCAAATGGAAGATTTAATCTGGGGTGCACAGATTGCATTTTTCGGTTACACCCTGGCACTGTTGGCCTTCGTTTTTGTTGGATTCGAGTGGCTTGTGTGCATAATTTGCATAATTTGCGCTGCTTTCGCACCATGCAATTTGGCTATGTAAATCACTTTCTTATCATCGCATTACAATCATCTTGTGCTATAAAAACTTCAGTCTCGCCGTGAGAAAGTGCAGTTCCTTTGAGAATGTGCGATAAGTTGGCAACCTGAAAGGCATTTCACTTAAAGGTAATTCCATTTGTGTGCTATGTGTGAAAAAATAAAGGTGTATCTCTCACAGTGGATTCCTTTGGCTAATTTTGTATAAGAAGTGAATTTGTTTCCTATATCTATTTCAACATTATTCAAGCTATAATAATATCCCATTTCAACATTAATAATAAACAAACTTCTTCAATTCTAGTAATTAAATACTCAGTTATGTCACTTACTTACCCAATGCATAAACCTAACATGAAATTTTTGTTTGTAATGCTTAGATTGCGATGGATGATGAAATTTAGTTTACAGAATAGAGAATATGTAAATCGTAGTGTGTATGTGTGTGAGTGTGATTGTGAAATTAAAGAAAAATCGTAATTAATTTATGATCAGTTAAAGATAAGAGCTCAAAAAACAGATATGGAGATATGACTCTGCTTAATCGGTTGTCTTTTATCGTGAGTCACTCTATTTGATGAGCGTAGATTTTGAAGATGTGAACTTTAACAATTCGTAGCATAATCTTTATATTATTTTGGTATATGCTATCGCAAAGATTATTATGAGTCATATAAGACTTTTACTAGGGTTGCAATAAGAACAACATTTTTATAACGAAAATTACACAAGATTGATAGAAGCGTTACTTTACAAAACCGATCCGGTCTATTTGCTGTGCGAATGGCGACTGAAGTGAATTAAGTGCATTGTTTTTAATATATATCATTTTCTTGTACTAGCAAACAAATTGTGTCAAATGATCGACTCTTTATCATTTGTAGTTACTTTTGCCGATGATCCAACGATTAGAATGAGTTAAGATAAGAAGCTGATTTTTATTATTATCCGATAGTAATAGTAAAATTTATAATTGAAACGTAGTTTCTTTTGTATCTACTTGGTAGGTAATGAGTCATTGGGCACAACGTGGAATGCGTCGTCAACTGGCGCTATTAAAAACACTGTTAAGCTTAATAATAAAAGTGCCGCCAATTTGGCCCTTGATTGCTCATTTATTTGCACAGCTCACGCTAATTATTGTCAACTGTTTTATGTACACACACAAAAACACACAATATTATTAACCCCTTGGCATTAATAATAAACCCTTTTGCATTAGCTTTATTAAAAGTGTGGCCTGCAACTCTGACACTGTAGATGATATAAGCGTCAAGTTGATTCGAACTTGAATCAATTCAATTTCAATTCTGAAAGACACTCGACTTGTGCTGTGCATTAAGAGTTTTGATTTATTTGGTGACTTACTTTGCTCTTGCTCAACATTTTCACATTTCCTGCGTGCAATAAATGGTGTTATTTATGAAATAATAATTTATCTGCTGAAACTGTTTTTGTATTTTTTTATTGCCCGTGTCGCTGGTTTCGTTCGCCACTCGAACTCCAAAAAGGCGCATTTAGTAAGTCGTAAAAAAGCCTTAAATTACGTACACATATAAATTGTTCAATTTGAAATTTGAAATGGCTAACGGCTCCGGCTATAAACAAAAAATTGATCGTGTAAAGCTTGCCCGTGAGCGTACTGTAAATTTAATAATATATTTGATTTTTCAAGTTATACAACTTACAGTTATATGACTGTCATATTTATGAAGTTTTACGTGATTTAATTAGTTTGTTCTAAGCAACGTTGGCGAAGCAAAAAGAAAAATTAAGTATTGTAATAAATTAAATGTGGAAAATATTCATTCCACTTTTAGTCGTCTTATAAGTTTATTAAAAGGAAAGTTTACTAATTCCAGTTTGTATATATTAATATATACTAATCTTAACTTAAATCTGAGCTATTAGTTTCCAATTTGAGGCTTAACAATATCTTCAATATTATTTTATATTTATTTTGCTTTGTAAAAATAAATGAAGAAATTCTTGATTGTTGTCTTAAGATGAAGCCAGCTAAATAATTATTTATGTCAGCTATTCTACTTACAATAATTATTAATATGCCATTGAAAGATATTCAAATTTTTGGCAACTCATCTTAGCCAACCACGAATTCGCTTTTCGCTTAATTAAGTTTTTGCAAATTTGTCTATTATTGGCTCGCACTCAATTTGCTGGCAAATTCCTCTGCCAAAATGGTGAAAGGCATTTTCATAATTGACCAATTTGAACTGAAGAGGTTCAAGAGTACTAACAACAACAACAACCAGAACAGCGCGGCACAAACATATTTCTCACACATTCAGATGCCGCAGCGCACAATATGTGCCCCAGGCACAGGCAAATACTTCAACTATGTATATATATTTATATATACTCAAAACACTCGAAGCGTTGAATAATTCAGGCAAACTTGAAGAACGACTCAGTCTACCGACTCCCAAGAGCCACAGTCTTAGCACATGCCAAAAAAACAAAAACAAAAATAAAAACAAAATATGAAAATAATTTGCGAAAAAGTTCATTTAGAACAAATAAATACGAGTTAAGAGGTAGGCAGACGGTTCTCGCTTGGCTTACACGTAAACATTGTAAATTCATACAGCAAGAGAGAGAGAGAGAGAGAGGGAGAAAGATATAGGGACAGAGAGAGAGAGAGATAGCGAGATGGAACTTTACGTCAAACGGAACTTGTAAAGACGTCGCCAAGTTGTTTCATGCCAGCGGAATTTCAGACATTTCAGTTATTTATTTCGGCACATTAACAACGGAGACATATCCACACACACATATTAGCATACACACACATACACAACCACACACACACACACACACATGCATACAGTGTGTACTTACCCAGGGGCCCACTTAAAATTGATTGTAAAATAAATTAAAATGAAACAAAAAAAGAGAAATATGAAAAATACAGGCAAATAAATGCGAATGTGAAATGAACATGTAAAGAGCTTTGGAGCAAACAGTATAATTTAATTAGCGAACAGTTGTTGGCATTTTATAATTATTTACTTTAACTTGCACACATTTCATTTTTTTAGTATACCCAGTAATAAACGGTAGACAATGTCAATTTGAATTTCTGTATCAGCTACAAGCTTATAAAGTTGATCCCGTTTGATTTTCTATATAATCTCAGAGATGCTGAGATGCAAGATATATCAAGTTTTGAATATATTTATGTGAATGATTCACAAAATTACAAAACAACAGTATCAGCAACTTTACAGATTGTAATTTAGGACAGGAACCGGATTCGATATATTATCTATAGTATGAATATAGATTCTCTTTGAGAGTCTGCTTTTAAGAAAATTTCTTTGGCATATTCATTTCAGTTACAGGGTATTTAATCGTCGATCACTTGAATCGCTTATGATTATATTTCTTTTTTATTTCCTCCGATAAATTTGGCAAATATTTGCTGATGGCCAGTGCAAGTGTCAATTTATATCGGTAGGCAATTGTATTTTCATTTATTATTATGTTTTGTGTTTTTTGTTGTTGTTATTTTCATTGATTGTTTGTTTTTGAGGGCAATGCCAATCAGATGCGATAAAATACTTGGCATAGTTTCGATGGTTTATCATCGAAAATGGCTGGGTTTGGTTTGGGTTGGTTGCTCCCAGCCAAATTGTTTACAATGACATAACTTGCGATATCGTATTTATACACATCGGAATGCAAAATTGATGAGTATAAAATGTTAGGTTCTTTAAATATTATGCGATTTTATCAATAAACAATACAAACAATAACAAACAAATAAAAAATGTGCAGATCGTATCTTAATTAAGATAATGTTACTCTTTTAAGTGCTATATCATTTCTCTTATTGTCGGTTGTAACTTATCAATAATAATTACTCACCATCAGGAGGTAAATAATCTTGGCATAGACCGTAAACTGTGGTAACCTGCAATTACAATGGCAAATTTATTGTTAATTATGAAATATACAAATAATTATATATATATATATACGTGTAAATAATTAAAAATATTCCACATTGAATATGTATATATCTATTGACAATTGTTTTTGCCTAGTTGCCCAGCCCAACCCTATAATCATATACAATATAATTTATGCTCCCCTTTCAAATTGTTTTTACAGGCACCATTTTGCTGGTACTTCCCCCCCCGAATTGCACATTGCTGAATTGAACTGAACTGGGTAAGTCAGGCTCATAATTTAAACACCCACTGCTAATAATAATTATCACATGATATTAAACCAACAGCAACATTGTGAGCAGCCAGTCACGCCCCATTTTTTCTTTTAACTGCAAGTCAGTTAATTTGACAGACGCTTTGACAGTTATTAAACGGTATTGCAATGTGGCCAAATAAATTCTTAACAATAAATTCACTTGAATTTATTATGCAATTAGGTTAAAGACTGCGCTGTGCAAACATATATTTCGCACTGACCAACAAAAAACAGCACACAAGGAGCCAAAAACGTATTTGTTCAGCGCCAGCTGCTTTTGCTCCTGTCAGTCCAACTACCAAAGGCAAGTGAAAGACGGCTAAAATATTTGCAAAAGCGACAGACACAAATTGCAAAGGCCTTGGCATGCTTATGTAATCAAAAAAACGCTAACGAAAGTTCTTTGGCAAACTATTAGTGTAAATGTCAGGAATGAATATTTAGCCAATTTGAAGTATTCTAATAATCTAGCAGAGCAAACAGAGTCAATTTAAGAACTGGATAACCAAAAACCAATCTTGAGAAAAAAGCTTAACTCGAGCGAATGCTGCGAACTTGGCCCGTGAAAAACTTGTTAGCCCTGCCCACACAAATACCATTGACCCACTTGGCCAATAGGCTAAAAGTGCAGTTAAATAAAACAGGCTACACATTATTTTTTCTCTTTTCTCTTTAATACAGGCTCATTTCCAATTTGATAGAATGTATGCGACGACGTTTCTTGGCTTTGCCATAATAGGTAACACTACCAATACGATAGTTGCCAGGTCGAAAAAATATCGGAATGCTTTTGTCCTCCATATGAAAATTACGCACTGCATACATGCCCTAAAAGAGGGGATATATATATATATATATATATATATGTAGATTTATATATATGAAAACTCGTACGTACAGCTTTGAAGGGACATTCGTTTGTTAGATTTATATAATTGAATATATTGTCAATCCAGATGCTGGTCAGACTGGACTTCTTTGCAGCTTTTAGTGTCCTACAGATGTCTATTTCATAGTCGAGTAGCGTTAGATAATTCGCACTATTTTCAATTTGATACAGAATTGTTATAGCCATTTTCACGCCAGGCTGAAAGCGTTGGGCTAATTGCAAATTGGCATTAAAGGTGCCATTCTGCGACAGCCAACACGTCAAATTCGAGACGAACTCTGGTTTGAAATCGCAGATAAAGCTTGTAAATTTAGGGTGTAGTGCTTGAAAAGGAAAGATATATATACACACATATATGTTGAGGATACTCCCGTTGCAAGTATATCAAAACTTACTCAGCCCTGTCTGCACCACAAACGATGATATTACCAAAATGTAAGCGAAGGGCAGAAACATGATTATGTCACTAAAAAACTATGAATGCAATATAAAAACTGAGTTTGCCAACAGCAGACAACAACAGTCTCATTAGACGAGGATGAATGAGCTGCTAATGAGCTCATTATTCACTTGTAATTCATATTGATCAATCATTAGTAAGTTATCAAAATGACGAAATATCATAAACAAAGCAATTTGTTTGCTTAGCTAACCTACATATAAATAAAGTTGATGAATATAAATGATGCACAATTCATAGTTGTAAGCTCATGCTTAGAATTAGTCAAGAGCTGTCTGAAAATGCTTTAAAAATTCAACTCGAAGCACAGTTTATTCAAATCAATTGGGGCGCACTAGCAAATTGTAAGTCACAGCAATCAATCAAATGCAATCAATCAGCAAATCAACAGCTTCAAATTGATTGACAACATGTTGACATGCTGCAAACGAACTGAACGGGTTTCGGTCTTAATTGGCTCATGTCTTACCTGGTGTGTGTTTGAGTGTGTGTGTGTGCGTGTGTGTGCGTGTTAGGGACCCCCCATGTTGTTTTAAAGCGCCTGCCACATAAACATTCAAGTTCAATTTCTTTGGCTCTTTGGCAGAGAGTCAACTGCAACTGCAGCTGACAAGCTAACAGTAAAGCAAACTGAAAGTTGTTGCATCTAACAGATACAAATGACGTTGATGTTGATGTTGTTGTTGATGTTGTTGTTGTTGTTGTTGCTGCTATCGTTCTCGTTGTTGTTGTTGTTGCTTTTGTTGTTTTTGTTGTAGTTGTCTGCTGTCATTGTCGTTGTTTGCCAAAGCGGCGTTTAATTGGAAACACAGTTGGGTGTTGGTTTTGACCGGTCTCTCGGTCTCACTGCTGTCTTCATCAGCATCACCGAGCTTGAAGCGTGGACAGCTGATGGATGCGGACATTTCGATTCATTCTTGACTAGCTGGCTACAAACCCGTTTCAATCTTCAACCTCATTCGAATATACATGTATACAAATTAATATATATATATATATATGTATATATATATTACGCATACGCCACCATTTACCGCAGCAAAAGAAATGGTCGACAGTTTTTGGCCTGCTTGATTGCTCCAGCTGAATTCCGAGTTGAGTTTTTGCCACTTTAATTGCAAATTATTCAAATGCAGCTTTTGCAGCTGCTGCTGTTGCTGCTGCTGCTGCTGCTGCTGCTGTCATAACCAGTCAGTCTGCTCCCCCACACCACCGATTTGGCACCACCCCCCACCCCACACCCCACTCCGGGATTGCCGCTTTGCAATTATGCCTGCAAATTAACAACAGCGCCCGCAACAAAAATATGTGAAATGTGTGTAAAAAAATGTCCAGCGTATTTTTACTCGTTTGTTGTCAAATCAAATTAGGCGTGAAATGTAGTTTGAACTTTAGTTCAACTATTTTAACAGCCGCAACCATTTAATTTTATTTACGTTTCTTTTAAATTTATATGCAAGTGTTTCCTTTTATTTTTTTTCACTCTGGCGCTTAAAATTTTGTATTTATTTATTTAATTTTTTTCCCCGAGTTTGGTTTTCATCATTGCTATTGGGTGCCATAACTGATAAATCATTTGGGCTGTGTTTGTTGCCAGGCTGCGATATCAATATTGATATTCTTGAGTTGTTATAACGTCAATGCACTTGGCATTATCTCATTTGGTGGCGACAACAGGCAATTTTCTATACCCTGCAAACCACAAAGGCGACTAAATGATTTGGCTTTGGTATGTAGCTAAGAAGAGAGTGATAGAGAGAGAGAGAGATTGTAAGTGATCCGAAAACAGAGAGAAGGATAAGAAGAGAGTGATGTAGAGAAAGAGAAAACATTTCAAGCCTTTCTGTTAGCATCTTAGAACATTTTCTGCTATATACAGGACATCTTCTAGTCTATCTAAGAATGGTCAAGCACATTCTAGCTTGTTTAATATGGCCAATGCATTCGTGGTAAACAAACTGGGAACTGGGCACACGGGAAGCCTCAATGCACTCTCCCAACACGTTAACATGGCCAATACGCAGCAGTTGCTGCTGTGATTTTGCTGTTGCTGGTGTGCTGTTGTTGCTGCTGCTGCTGCTGCTGCTGCTGTTCTTGGCTGCGTCTTAAGTTGCATTTATATGCAAATAACTTAAATTGTTTTCAATTTGCCTTGGCGGCCACATTCCTTGAGCCGACTTGCAGCTAATTTGATGGCTAATTGTTTGCTGGCTTGTTGCTGTTGTTGCTCCTGGTTGCTGTGATTGCTGATGAAGTTGTGATATTTGCGATAAAAAATGTATGTGATAAAAATTATAAAGCGTCGATAGTTATAGCCAGGAATTTCTTAATTGCCACCGGCAGCAAGTCAGCAAGCAGCAAAGCCAATCAATTGGCCAAACGCTCTTTTGCACAAACAGCTGAGCGGAAAACTGTCACACAGCTGGAAAACTCTTCATTCATTTCCGTTCAATGGGTGTGTCTGTCTAATTGTGGTTTTAACCTACTTATTTTTGGACAGGTCACTTTTCTTTTTCTTGACCTGATTTACTTTTGCACTAAGAAAACACAAACTCGACTTGACAGCTGCTAACTTAAATTGACTCTTATAGCCATTCAGAGCATTACGAAAGCCATCGCTCGTCCTTTAGGTATAGGATATAGATATGGATAAATATCCATTTTCAATTTCCTTGGCAGACAAGCAAATAAAATCGCTTGCAAGCCAGCTCGGAAATTAATCAAGCTTGAGCCGAAGCGGAAATACATTTGTGCTTCTTTCTGCTTCAATTTGCAATTTATGCGACTGCCGCATTGCGACACAAAAATAAATAATATCGAGAGTCAGTCGAGTGTGCAGCAAAAATATATATGAAAATATATAAAAAAGGACAGCCAAATAAAAAATCAATGCACAAGTTGAAAATATAAGTGGCCATATGTCAGGAAGTACAGACATATAATTAGTATTGTTGAATATAAAAAGGAACATTTGAATTGAGTTACAAATGTTATTAAAAAATTCTACAGAAATGTGCTAACTATATTTATATGTGTGTGAAAGGCATATGAGAAGAATGTAACAGACAGAATACCATATAGTATATATATTCGTAATCAACAACAATAGTCGAGTAGATTAAGCCCTGCCCAATTGTCTATCTGTCCACCGATATGAGACTTTAAAGAATTTAAATTTATTTTCAGATATTCATCATAAATATATTTTCGTATTTAACAGCTGGTTTCAGGGTGTTTCCTAGTCGAGCTCTCTAGACTAGAGAATTCTATGACTAGTGCTATTGATAATTGTCTAATTAGTTGCCTCACAATTTACAAGGGTTTATAGCGTTACACTGAATTTGGAACACAAGCTCCTCAATTTAATAGCTTGTCAAGTGCTGGGGATTCCCCGCACATTATTTTATTTTGTAAATTACAAATTCAGTTCCATAGCATTGCATAATACATACAACTAGAGTCACGGTGAACTTGGACTTTTGCGACGGCTGATTGATTACGCTTCTGCTGCTGCTCAGGTGTCGCCGAAAGCCACTTGACAGCTGAAATGACAACAAGCACACATACCCTAGAAAATCACTATTTTTAGCTGCACATGGATCACGCATTTAATTGCGTCTTATCCATATTGAACTCGGCATATTGAGCCCGGCACGTTTCTGCCACAGCTCGGCTCGTCTCGCCTCGTCTCGTCTCGGAAATTGTAATAAATTTCTGGTCGATGGCCCTTCGATGCCCCTTGATGATAGGTTGATGATGGGTGGCGGGGGCAGAGCGCACCCTGGGTTCAATTTCAAGCTGTTCCACTAGAGGGTATTACGAGTTGGGTCTAAATGCGCAGTACGTAATGGATGCATAATTTCAACCTGTGCATTGACTGTGACTATTTCTGTGTAGATAAATGCCAATGAGAATGAAAATCATGTAATGCAAATGTGATTGCCATTTTTATGAGGCAGCAGCAGGCCAATAACAATAACAACAACAACAGCAGAGGCAACAACAACTATCTGTGTGTATGACTGTTATTGTAATTGTAATTATAATGTTGCATTTGTTCGCCTATCTGATTATAACATTACTTTAGTTTAGTAGATTGCTCAACACGGCTGACATAATGACAAGTTTGCGGACGTGTTTGCATATCAATTGTAGAAGTTTAACCATAAATCAAGAAAGACAGATTGTGAGGTCTAACCAATATTAATATTGGTAATGCGAACCGGTTCACCACTTCATTTTGTATTCAATTGACTTGGCCAGTCGGTTAACCAATAATGCTAATTGCTCTTTAAGTGTGGATTTACCATATTATATCTTAGCGTTATTATGGGCTTAAGCATACATGCACCGAACAATGGAATTTGAATATTTATTAAGCTGAGATCGTGTAATCTGTGGCATTTTTATGATTTATAAACGTTTATTGGACTGTTCTGAATCACTCATTATAAATAGAGCTTCCTTCTGTTTCGAAACAATTCAGACTTAAAGTAAAATATTGGGCATGGAAATTGGAAAATGGAATCTTTATTCATTTAACACAAAATCTAATTCCACCCTGACTTAATATCATTCACTTCCGAATAAAAGATTTAAAGTAAAAGATCGCTAATCTTAATTAGCTTAAGTCTTTATGCATTTAATTGATTTATATTTATATTAAATTCTTACATATTTTCTTATCAAATTCCTTTTATTTAAGACCCAGAATTATTTATGCATCTCTCTTACTCATATCCCATTAAATCTCTTACGACTTTAAAACATTCCTTCTTCTCGTTAGAATTTTTAATTTCATTAAACATTTTGCCATCCACAAGTTTTGCAATGCCCCCCGCAGCTGTCTGATAAATTGCAATTTATTTGCCTTATTTAATTATGCAATGCAACAACAATAAATAATGCGAGGGGAGCTTAGTTGGCATATGTTGCACGTAATTGCGGCAAACATTTAGACGCCAGTAATTATATTGCCATTTTGCCAACAAGCTAACAAGTTTGCCAGCCAAGTCATGAACTCGGCCCACAAGGAAATGCCATTGAGCACAGTCAGACACACCCACAACCCACAACCCCCACCCCAATCCCCAAGCCCCAACCACAACCACAACCCCAACCCCAACCCCTTCACACATTGTTGCTCTGACATTGAATTGCATCCCATATTAATGCGCATCTAACTGTAAAAAGTAAATGACTTCCCACCCTGTCCCTCCCCTCGATCCACAGTTCCACTTATTGTTGCAGCCCCTCTGCAGCCCCTTCACCCCCTCCTCAGACGATTATCAGACACTGTCATCGCTTTTGCATTGAGTTGTCAGCGTTTCTCTCTCTGTCTGCTCTTGGCACTTTATTAAACGATAGTTTATCGAGCTGTTTACTGAGTTTTGATTGCTTTGATAATCATTTGGATTGGCTTTAGGACTTGCAGTTGCCCGAAGGGGGTTCGGTTTATTGGCATATAGACTGTGTCTGGCTGTGAAATGTGGAAATTTTGCTTGGGGTTGCAATTGATAGTTTGTTAAGAAAACAATTTTTGAAAGCCTAAAGTCAAAGCAACTTCACTTATAACTTTTTAAAGATAAGTTGTTGATTACGATTACTATATGAAGAGATATATGAAGAGATTGTTAATGGAACGTTGATGTTGTGCCAAACTGTTTGTTTTGTTTATTCTAGTGAAGTATACTAATTCAAAATGAATTTAATAAAAGTATTGCTTAAGTGGAATCTAAACATTTAATGCATTAAATGCTTTTGAGTCTTAAATATATTTGTACATTTTCAACGAAGTCTTCATAATATTTTATCATAACTATACTCAGCAGCAACTATGAACATCAGGCTACTATAGCATGTAGCTTTTAATTAGTGATTTTTTTTAATTTATATTAAAGTTTAAGTGTTTGCAATGGTATGGAATCTTTGACATGTGTTCGATATGCGTTCTTTGTAGCTATTTTGATTGTTATCATTAAATCTTGTTAAATTTTATTCATATTGGACTGTCTTTTTCCTACCAGTTCACATAAATTATTGATACCGTTGTGCATTTAATTAAATTTCAAACTCATCGCCATTTGCCATTAAATATTAAAGTGGCTTAGGTCAGTAATGCTTTGCATGATAAAATTGTGCTTTGGACTTGTTATTGTTTTTAGACAGCAGTTAAATGCTAGTCACACAACTCGCTTGATTACTACGCCTAAGTCAACAAGTTGTGCCGATATAAATAAAACAAGACAGAAAAAATAAAAAACATTTATATTTGCCAAGAATCTCAGTTGGTATTGTATTTGAATTTGCAGTCGAGCAGCGAGCCGAGTCAGACACAACAAAATAGTTTCCCATACGCGTCAAAAAGAAGGCAGCCAGTGGAAGTGGAAGTGTTGCACACGTTGCAGCAGGCGGCGGCACACCCACGTCTTGAGATTCTTTGGGCTCATCCTTTCACCCAGCAATGTTGCAACTTTCCCACAGTGCAGCCTGCCACTTGAGTTGCGGCCCACAGGCGTGATAAGTGCAACAAAGTGTTAAGTGGCAAACACGCAGTTGCCACTAGCATTTTGTTACTCCACTGTTTGGCTTTTTTTTTTTTGCAGTAATTCCACAATTCATGATCAAGTGCAATCTTTTGACATTAATATGACAACAAAAGGAGCCAAGGCACAACACAAAAAAAAAGCAACAGCAGAAAATCAATTATGCGCACGAGGCACACACACAGAGACAGAGGCACCGAGGCACCGAGGCACAGAGACACAGTTGCTCCGTGTGGCGGTCACAACAATGAATGACAACTCCAAACTGCTTGGGGACTGCAGCTCCGCCAAAATGATTGAGCAGGCGACAGGCGCACACTGACAGGCCTTGCAGCAAATGGTGGCACGCGGGGGGGCATGGGCAGTTTAGCTGGTCGCGCAGAAGCATTCGCTTTATGTGCCTGATGAATGTCTGTCAAATTGCTGACACGCACGCAGCCGTCGCTGACATTGACACAATGTGTGTGTATTTGTGCCTGTGTGTGCCTGTGTGTGTGTGTGTGAAGTGTATGTTGCACTCTGGGAGAGCAGCTGGGGGAGAGCTAGCTAGGGGGTAGCTGCTGCTGTGGCACTTGCAATTGCGTCTCTGCCTCTGTTGTCTGCCTCTGTTGGTGTCTTGCAAATATTTCATAGCATTTAATTTGCAACTCTCGATGCAGCCTGTCATCTAATTGAGTTGTTTCTCTGGACTTCGGCGCACACAAAAATTTATCGGCATATTAATGCAGCATATTTCAAATGTCCGGCTGCCTGTCTGTCTGTCTGCCAGCCAGCCAGCCAGCCACTCGTTCAGTTAGTCGACTTATTTCCTTCTGCTCCCCCTCCTTCTTGACCCGCCTGCTTTGCTGGTGAACATGTTTATGCAATTTGGCGGCGAGCAACTGAATAACTGGAAGATTGCACTACTGGCCCCGCTTGGGGCTCTCTTGTCTCTTGTCTCTTATCAAATGATTTTATTTATGCTATACATGTATGTGTGTGTGTGTGTGTGTGTGTGTGTGTGTTTGAGTGTATGTGCGATAATTGGATTATTTACTTTCGCGGCTTAGCAGCCAACAAAGTTGCGAAAATTGTCGGGTTTTCGCTTTCTATAAAGTTGGCTTCGATCATCGCTGGCGGTAAACCAGACCCAAAGTTGTTGTTTTTCTTGTTGTTATTGTTGTTATTGTTGTTATTGTTGTTATTGTTGTTATTGTCTTGCGTTTGGCTAATGGAGTCGTCTATTGATTTTTATCAGCGCCAGTTCGACTTTGCACTAGGAGTTTCAAGTTTAGCTAAACACATTCGACAAAGTCCCCACTCGGATGCCGTTTAAAATGATCGCTTATAAAGTGCTTTATTTATTTGCGTTTAATTTGGACTTCAAAGGGGATGACATAAAGTGAAGATATGTAAAATAAAGTGCTGAACTGTTGCTAGTATAAAGACAAATAATCATTTACTCAATTCTCTATAGTGTTATAGAAATGGAGTTTAATGAATTCAAATTGCCATAACTTTTTCAAATGTGATCAGATTTCCTTCCTTCCTTCCTTTTTCCTTCTGTTAGTACGTACATTTATCTAACATCGAATCTAAAATTGATCTTGAAAAAATTGCCTGATATGAATTCAATTAAATTCAAGTTGCTGCTCCATATAAAACCGCCTTTGCTTTTGTTGAAAGTGTGTGCTTAACTCATAAATATCAATTAACTTGCTCAACAAAGTTAATTGTTTTAAGCCATATTTGTACACAACTAAATCCTCAATCCCTTAAGGATTTTTCAATCTCCACAAGTCTCTTAACTAAACATATACTACCAAAAAGTCTGGCAACTCCGCTTAAATCCAAAACTATAATTAAATTTAATGTAAAATGGGCTTCTCTTTCACTCTCTGTGCGACGTAGGCTGACTGTGAATGTTGGCCAGCTGCTGCTGCTGCTGCTGCTGCTGCTTGCTGCCCCAACCCCACTTGCCCCTCCTCCATTCCCTGCCTCCTGGGGAGACAGCTGGCCACTGTACAGTGCAACACCCAATTGACTGCCGCCAGGCTGTGGCAGCCGCAAACTCAGCGGCATTAATATGTATGAGTTGTGTCAGGAGGCAATGCCACAACGCGTTTATCAAACATTTGAAACGTGCGTCGTTTCCCCACACCTTCCCCTTCCCCTTCCCCCTCCCTCTACCAATACCCTCTTCATCACCTTCAGTGGTATTGGTTGACCCAATTAACAGGGGCATTATAAAGTCGTAAGGCATTTGGAGACGTGTGATGCCAGAAAATTAGCAAATAGACAAGCCCCACAGTTGCCCAGAGCAGCAACAGAGACAAAGTTGGTGCTCCACTCCCGATCCGCCTTCCGCCTTCCACCTTCCCCCTGCTATTCCCATTAAATGTGCATGCAAATTCAAGTGAATTCATAAATCACAAATCACTTAGGCAAACAGTGTTTGGGGGGGAATGCTTTTTTAGATGTAAATATCTGTCGACTGTTTTGGCTTGCTGGGTTTGTTTGGTTTGTGTTTGGCTTTTGGCTTTTGGGCTGCCGGGTTTGGTTTTGTCTTGGTTTGGGGGCATGTGCCTTACAAATGATCATGTTTATTGCGATAATATTGACAAATTGTGCAAACATTCGCACACAATTAATAAAGAGGCCCAGACCCACACGGGCTGCCCACGTGCGCCACCAAAGACAAAGCTTCGGCTACTGAGACAAGACTGCCGAACAACATACGACAGACAGCAAACAGCAGACAACATAATTCCAATTTCAGGCGGGGCCTTCAGGCTACCAAAAAAATCAAAGAAAAAAATAGCACAAGAAACCAAGAAGCTGAAAATGTCGCTATGCATAAGGTGTCAAAGTTGTGTGTGGCCACAGTGGTTCAAGATATAAGAGAAGTGAAGTAAAAAATAAATTTAATTATGTAGTTTATGTATATATGTTAATAACAACAGATAAAATGTAGTTCAAAAGTAAATTTTGTATTTTATTTCCACTCAAGCTATCAATACTGAAGATAAGTACAAATTGAAAGATGGGAATCGCTTTGAAATTATTAACAAAAAACATTAAAATCTTGAAATTGATCACAAATGAGCTGGTCAAAATATTAGTAATATATATTTATAATTTTCATGCCAGAATGGCATGTATTTAACCACTGTGCAACTTTGTTCTTTGGCAACAATGTCTAACGCACTGCTCAAGAATCAATGCACGTAGACTCCAAGCAGGCGCCCACACACACACACACACACACACACACACACGTACGCGCACACACACACACACATATACGCGCACACACAGAAGCCTGGATTGAAGTTGGACCTAAGACTGAGCCTGAACCTGTGCCTCTGTGCCTGGACAGATGAGGATCGCCCACGGGCGTAGAGAATGAGCTTGCAACATTTGTGGCATTCACTGATTGAGTTGGCTGTGTTGCAGCCTGTGCAGCGGGACGTGTTTCAAATGTGCTGCTGCCTTTTGTGAATTGGTGGCAGGCGCAACTTGAACAGCAGCAGGCAGCCGTGGCAGGCCAGGCAGACCAGGCAGGCAGGCAGGCAGGCAGGCGCTCTGTGATTGATGATTGTGGCACTCGCAGTTGTCAGCTGGCAACACAGGCCTTTGATGATGCCACCAACAGCAACCGTACTTCTTTTTGACTCCATACACCACTCCACTCCCCTTGACTCCTGCACTTTCGATTTCCAACTAAAGACGACAATTTATGCAGGCAGGCATAACTTGTGTGTTTAGCCAAAGTTGCCTTTGGGCCAAATACAAAAAAAAAAATAAGAAAAATCTTAAGCCGCTTGTCTGCGCTGTGTAAGCGGCTTATAGAGCCGGAAACCGCGACAGACATTTGTGTTGACAAATCAATTAAATGCAAAATTTAAAGGCGCACACAGTAGCGCCGCAAATCCAAAGGAATTAGCCTGCTCGACTCGCAGATAAACGATGGCCAACACGCAACATGCGGCTGCTTCTTGGCTCTGACTCTGACTCTGACTCTGACTCTGACACTGGGCCAGGGCCTAGACTCTGTGTGTTGTGGCGCTTATCGACAAAACATTGATTGCAGCCGAATGCAAATCGTAAAGTGTGAAAACAAATTGCCAGAGCTGTCTGGGGGGGGCACAAGCGGAAAACCAGACTCATTGCAGCCACAGCAGATAATTGCACTCGATTTGTAATTCAAGATTAAGGGCAACCTGCCAGTTAGTTTCACGATATTCTTCTCTTTTTTTTTTTTTTTGCCTTTGCACTTTTCGATCTTTGTTTTAATTTATGTGCACTTGACGGCTTTTCAGTTTTGCTTGCATGTTATTTTTTTTTTTTTTTTTGCCTCGGATAATCACTTGAAATGTGGGCCATGAGTTAAGTGATTATGTAAATGATTTTGGGGGCTCACTCTCCCTTTGGTCGGGGCCTGTCAGTTAGTCAGCCAGTCAGTCAGTCTTGTGCCCCCTAGACACGTTGTATAACCTTCAATTGTGCCCCAGCGAAAGATTGGCAAACAACTTGAAAGGCATAAAATTGATTGCCAATTTAAAGAATGTTGAGGCTTATAACTGATTGCAGATTGAACTGAATAAATTGAAGAGATGTTTTTAAAGAAATATCTTTATAAGAGTAAAGTATCTATAAATTACAAATAAATTGAAAAGAATACAAAAAAAAAAAACGAAACGCAAAAGCGAGTTAATTGATTGGGATAAACCTTGGTATAAAGTCTGTGATTCATAACAAAGCCATAATTTTTATTTTGGCTGTAGACAGATTTCTTTTGCTTACTCATGAATATGCAAATATTTGTCTGAAAAAATGTGTAAATATTATCTAAACATGTTTCTTATCTATTATCTTAACTTGTTAGGTATTTAAACATGTTAATCTCTTAGCACAATACCAGACACATAAATTTTTGTATGAATAAAAAACGCAATAGGCAAATCCCGAATAAATTTCATTTAATTAGTTTATTAAATATGAAAAAATGTGTCGATTTGCAAAGTATGCATAAAATAAGTATTATTGCATATTTTCTATTTTTTTTAAATTAATATGTATAGAAGTTCTTGAATACTTACATCGTATTTACTTGACCTCATTTTACCCATTTATTTTGCATCTAATTTGCATTCGTATTTCGGCTACGCTTTTTTGTTATATTCAATCCAAGCGACCATTTGATAATCGTTATCGGAATTTCGTAGCTTTATTTGTTTTTTCGTTTTGTTTTAATTGGATTTCAATTAATGGATTTTTGGCTTGCGATATTTATACGTATAATTATTGTTCATTTCATAATTGGTATTAATTCGATATGATTGCTTAATATTTAATTGATTTAATTTAATAAATTAAGTTTTATTTAAGCATTACAATATTTTAGAA
The DNA here is from genome assembly GCA_035041615.1 of Drosophila anomalipes. NCBI lineage: Eukaryota > Metazoa > Arthropoda > Insecta > Diptera > Drosophilidae > Drosophila > Drosophila anomalipes. Next base: position 8,934,887 of record JAWNKZ010000041.1, on the reverse strand, counting down.
TTTTGAACACCTTTGATAAGCACTTTATTTTTATTTTGTAATTATTATTTTTGCACTTTACTAAATATCAATTAATTTTTAAGTACATATTTAAATTGAGTTATTCTTAGCGAATTTCTTTGTGTGTATGTTTATTATTTATTACATTAATTCTTTTGTTGATATCGTTTACACAGTCTTTAATAATTGTTGTTAAAAAGTAAAAGGCTTCAATTGTGGCAACTGCTAAAAGGAAAAGTAAGCTTATTTTTTGTCAAATATTACGCATACGACACGTGGCACCAGCCGCAGTCAGACTCGGACTGAATTAAGGCCGCAACTATGTCTGAATGTGCCTGTGACTATTGGCCAAAACGATTTAGCCAAACCGTACTGGGCCAAAGGCCGGAAATCAAACGGTGATTTCGATAAACTTGTTCGCTAAATGTTCTCCAACTTTTCCAACGCTTATCCCCGCTGCTCAAATATGTTTCTTTCTACTCACTCGCCTGACATGTTTGTTATTCTGTTTTTCTCTGTTTGGGGAAAAATCGTTAGGCTGACGAAAAAAAAACAACAACAAATGCCAAAAGTGCACGAACGCAAAGACGTCTTGGCTGGGGGTATGGGTAGGGGGAGGTGGTTGTGGTTGTGGCAGAAGGGGATGGACAGACGAGCGGACAGCCGAAAAAGGGGGGCAGCAGCAACCACGTGAAAAATGCCGGAAACAGAAATCGATTTGCACCAAACGTGGAAATGGGCATATGTATAAAAGTGTGCGAGTGTGTGTGTGTGAGTGTGTATGTTTGTGTGTGTGTATGTGTGTGTGTGTGCATTGAGCAAACAGCAGATGTGGAAAATGAGGAGGAGGCCAGACCAAAAGGCTCGTCAAACACGGCAAGCACGAAAACTTTAAAGTTTCGCCTCATTACAAATAATTCTTGAACTGTCAAATTCGGTACTTTTTTAAGTTTCACACTCATACACACACACTCGCACACACACACACACACACGCCGAAATTATGTCACACACGGGCAGCGCACGAAAGTAGGCAACGATTCAGTTTCTCAAACCCGAAATTTATTATACAACATTAATTGCAAGCGGCAGCAATTATTTGAACGAATTATTTTGGTTTTTTAACAAATTAAATAACGAAAAAAAAGCTAGAAGTTTTAATAGTTTTTCCATTGAGCGCTTTTTTACCCGTCGCTGCTGCTGCTGTTGCTGCTGCTGCTGCTGCTGCACGACGCGCTGAAAATTCACGTAACAATTGATTTGTGTGTCAAAAATGTCACAAGTGTCAAAAATTATATGGAAACACTGCGCTGCGCTTCCGAGAGCGACCGAGCGACAGCGAGAGAGAGAGAAAGAGAGAGAGAGAGAGCGTGCTACTCAAAGAGAGGCATAGAGCGCGAGAGCAGCTTATTAATCCACGTGCATAGCAAGAGAGACGAATAGAGAGACAAAGAGCGCATGTGAAAGCTCTGCTGCTGCTGCTGCGCGTAACTTGCTCCTCGTCAGCTGTGAGCTCAAAAGAGACCTTTGCCTCGGCACGTGTGTCCTTTGAAAGAGCAATGTTAGCGAGCTTTAAGCTCTCCTCTGCTTGTGCATAGCTGCTTAAGCTGACAGCTAGTTGATCTCAACTAGCGGCTAGACAACTGTTAGAAAAACTGCGGTTTACAGTTATGTATGTGATTTCTGGGATTAGAGCTTATAATCGTAATTGTAATTAAATAATTACAATACAAATCATATTTTTATGCGCTTTCTCTCTTAAGAACTAATCAGACAGCATAATTATTGATTTAATATTGATAAAGTCATTTTAAGTTATGAAGTAAGTTTCTTGAGTTGAAGATAATTCCTTTAAAAATTAAACTAAAAGCTTTCTAAAAGTTACTATATATAATAGTAAAAGTCACGATAAATCATGGCCTTATGCTGTATTCTTTATTAAAAAATTAAAAAAAACATGTGCATATTAATACCAATCTCTTCTAAGAAATTACAGAATGATTTCTAATTGCATTATTTAATTTAATACATTTTGAAGAAATCTGAGTTGCAGCTTTCAGTTGCTTTAAATTTTATATAAGTCTATATCTATATCTATATTTACATATTTCTCTAATATTATTTTTAGTTAGTCTTCACTGTATTCATAAACTGTGCATGATTCACAGTTCTTAGCGCTAAACACAACCGCTCAAATCACTGGGGAAAAAAGTGGCCTGAAAAAGGCTTCACTTTCATCTATTCCTTGGAGTGTGTCCGTCTAAACGGCTTAAAAGGCTCAAGTGTTCTTAAGTAGGATACGAATATGAACGTTTTTCTTCAACATTGCACCACATGAAACAAGGGGCGTAGTTTTACACTCCCCCCAACCCCCTCCTAAAGCCTAGTCTAGTCATTAGCCAGAAGTCTGGTTGGCAAGGTGGCTTACACACACACGCAAACACACACACAGCACACAAACAACACACACACACACACAATTATAAACAAAGACTCACAAATGAATATAATATCAAAAATTGTTTTTATTATTTTTAATGAATATTTGAAATTTGATATTATAAAATTTGATTAACTGAATTTGCATTGAATTTAAGTTGAATGAGCTGTTAAATGAATTAAATTAATTGATGACTCTCATTGGACTCATGAAATGTTATAAATTAATTAAAAACTCGTTGCGCGTGTTTATTATTTAGTTTAATTATTTCTCGTTAGACTCTTAAATGAGGATTTTGACAACGCATTCTCAATTCTCGATTCTCAATGCTCGATTCTCGATGCTCGATTCTTGATTCGCCGACTTTCTCAGAGTCGCCGCTGCGGTTTCTCTGTTCGTGTGTTGTGAACCCAACTAAATGCGATGCCAAACTGGCCGACCAAACAAGAGCCGGCCACTGACGATGGTTTTTCTTATTGGAATACACCAAGAGCGACGCACTGCTGCGAGAGTGTGCGAAAGAGAGAGTGTGAGAGAGAGAGAGAGCGAGAGAGCGAGCAAAAGAGAGAAAGAGAGAGGGAAGGGGAGCAGGACGCAAAACGGAGACCGGCCAGCGTCAGCTGCGTCGCTGTGTCTCTGGTCTGACGGGGAGGAGAAAGAGAGCGAGGGAGAGAGGGGGAGGGGCATGGTGTGAGTCAGCTACTGGAGCAACAACGTTGTTGTTCTTGTTATTGTTGTTGTTGCTCTGCATGTGTGCTTGCCACTTGAGGCTAATAACAACAACAACAAGAACAGCAACAAGAGCAACGCGCAAAGCTAGTTGATTGCAACCAAGGAAGGAGCTCAAATTGAGAAAGCTTTGCAATTGCCGCTATCAATGATGAAAGAGAGAGAGAAAGAGAGAGAGAGAAAGAGAGAGAGAGAGAGAGCGAGCGAGTGAGAGAGTGCAGAGGAGTATGCAAGTCAAAAGAGAGAGAAACTAGGTCTCTTAAACAAGATGCGGAAGTTTTGCAAGCAGAGCGAGAAGAGAAGAGCGGAGCAACTGCGTCCACATAACGGTCAATGTTGTTTTTCGCATGCGATAAAACTATTGATGGAATCGAGTCTCTCTTAATAAGCAACATAAAGAGAGCAGTCAGTAGTAAAGGCAAGAGTCAGAGGGGACTTTGTGTTTGGTTGGGGGTTGATTTTTAACAGGCCATCTGATGATGAAACGGCAAGCAATGTCGCATTGCCAATTTGAGGGGTGACCATGTCAGGCATAGCTACAGTGAAGACTCTCTAAGTTGAACAGGCATAGAAATGTTTACGCAAAGCACATAGTTAAGCATAGACTGCTTCGGGGGTGATTTATTACGCTTAGAACTCAATGACTTCATTTCTAGCATTTGACTAGGCATCTTGTCAAGCACAAAATCTTTTGAGATTTATTAGCCAATAACTGCTTGGGGTTTACCTTTTGGAAATTTTTGCATACGTAAATTGATGGGGCAAACAGATTAACAGGTTTCGTTTGCAAGTAAGTCAAGATTAAAGATAAGCAACATGTTTAGAATATGCGATGAGCTAAAGCAGACATTATACATAAAAAGAAGAGAGATATAAATATTTAAGCTAATCAATGTTTATACGTAAATCCATCAAGATTTGTCTGTCTCAGCTCATTGTTTAAGTCAAAAATATATAATACTTATGAGATCAAAAATGCATTAACATTGTCGCAGCAGCATTTTATTAAAAACATCTCAATCAAAAGTTGCTTTATAATTAATTGAACTTATTAGTCTGAAAAGACTTTTAGCCTTTCTATAAAAGTGTCCCTTATAGTCAATAATAGTAGTCACTTTCAAAAGCTTTAAACCGTTAGCATTTTAAAACGTTACCTGGTCACCCTAATTCCACATTGTAACTGTTTGCCTCTCTTTGGCCGAGGGTTGTTGCTATTTACCCCATTGAAACAATCGCTTAGACTCTCAGTTTGAGTTTGTCGCATGCGATAAACGTATTTATTGGCTTGCTGGGTTGCATGCAACAACAGGTTTGAGTTTGAGTTTGAGTGGCTGCAGCAGCAGCAGCAACAGCAACAGCAACAACATGTTGCAGTCTTACTGACATAACAGTTGCCCAACTCGGCCGCAGTCTGGCATTGGCATTGCTCTGAGCTGGGGCAGGATCATCATCATCAGCAGCCGGCAATCGACTCGATTTCGATTAAAAATATTGTGCTGATTACTCACGCGATATACACACACACACACACACACATCCACGCACACGGGGTGTAATCAGTTGTTTGAGGTGTTTTGTGATAAATTGACAGCATTAAGGATGCAATAGTTGAGATTCATTAATCATAGATCCTTATGCAGTCGAGGAAAAAACCAAATAGTCGCCAGCCGGGCTTAATGGTGTGAACACAAACGGAGACTAACAAATTGGCATAACAGCAACAACAACAGTTGGCCAACAACGGGAGGGGGAGGGGGTTACATGGCCATAACACACACCCGCGTACCAAAACAAAAGAAACCGAAACGTACGCGCCGAAGGACAAGAGAAGCCTTCGTCTCTGCGAGCCTTTTGCATCGTAAAAAAAAAAAAAAAGAATTACACGCATGCGCAGCGGGTGGCGCTGCCTTGTAATAAAAAAAACGCAGCAGGACGAGGGGGAGGTGGGTACGAGGGGGGTGTGTGTGTGTGTTGCCAGCTCACATATCGAAGCTTTCGATCAAATTGCCTATCAGATTGCCTCTCGTATGAAAAGAGGTAGGGAAGTGGGAAGGGGGAAGGGGGTGGTGGGGGGCTGAGGAGGGGCGAGCAACGCTTCGTGTGTTGAAAAATTCATTTTAATAAGCGCCCATAAAATGCAGCACGCAATATCTGTGCAATAAATAAATGACAATTATGAATTGTTCGCCGGAACCGAAACCAAAACGAACCGGCTCCAAAGAGCCCTTTTTTTGTTGTTTAACAAGACGGCGCCCGCTGGTGCGCTATGAGCCACCAAAAGAGAACATGCAGCAGTGGTCATCGCAGCTGTGGTGCTGCAGTGGTGCTGTCGTCGTGCCAGCCCATTAATTTGTTGTTTATCGCACCTTGTTAAAATCACATTGCCTATGAGATCCACAGCGCATATGCGTATTTGTAGAGAGATGTGACGAGATTGGAATTCCACAAATTTTGAAAGCTAATATCAGCAAATATCCGTATATATATGAAGATCATTATTAATATAACTTTTGAGATAAGAATTGAATCATTTCTTATATATAAGTAAATATCAGACTTTGAACGAACGAATATTGTTCTGATTTTTAAGAAAATATATATATATATATATATACATATATATAGAAAATCTAATATTGATAATAATCAAGTTTATAAAATAATTCTGGCTTGTGAATTTTATAAAAACTATGAAGGTAATCGAGTGATTGACAGATTGATTGATAAACTGACTTTTCAAAGATATTTTGAGATAAGTTTGTATAGCACTAAACAATGAAATACTTAAAAAAAGAAGAGTATAAGTTCAAAGTCCAGTAGATTCAGAAAATACTCGAATAGACTAAAGACGCGAGCAATTCTTAAATAAAAGAAGTGTATAAGATCAAAGTCCAGTAGATTCAGAAAATACTCGAATAGAGTAAAGACCTAAGTTGCCAATCTAATCTATTGTCCTACAAATAAATAAGATAAACGCATATGAAGATTACAGCAATTATTACCCATTCGATTTCATTCATAAGAATAAGCATTTGTCCATAAAATATTTCGCAAAAAAATTGCAAAAACTGACTTTTTGTTGTTGTTGTATTTATGAATGCAAGGAATTCCCAAGCGGATGACCAAAATAATTGAGCATATCTAAAATGTCATAGAGTACGACAAACTCGGGGTATTATTAGTTGTGTGATCAAATGTGTAACTTATGTATTATTAATTAAGGAAACTGGAATTATTTTCATTATACTTTTCATTGATTATCAGCATTTTGTAAATGATATATAAATTAATAATTACGTTGAATAAAAAGGGTATTTTAAAGTTGATTAAATATCTCGTCTTATTTTTTTTCGACCAACCTGCCAAGTTATCAACACCAACAACTACTAACTGACCGACAGTCAGTTAATTTATATTTTATTTATTTTTTATTTCTATTTATTTTTTGTCGAATTCCGCGCATATATTTTTCCTCATTCAGTTGTATATGTTGTGTACAAGCTTATCGCATTGCCTGTTGATTTATGCAAATTATTAAACGTTTTCTAATAACTCATTATGCCGCGTAAACAACGCGCCGCATGACTGTCACTTTGAAACGGAGATCCAAGTTTTAAGACCCGGGATCCAAGATTCGAGACCCAGACTCGAGCCAGGCACGAGGCATTGAGACGTCAGTTCATAGAGTTACAACCCTCCCCCCTATTACTACCCCCATCCCACAACCCTCCTAATACATATGTGCCTCATTTTCATTACACGTTCAATTTACAACAATTTGCCTCTTTCTGGCGCACAGTTAGTTTTTTTTTGTGTGTTGCTAACACATTGATTTGCCTATTGCCACAATTTTTGTTGTATTTCCATAGTTGCCTGTCAGTTTTCGCATCTCTCTGCTGCTGTGCACAGTTTCATAGCGCTTAGCTCGCTGTCAACATTGCGCATGTCAATATTTTCCAATTGGTTATTGATCAAATATTTTGCCCCATTCATAATTTGCATTTTACGTTGCACGTTGCACTTCGTTGTTGTATTTGTAGTTTTTATTGTCGCGGTTTTCTTGACCCGCGTAAAATCCTATTTACAAATGTTAGTCCAATGGACGAAGCTTTTACTTTCAAACAATATACACAATTACTTAGAATCTATTTTGCACAATTGTCACGATTTGGCTAGAAATCACAGCAGAACTCAGCCCATCGGACAAAGATGATCTCAACTGCTATATTTTGCTAATATATACTTTAACAAGCTAATTGTTGACCCTTAAAATATATAAATATTAAATATGATTAATTCAATTTCGTTAGAAATTTCTATTTAAAAATTAATAAGCACTTGACACTGTGCAAATATTTAGAAAAATGTGTGATAAAAAATATTTAACGTTTAGTTCGTGCAGCTAAAAATAAAAGAGGATATTCGTTATAACACAAAGAACATTATGAACCATTAAAATCTACATTAATTTTTTTTATTTTCTAAAATGTTTGAAATAGCATGTAAATAAATAGTTTATAATCCGTCTTCCATAAAAAACTTCCAACTATATATTACTCTAGTATCTTTGTCCCATCTGACTTACTATAATTAATAGTATATTTGCTTGATATATAAACTCTTTCATTCACTTTCTTTATTAAGTTCTAAACGAGATAAGTTTTTAAATTTTTCTCCTTTTTGTTTTTCAATATATATTTTTCTCTCAGTGCAAGTCAACTACTTTGACCGTCTAGCAAGTGCAGCGATTGCCACAGTTGCTGCTGCAAGTTGCAAGTTGCCGTTTACAATTTGCATTTGCAGATGCTTGCCGTGGTGTCCAATGCTGAAGTTCAACTATTTGCATTTGCATTTTAGCACCTCAACAACTGTTTGTGAGACTGCGAGGGAGGAGAGGATGTTGTCGATGGAGAGGAGGTGCGGGGTTGGGGTGTGGGGTGTGGCAGGTTTGCATTGTGCTGATTGCGCATGCAGAGTCACAAACGCAGTCGCAGTTGAAGTCGCACAAATGAAAGTGGGCTCACCGACTCTTTCAGCATTCTTTGTCAGACTTTTTCTGTATAACTTAATTCTGAGCGCCTCTGACAGCCACGCCCACAAGAATGAAAAAAAAAAACAAAAAACGAGATTGCCTGGCTGCGTTTCACCTGCCTGTTGTTGTTGTTGTTGCTGTTGTTGTTGTTGTTGTTTTGGGGGGGTTGTGTGTGGGTTGCCGGTCCGAAGCGCGTATCTAATTACAAAAAAACGAGACAGACGCTGATTTCAAAGATAAATTGCCGCCTCGGAGCCGCCGGAGTCGGTCGCAGTCGTAGTCGTAGTCCGAGTCCGAGTTATAGCCAGCGTTGACGCACTGCAGCATTTTCCTCTATAGGCCCCCATTGCCTGATGAATGTATTTATGCGCAGCTGCGACGCCGACGCCAACGAAAATAAACAACAGTTTATTAGCATTGCCTGACGACTGCGAACCCGCCCAACTCCCATCTTTGCCCTTTTTTTCTATATTTTTTTTTTTTTTTGGTTTTGTCCTCCCCTTGGTGGTGTTACCTGTGTGTACTGTGGTTCATCGTCGTCGTCGTCGTCGTCGTCGTTTTTTTAAGGCATTTTAATTATTTAACAACATATTGCACGAGTCGCGATGCGTGTGGAGAAGAAGGTGTCGTTTTTAGGTCTAGAACCTTTTTGGCCCGCTCGCAATATTTATGTGAAAGCGATTTTTATGGGTCTAGCCGAGAGCTGAGAGCTGAGAGCAGTTAGTTGTTGACCAAAGCGTCGGCTTCGTCTGCGTCTTTCGCCTTTTTACTGGCAGCGGCGCTTTTCCCAGAGATGATTTGATTTATTTTACAGTTTGAGTTACGTATTCGCAATAACAGCAATTACTACGAGCTCTTTGTTTAGACTTATGTGCATGTGCTCTATGAGAAAAGGGCAGCCTTAAGTGCCGAACATATTTAAGACACAACCATATTGAACTTCAAAAGATGCAAATTGAAAAAGAGAAAAGTTTGAAGACGTTCTCATATGTTAAAATGCAGCTAAGTGCAGCTAAGAAGAATGCACGAGATTTGCTTAAGGTTTGAAGGGTGTCCTTTTAAATACACTTAATAATTTCAGAAAACTGTATTAATATAATCGATAGGAAGTTATTAAATGTGATTCGATAATCTATATAATTTTTAAATATTTATCTTGAGTGGATTATACGAATTTACTACACAACAAAATGTTATTTCTTCTTTATAAATTCTTTTATATTCATAATTTCTGACTCGATTTTCCATTGTTTCCTCTTCACAGAACAGTAGTAATTAGTTATGAGAACTTTGCTTAACCATAAGACAAATCCTTTATCAAACATATAATAAGTGCTTATGTATTTAGGACCTGAAACGCATCCTTTTACATCTTCAGCTCTTAGCTTCTTGAGCTCTAAATGCTTAAGTCGCTTGAGCATTTGGGATCAGCAGCATCACCCCCTCAGGCAATGACAACAACTTCCTCACATAATTCAATAAGTGTGTGTGTGTGTGTGTGTGTTTGTGTGTGTGTGTACACAACAATCTTCTAGATTGGAACAAGAAAACAAAAAACAGAAAAAAAGAACACAAGAGCTGAAAATACAATTTTTAAAAACCTACACTTGACCTCAGACGTTGGCAAGCGCAATGGGACTGGTCAGTTCCGTGGTTCCAATGTTCAAGTGGCTTTTATGTGGGTCTCTCTCTCTCCTTCTCTCTCTCTCTCTCTCTCTCTCTCTCTCTTTCGGGGGGGGGGAGAGTGGTTGGTGGAGCATTGGGCGCGCATTCGTTAAGTAAACATGCCACGGTACGACGCCTTCCTAAAAACCTGGCAACCAATTCTCAGTTGCAGTTGCAGTCGCAGTCGCCGTATGCATTCTCAATCCCATACCCAATCCCGTTCCTTGGCGTCAGCCAGCTTGCAACAACAATAACAACATCATCGTCATCATCAACATCGACAGGCAAAGTACACAAAACAGAGAAACCCACACACATATATACAGATATATATATATATATATGTATATCTATATCGAGAACTCGGGGATTGTGTCGGCTTCGCTTTGCATCTTTTGTTCATTTTAGTTTAAATATTGCCTACCTTCTGTCTGTCCGTCCATCCGCCTGTCCTGCTGTCCTTTTGTCCGTCTGTCCAGCTACAGTGGCCGTCCAGCTGCCAATAGTGCATGGCATTTCATGCACTTTTCATCTTTTTCAATCAACTGAACGCTCAACGTTCACTTGGAAGCTGACGCAGAAAAAATTGGGTAAACTAAATGCACTCGACTGGAAGATGCCCTGTTAACAAAGATATTAATATATGCAATATATATTAACTAAACAATTAGCGATTAAACAGAATATTTGGCACCTATTACAAAATTGGCATAGACGTAATAGTTAGTGTCCAGCCCAATTAGAGATTCTAAAGCGAATTTGATGACTATCTCTTATGGATTTTATTGTATTTATTTTATGGTCACAAATACGTGTTTATTTCCGCCTATTTCATAACTGTGGAGTGTCTCATAATATGCTGCTCTCACGTTGTTATAGGGTATTCAAGACAGCAACAGCAGAGAAGAAACTGTTTTGCTTTCGCTCTTTGAGGGCGCTAGTTTAAGATCTGTCTCCGGGCACTCGGTTGACCATCTTTTGCCCGTTTATTTGTGTTTCTTAATATTTTTGTTAAATGTTTCAAGCGCGCGTAAATTAATCTCGAGCTTAATTGCTTTTTTTTCTTAGCATTTTTCGTTTTTTTTTTTTTTTTTTGTATTTTTGCATGCGGCTGCTTCACTTTAGACTTTAGTCGAGTGGGGCTACTTGGCCTCGAGGCTCCACCTTGAGGGCCATCCTTTCGAAGCGAAGTGGTTATAAATATGTTTCGTCTATTTTTAGTGGTGCTGTGCTCCTCTTGGCGCTAGTCGGACTGTCATCGTTGTCCCCTCTGGCTGCTGCTCAGTTAGGGTTTGATTACTACTATTTGGATTATATGGTAGCAGCTATTCGTTTAGCTTTAAGGTAGCCAACAACACATTTTTTTTTTATTGCCTTGCTGCGCGGATATTCAAATTAAGATTAAAGTATTTATGATTTCGTGGCTGTAAATGTTTTCAATTCATTAGCAGGCTTAAATTTGAATTATACTTTAGCCCTTTGGGAATTCAACTCTTGCAAACTTAAGTTATATTTTCGATTTGCCTTCGATTTTAAATTGGGCCTAGACATTTTAATAAATAATCAAATCTCTTTTCATTCCTTAGATTCGGTTAAATACTGGAAATAAGTAAATTGGTAAGTTCTCTAACAATTCTTATTTCTAAACATTAATATTTAAAATATTTGACTTTTTGAAGGATTACTGATATATATATTTAAACTAAGCTCAACTCAATCGTTCTGTCTTTTCTCTCAGATGCTTCAATTAGTCCTGGCGTCATTTGTTGAAAGTGTATTTATACTTCGCTAGGTCAGATAGCTGTTTCTACCTGTTCTATCACATTCTCACCCACCCATGGACAGATTCTCGCAGGGGCAACTGTTCCATTAAGCATAACCAAAAAAAAAAAAAGAAAAAAAAACAGTCAGCCATAAAAGTTTCCATCTCAACTGTCCACTTATGCCAATTTATGCACCAGTTTGGCACTCTGGCGGGGAAACTGAACTAACAAAATGCGATCAGCTCCAGCTGGGCAGGCAGCCGCCTTGGCGCTGATCTGGCCCAAAAGCAAAGCAAAACGCCGAACAAGTTAAGTACAAGTGCGATACAAAGGCCGCCACGAGCATCCCGACTGGGGCAACACCACAGCTTCAACTGCCGACTGCCGACTGCAGACTGTAGACTGAAGACTGGCAATTTGTGTTGCAAGGGGCGCAGGCGCACGATAACAAGATTAGAAAATAAGATTTATCTCATAGATTGATAGATTCGATTACACGCAGCGTTCGCCGTTCAGCATCTAGCTAGCAACTGTGGCAGATACTGTGGGGCAACGAGTGGGGCAGCAACTGGGGCGGGCGTATAGCGGCGTGTAATTACAACAAAAGCAACAACACTGAACAAGAACAAAACGAGCTGAACTGTGCTGAGCTCTGTGCAACGTGCAACGTGGTAGGAGATTGGAAAATGGGGCGGCTACAAGCTGACTATGATCTAACAGCATTTTATTGCGACTATTGAGATGCCCTGTAAATATTTAATAGTGATTGCATATGGTTTTTGGATTACCAGCAGCATTATCCGACAATTTTGTCACACTAAAATAATTACATAGATTTTTGAGTAGCATCAACAATAAACAGCCTCAGCGAACTCAAAAGCTGTGGGAGCTGGAGTTCCAAAATGTATTTTGTAGGATTTTTAAGACCAGACAAATTATATGAAATAATAATAATATATTAATAATAATATAATAATAATATTAAATATTATACATTCAAAACCTTCCAGATATTCCACATTTTTAAATGCAGATTGTTTTATACCCACCAAGTTAAAATAGTATTGAGCCTTACCAGGTTTTTCTTGTTATTTATTTTATATTGTAGTTTTATTTATCATCTAGCACTTCTCAATTGCTTCACAGAGGATATCTGCAGGCCAAGGCACACTCTAAACTTGAGCATTCTAGCTTGTTCTTTCTGGCGTTTTAATAGACTTTTAACTGGTTTTGTTTTTTCGTTTTTTTTTTTTCGATTTTTTTTTGTTTGCGTTTTTTTTTCGTTGCTGTGGCTGCGTCTGCGCAGCTGTTGCACCTGCAACAGGAATTGCTGAGAAGTGTAGTCAGATCTTTGGCCGGGCGTTGCATATTTACTAATTTAATAATTCAAAAGCATTTAAATTCCTAATCATATCTCGGCAAAGCCACCGGCCGGCTGGATTAGCTTGTGAAATGCATCGCGCCTTGGCGCAATTTGTGAAAATTTCTCACCAAAGCTCAATGTTCCCCTCCTACATTAATCCCTCGCCGTCCTCCTTCGAGCTGCCGACTGTGTGTTAGATTTCCACTTTACTGTCTATGCAATTTGTTGGCTAACTAGATGGCTATCTGCAGCTCGTAGTGGTTGTTGTTTGTTGCAGCTTCTTGTTCCACGGGGTCTCCGCTGCAACACAGCGTTCTTTGTTGCCCGCTGCGCTTTCATGTTCTTTTCATCTTTGGGAGCCTAACTGACTTCGCCGTCTTTAGTTCTTTTTCGACTATTACTACTGCATTTTATGCATCGCCTCATCGCCTGGCGTTAGTGTTTTGCGTCTTATTAGACTCTAATTGCATTGCCGGTTATGGCCGCCTGCTCAGCCTGGTCAACTTCAACTGGGCATGCACCAATTGGTATTAACATGCTGCCTTCATTTTCGATCTATCTCGCGTTTGCTTGAACCTAATCAAAAGGGTCTGCAAATGGACTTTCAATTAGCTTCAGATTGAAATTCTTGTCTTTAATTTAACCGCTATTTGGCCTAGTTGCATATCAGACGAGCTAGTTGCGATTTAGCTTATTGGTTTGCTTAAGTTGGTTTTTGCTGTGACTCGTCTAATTTTTGGAGTATTTTAGCATGAATTTCGAGCCAGAATTGCTATTTAAATCTTAAATGCAATATTAATCTATATGTCAAACCATTATCAGAAATACATTGCTCTTAAAAATATGTTAATTTTTGACAAGCTTATGGCATTTTAATGTTTAACAAAAGACTTTCTGAGAACTTGACAACTTTAAACCCGAAAATTCGATATTTATCAAGATTATTCTTATCGTATGTCTAGAAGTGTGCTATTTTTGTACTTTTTCACAACAGGCGGCGCCTCAAAGTCTGCAAACAAGCCATAAATAAGAAGCCAGCTCAATTCATAATATTTTGTAGGTGAGGCTTGGGGCTGTGTTGCATTTGGTTTGAGGGCAAACTTTTACGACTGGCGTCGCTAGGCGAAAGGCGAATTGAGAAATGTGCTTCCAATCAGAATGAATATAATGCATGAACGTCACAGTTCCAGTCAGAATGGTTTTCAATTGAAGGTCGCGTCAAACACGCCAGCTCTGGCGTCATTTCTCATCCTGTTCGACTTTTCGCATTATTGTTATCGAGTGGTTGAGGCTCGACTTAACGGTGCCTGGTCGCCATTTTGCCGGCGACGTCAGCGCTGCCATTTTGTTTATGCAGAGCACGAGCTAAATTCAATTCACTCAGCGGTTTTTATTGGGCTTAGTTTCCGGGGAAATGTTAGTTGCTGCCACTATTTTTAGTTGCATGAGCACAAAAATAACATGCGGAGCGTTGCAGGATGGGGGCAGGACGCGGAAGGTGTCCTGTAGTTTGTGGCCCTAAAAGAGTTTATGAGCAGCCATCAAAGGAACTGACCTGGCAACTAAAATTTCATTTTTATTGCGTCCTTTTTTTAGAGGCCTTGTTTATTTTCAGCGTGGAAATTAGCTATAAATGACTCACATTAAGAGTGTGGTTTGGAAAGGTTAGAATTTAGGTTTATGTTTAAATAAATAAAGGGAAATGGATAAATTGGGAAAAAGCGTGAAATGCTTTACAGAGACTCTTTTAATGAAAGTTACTACTAATTTTGAGGCGTAGAAGTCATATTCATCTAGATTAGATTAAATAATATTAACCAGCCATGATTTGAGACCTGCGGACTATACCCACTTGATGGGTGATTTCTCCAACTTTCTTGCCATAACAAAGTCCAAAATTCATCTACCTAACAAAAAATGGATATCGTTGTTAAAAATACTCAGCAATAATAAATAAAAAAAAGTTCTTAAGGCAATCTGCCCACACACACAAACCAAACAATGAAGAAAATCCAAAAATATCCCCAACTTTGTTACGCATTCATTCATTCATTCATTCATCCATTCATTCATTCGAGCAAAACTTTTGTTGTAGTCTGCCTGCCTGTCTGTCTGTCTGTTGGGATGCCGACGGCGAAGGCGACGCGCTGTCTGCCAGACACAGACACAGAATGAGGTCGTTCTCCGGTGGGCGGAAGGACTCCTCCCGAGGAGTAGAGCTGCTGCCAAGTGGTTGCCTCTTCTTACGCAGAATTAGGTAAGCTGCAGCAGCCAAAACTCTTTACGCCGAGTGGACCCACATTCTGAGCCTTGCCGTCAACCTTTTTCGCAATGTTTCAATAAACTTTGATTGTTGGCAATGATCTGGCTGCTGGCATCGACCATTTCAATTTGTCGCTTATCCTTTGCATTATTTATGGCTGGCCTTTTCCTTTTGTCAGCAGCCGGGATTTGTCTTCAATTACTGCAGCTTCTGTCCTCGGATTATGATGGCGACCCGCAGCAATTTGCCACAAAAGTTTTGCACATAAAGCAAAAGTTTTGGTTGCTCAACGTATTTTTTTGATTCTTTCTTTTTTCTGGTTAACTTATGTCACCAATTGAAAGAGTGATATAAGTTAAAGTTCGTATTGTGTATTGTAATCTGTATTCATGCAAAGCAATTGAAGATTAATCGTTTGGCTAAGAATTGAGATATGCTTGAATGAATTAAATGGATTATTAAATAGATAGCCTGGAGTTAATTTGTGTATAGCTTTAAGAAGGCAGATTCGTGTGAGAATTGATTACACTCTAATCTTAAATAGCTTCTCTTTTCAACTTCTCTCTCGTAACATACTCGAAATTTCCTCCCAGTTTTAAAGTTGATTTATAAACCAAACTAATAACAAACTCCTTACTCATAATAACTAATATAAAATCCTCACCCAACTCTACCAAGTCCCATTTCATTTATCAGTTCACAAAAGTCGTGTTAATCAAAGTCAAGTTTAAAGAGCTCTCGACTTTAAGCATGCGTCACTTGCAGCAGCAACTGCCAAGTGAGAGTGGGAAAACCCATAACAAAAGCAGCCCTGAATTCCATTTTCCAAAGCTACATATATATGTATGTACATATGTGTGAGGCTTTGAGTATCTGAAAATGAGTTTGACTTTTACAAAATCCACTTCTTAGCTCCATCTGGGAGCTGAGTGAAATTTATGCAGCCTTGTTGAATTTTTCAAATGGAAAAAGCGAAATTGCGCAAGTTTTTCCATTTGCACTTTAAGCCTGAGAGTTTTCTTTGTACAAATCCTTGGCACAGCTGCTGATAAATTCTTATGCGAAAATGGAAAATGGAAAATGCGACGGCGGCAATGAATTGCAATTTCCCTTTCTTTCAGTGCACAGAAGCTGCCTAAGCTTCTTGTTGCCTGCTGCAGGCTAATGGCGTGAAAATCACACTTGCGACAAGCTCCTTTGGCTGCTGCTGTTGCCACTGTTACAACTCCTTTGGGAGCCAAATTTAATGTAGTTTCAACAACATTACTGCCACCAACTCCACTGCAACTCCCCTCTTAAGTTGGCAACACATGCACTTGCTGCAAAAGCGTTGATGCATATTTATAGTCAAATATTTTGCTTGCTTTTCTTTTTAATATTTTTTATTTTATTTTTTTGGTTATGCTAAATGCGTCGCCATGAAATTTTAATCAAGTTTGTGCTTCCGTTGCTGTTTATTTTGTTGCTGTTGTTGCTGTTGTTGTTGGTGTTTTATTTAAATGGCAGACATGTCTGCGCCGCTTGCCATTTCCGCTACGCAAACATTTTTGGAGCCTTGGGAGCCTTGGGAGCCTTGGTCAGGAGTTAAGTTCGCCGGCTGGCTCTGCTTTCAGCATGTTGTGTCTCATCTCACTTGAGGCGAGAAAAGGTGCTGCAAGTTCAACGAACTGTGTAATAGGCAAGTGGGAGGTGTTAAATGCTAAAGCAACATTTCTGCAGAAGATATTAGCCTGAACCAGGAGCTTATGCAAAATAATTATAATGAAAATTTGCTCAGCATAAAATATAAATTGTGTTCTTGGAGAAGCTTTCTAGAATTTGTATTGGGTATATAATTATTTGTTTAGTGTTGAGTAAAAATGTTACAGAATTGAATTTTAAACGAATATTTTAACTGAAATAAAGTGAAATTTATTTTTACTTATTCATTTCTTTGTTTCGCTTATATTTAATAATATTTATGTGGACTCAAAGACTTATGTCGATTGCATCCTGTGCTCTCAGTCAGCTTTGGCTGTGATTCAATAATCCTGTGCCTGGCAACACACATGAGACACCTTTTCAATTTGTGCAGCAAACAGAATCCAAAAACTGACACAAATTTCATTTGAATTATGACACTTATGAATACACAAATCGCCGTCAACTATAATCCATTTATGCCATTCAAAACACACACACACAAAAATAAAGAGAGAGAGAGAAGAGTATAGAAGTTATAATATTTGGAAAATATCCTTTTGTGCAGCATTGTGTGGCACATGTCACTGACAAATGAAAGCCAACTGCAGCACGTGATGCTGCCACATTCATGGTGAGTTTGTCATATCAATGTGGCCCCGTCTTCTTTTATGACAGCTCTATAAATACATATATTGCTAGTAGTATTATTAGTTGCGATACTCCCAGTGGGCTTCGTGTGTGGCACCAGCACTCCCTGACCCCTGACCCCTGATCCTGACTTTCTCTCTTTGTCTCTCTCTCTCTCTCTCTCCAGCCAGTGTCCCTTGTCAGTTCGCGAATTGCGCCAAAGTCACGTGCGTTTGACAGGCGAAATTGACAGTGTCATTAGGTTCAGTACTGAAAAAAATTGCCAGGAATTGTCCTCTAATTGCCAGTCACATTTTTCTCTTATTTTCTGTTTTTTTTTTGTTTTTTTTTTTTTGGCAAATGAGACGCGCACTTGTCAACAGCCAAAACGTGTCTATTAACAAGTTTCACTTAGTCGTTGGTACTGTGGAAAAAGTTTAGACAAACAACTAGAAAACTGAACATAAAATTCCAGATTAGAGGTAAAAAGTCACAGTTCCGACAAATAAAATAGTACATTGATAAGTAGCTGAATACTGGAGACAGCAAAAATTATAGTTAAATTATAAAAAGAAATCATCAAATTGATAAATATATTTAAAATGGATTAACCATGGTTCAGTGTGATCGTGATCGTATTTTCTCAATAGATATGATTTTGGTTACGATGAAAGGAATATTAGTATTTAATGAACCACATTTTATATATATCTCAACATTAAAAGTAGTCTTCTGTAAATGAAATTTGTGATT
Source organism: Drosophila anomalipes (assembly GCA_035041615.1). Taxonomy (NCBI): domain Eukaryota; kingdom Metazoa; phylum Arthropoda; class Insecta; order Diptera; family Drosophilidae; genus Drosophila; species Drosophila anomalipes. Next base: position 8,916,569 of record JAWNKZ010000041.1, on the reverse strand, counting down.
TGTGAAAAACTTTCCATTTCTAGCCATTGTACTAACAAAAAAAAAAAATGCTAAGGTCATATTAGACTCGTGCCAGAAATAAATAAACGACTGTAATGCCAAAAACCCCTCGAGAAAGACTAAACAAAAAACGTTTCCCCTCTCCCTCATACTCTTCCCTGCTTCCTGCCCCCTCTCTGTCTACAGACTGAGCTGCGTGCGTTTCGTCTCAAGTGGTTTACACAATTTTCTTGATAACGCTGCGACTTGCCACTAAATGTTTTTGGCGTCCGTTAGTGCAACAACATGCGCAAGAGGAGCAAGAAGAGCAAGAAGAGCAGGAAGAGCAGCACAACACACACACACACACACACACAGATATATTACATTTTCAATTTCTCAGTCGATTGCCAGGTAATGCGTCTAAAATGAACTTCAAATGGCGCCTCCCCCCAGATAAGACCTAGACTCAATTTGATATGTAAATTTGTGTTTTGTTCGTTCGTTATGCGTTCATTGATGATTTTCTCGTTTCGTTTTTTTTTTTCTTCGTTTTCTTCGAATTGACCCGCACTGAATGAGTTAGTCGTGTGTGTGTGTGAGTGTGAGTCACTGGGGCTGATTCACGGAAATTGGCTGATGCTGCAATTAAAAGCCATAAAATAAGGGGCAAACGCCCACTGGAAATCAATTGTGGACCCGTGCCAAGGCCACGTGTGGAGGGAAGCCTCAGCTGCTGCTATTGCTGCTGCTGCTGCTGCTGCTGCTGTTCCTGTTGCAATAACAAAGGAGTCACACAATGGGCCAAAAACTGCAAAAAGGAGGCAAGGTGAAAGTGTGGCAGAAAGAAAATAAGAATGGCTCGCAGCCAAGCGCAACGAAACCTTTCACAACGCCTACAAAAATGTGTGGCTTGAGACCAGGTAGCAAGGACATGATTGTGGCACACCTTTCTCTCTTTCTCTCTCTCTCTCTCTGCTGGGTTGACAATAAATTATGAGTTTCAAATGAAATTTTATGCATTTTACATGCTGAATTACGAGCCATTCATATATTTTAGCCATGTGGCATGTGGCATATGCCACTGGGCCATGTGAGCCCATTCGCCGCGCCCCATTTTCCAGCTAGTTTAAATTGATTTAAAGTTGCATTAGGCGGCTACGACTACCTATTTTTGTGGTCAGGCTATAAATCTTCGAGAGGTGTGTGTGTGTGTGTGTGCGTGTGTGTGTAACGGTAAAATATGCAATTATTTTCACTTTTCGCAAGCATTATTCATTTGGCAGTGAAAGCGCTGCATTTGCTGCATACTTTCAGGCGGCAAAGCCATGCATAATAAATGTGATTTAGGGCGCCCAACACGCAGTTGGCCTTGTGGCCAACAGACAGATGTTATATAAAATATATATATCTACAGAAGTTGCCATGTATTATTCCGACTGACAAGATAATAAATGTAATTTGTGGTTTTCTCTTTCATGGGCTATTGTCATTGAGAATATTTCGAAAGTTTCGAGAATGTTTTGTCTGTTAAAATATTTTATGTGGAACCAATTACCAGCAATTACATAGAAATAACCAACTTACTCTCCAATTAGTCTGGTAATTAGTTTGAATGATAATTAAATATTGTCAATGTTGCTTAGTATTTGAAACTATTTAAATATTAAAGAATTTGAAGTACTTCAACAGTAATAATTACTTTTCAATTACTCAAGTAATTTACATTAATGCTAAACAATTGTTTGGCAATGATAATAATTAAAACAACATATATGGAATTCGAATTGATGTTGCGCTTTTTCTCGGAGCAAATGATTCACTTATGATACATTTTACAAACACAACCCATATAATATGGCTTTTATGGCATTCTCCGTTAAACTATTTACCTGAGCCACCTTTGTGTATAAGTGTTTTATCTTACATCAAACCGGCAAACAATCGTGCAACCTTTTCAGCTCTCCTCTCATCCACTTGAAACACTTTCACTAGCCACAGGCACCTGACACACACAAACCAAACAGACCAAACACACCTGTACAGGTCTCATTAGTGTAGCCAACAAATAACAAAAAAAAAAACAACAATTTCGAATAATAATAGCTATAATATATATTTTCACTAATTCTACCCACGCTCAACAATTGAAATTATGATTTAGGTGCATGTTTTGATATATCGAGCAAATTCAATAAGCCAAAATAATAAATAATAAAACATTGACCGATTTATGAGCTGCTGCTTGATTAATGTTTGTGTGTGTGTGTTTTTTCTCTCTAAAAGTGTCCTTAACAAAGGCGGCGGTCAAAAAGGACAAATACCACAATAATAAAAAAGCCAAAAAGAGAATGAGGGAATTCATTGATTAGACGCGGGACCGCACACAATGTTTGGACGCACTTTGATTTATCGCTGGCCCATAGCAAAGAAATTAGCTTAGGAATTTGGGAATTGGAATTCGAATCTCCACATATTATATTGATATTAAAACCTGGCCCACACAGCAAGTGGAGCTGCCTGCTACTCTACTCTACTCTGCTCGGCTCTGCTAATTGAAGAAACACAGCTGCCAAATGAAGTGCTCAAAAAGGATCTCTTGGACAGCTCCTACATATAATGTATGCGCCGCTGCTTCTCTTATAGTTTTTAATTAAGTACAACAACGCAGCAAAATTGATTTCACATGACTCGGCCACAGGCACTGGCTGCATGTGGCACTTATCGCCAGCAGAGATCTCTCTGAGAGATGCGACCAGCCCGATAAGGCCAATAGCCAATAGCCAACGGTTTGCCGCGCTCGCCGGTATCATATTTAATATAGTTTGTAAAATATTTATAATCGCTTATCTGCCGCAAGGATCCACGCCTTGCCACGACTAGCTGGCTGCCAAGTCATTAGGCCGCATTCGAAATTTGTTAGTTGTTTGTTTCTCACTCCAGGCGAGCGCGCGTTTCGTACGCGTCTTTTGCGCGTTTTTAGCCGCTTCTCGGCTATACTGACTGTTTGTGAACTCATAAAGCACACATCAGCGTATTTTTGTCAAATTTTTTTCAAACTAAAAGCTCATTTAAGACGTTATGCATAAATTATTGGGAAATTTATGCAGTGCCTAAACTGAGCCCAAGTTTTCCAGTCCCAGATGCCTATCGCGGGCATGGCCATCATAGCTATAACTCGAATGGAAATAGAAATAGTAATAGAGACAACTGAAAGACATTGATCACAGCAATGATAATATAAATTCCAATTAAGTTATCGGACATAGTTCTTCGAGTGAGACATTCAACGGTAAACGGCACTGGCAATTACAAAAGAATAAATTTCCAATTTCTCGGTTCTTGGTTCTTGGTTCTACCCAGTTAGTTTATCGGTGAGAAACTATCTAGTCTGACGTCTGCGTCTCAATGTCTCTCTCTCTCTCTATATATATATATATATATATATAAAGTGCTGACCGTGCACATTCAAATTATGGCATATAGGTTGACCAGCTCGACTTGACATCTTTTTAGCCACCGCATCAACATCAACGTCTCTTGGCCTGGCCCCGAGGTTTGCTGCCGTGGAAAAACTCGCTTCGCTTGTGGCCCTAATGAAATTATTAAAAATGCATTTTAGTTCAGCTCACAACAACAAAAATTAAGAGGAGTAGAAGAAGAAGATGCATAACATATGCATAAAGGCAGCCCCAACAAACATAAATAACCTGAACTTGCCTGCAAGTCCCCCAATCCGCAGTCTCAGTCCCCATCTCCATCTTCATCTCCAACTCCATCTCGAAGACTCTGCCTTTGACAAAACTAATTATGCATTCATTTTGTTTGCCAACAATTAAGTGGCCCATGGGCGTGTCGCATTTTTCATTTTGCTTATTAGTAATCGGTGCCCAAGGATCGTATAGGGATCGCCAACCCTATTTGATTTATGATAGCCACATACTTGATTTACCATCCCAATAAGAACAGAATCATTCGGATTCTCTCCGCTTGTTGACTCAATGCTAGAAATAATCTTTCTGTTTGCCACTACTTGACCTAGTTTTCTGTGGAAAATATGTTGGGCTTAAATAAGAAATAATGAAAAATGAAAGTTAAAGAAGATACAAGATTAAATAAAGGTTTTGCATAAGTCTTTATTAAGTTTTAAAAATAGTGTTAGGTAAAGTTAGAAATTAGGCCTTGATAGTCAAAAAGTATCTAAATTATCTACAATAAAGACAATTTATGTTTGAAGTTGCATTTTTATAGACTGAGAACTTATTTAAAAATATGGACTTATTAAGCCAGCAAAAAAATAGAATGAATATTTTATCGGGAAAAATAGAACTCTTTACATAAAATGAATGTTATTTAAGTGAATGTTTTGACAAATTATTTTGAATTCCTTTTGTCATTTACTGTAAAACCAAAGCGGTAGTTCTTGGCCAAGTTTTTTTTTTGGCACTGTCTAAATTAAAGAAAGCTATAACAATCAACTTGGAAATGCAGCCAAATTGCAATGAAACTGTTGACCGCAACTACCAAATAACCAAATAACTCATTGTGGTGGCAAGTGGCAAACTGGTTCGACAATCAAACTACCATTTATAACAGCAACAACGACAAAAGCAAGACAGATCCAGATCGAGAGCCACCCACGCGTTTTCCACTGCTCTCGCTCATCTGTGGCATGCCACAGATGCCACAATTGCTTTCTAAAAGAGACGCAGAGGCAGACACAAAATCAGTCGGCGAACATTTGAATTTTGCACCAAATTAGGCGCCAATCTCAAAGATCTTTTTGCTGCGAGCAGCAAAGAATTTCATGGGCGTTTTTCTAATTTCTGGGCAGCAGGAAGGAGATTTAGAAGAAGAAGAAGAAGAAGAAGAGCTGAAATACCAGCAGCAGCTCGGGAAAGTAATGTGGAAAACGCCTTATCCGGTGGCTGTGGCACCGCCGGTACGCGGGAACTGTCAACGCTGCTGGAGCCACTTGCCACTTGCCAGTTGGCCACCCAGGTTGCAACCGGGACTCGGACTCGAGCTCATTGGCTGGCACTTGCCACTTGTGCCACCGCGTGCAGTTGACAAACGTTGACAGCGGCGACAATGAAGCCAACTGCCCCACATGCCCCCAAAAACCCTGGCTGAAAGTTCAAAGTAGTGATGAGCAGACATGCGATATAAATATTAAAATACCCTTAAGAATTCTTCAAAATCTTGTAAATATTTTAATATTAAATTTTATTTTGAATTTAATTTAATGTATTTTTTACTTTTTTGTGTGGGTTAACTTAAATTGACATAAAATTAATCAATAAATAAAAATGTTTAACTATATTTCTAAGTAGTATTATATAAGCATTAAAGGAGACATTCAAAGTATATTTATAAATAGTATTTTAGAGATATATTATTATAATTATTATTATTGTTAAGGGTAATAAGCATTGAAGGAGGAGTACGAATGGGACTGTTATTTGGGCTTAAATATCAATTGACTCAAGTAAACATTATTTTTATTATTTATTTATTTTTATTTTGATTTGATTTGCATTCCAAACTTTGTTGAGTTCTTGTGTCGTGTCACGACACGCGTTCAGCGCGCATGTTGCAAGTTCTGTTGCTGCTGCTGCTACTATTGACATTGCCTGGCAGTGATCGGAAAGAAGCGTTGCACACACAACAACAACAACAACAACAACAACAAAGACGATGACGATGACGACGAACTTGATTTCTTATTTGAATATGTATTCATTTGGAGCGGCAGCGCGTCGCCATCGCCATCGCCGTCGATCGTGACAATCGCCAACGCAAGTGCAAAACTCTTCACTTCATGTGTCGCCAGCAACTGTGTGGCGATCTGTGTGGTTGCCACTCGCCACTTGCCACATGAGGCTGCCTGCTGACTGCTGCTGGTTGCATCTCGAATCTATTGCCTATCAGAGGTGATTAAAATTGACGTTTGGCGATGTGATGACGCTTACATGTTATGAGATGCTCCCCTCCCTCACCTCCCCCCTCAACACACCCCTTTCCCTTTTCCCATTTCTCCCCTCAACACTTTCTTCTGCTAAACGTTTTCATCATTTTATGAATTGATCAATTTGTTATTGCTGTTGCTGTTGTTGTTGTTGTTTTGTGGCTGGCATCAGCCGCATCGTTTGCTTTGTTTGTTGTGGCCATTAGCGTCACTTGATGGAACTGGAACCACTATGCAACAACGATCTCAACGATCCCAACTATCCAACAACTAAACAACTATCCAGAGACTATTGAGTCGTGCCGGGTCTGACTTAATTTATTTCAAACTGTTGCAACTGCAAATGGAGGCAGCCTTCTTTCTCATTGCCAACCAACGATACACTGCAAATTATTTACACACCTAATTTATGCAGCTTTTTTTTTTTATCTAAACGTTTCAAATTAGTTCAAGTTGCCGAGCAGACAAATTAAGTATTTTAGATTTTATATGCCTGTTTGAACAGCTCAAATACAATTAAATCAAAATGGTGTAGCCCAAAATTGATGCAAATTTGAAGTAAATAAATGAATTATCACCAACAAATTTTGCAGTTTTTGTTTTGAAGATACAAATTCAGTTGAGAGATTTGTAATAATGTTGAAAATAGTTAAGGCGATCAATAAAAGGACATTCTTTGATAGTTGCTTTATCACATTTGAGTTCTTTGTGCATTATAATTAAAATCTACACAAATTGCTATCAAGCATTTCAATAAGTATATTTAAGCCAAAATAAATAGTTTTAGGTATTAATACAAATTTTGATATGCATTATAATTGTGTTATTTATTATGCTCTATACACAGATACTTTTATATTCCTCACACTCTCCAATGGACTTTTGGTATATATGTATGTGAAGCCGGATGTGCTTTCGTTGTGGCTGCCATATTGGGTCACATTGACTCAAGGTTTTCCGGGGTTGAGAAGTTGGCTCTGGACACAATCCATAATATCACATGACACACATTTATCACACGCGATGCAATGTCGCCGACCATTAATCAAATTGTATATGCATATATACTATATATATATATATATATATATATATATATTTGTGTAGAAGTGAGCCCTTGGCAAATGACCAAATGACAGCCATGGATGCAATAGTAGCCAGTATTATGGCAGTTGACCAACTTGACCAACTTGACCAACTGGCCCAACTGTTTTAGCTGACCCGACGCGACGTTTGCCGTTGTTAATAAACAGTGCAAACAATTTGAACGGCAATTAGTGCACAGCTGCTAATTTAGGACAGCCCAGCAGAGACTATCTGTGCCGTGTTTGGCTTGTGTGGAATGTGACGACCACACGGCCAGAAATTTGTATACACATTACATATACCAGATACCATATACCATATATATATCTATATATATATATATATCTATATATATATGAATTTATATAAGGTAGACATAAGAAACTTGTGGCGCTGATTTTAGGTGTTGGCCAGGAAGACATTGAGACTTCCTCTCAGACGCCCAACCCCTCGCCAAACATTTTGTGCATTTCTCTTTTTTTTTCGTATTAATTTTCAACCGCAAACCGAAATAAAAAAAGATGCGTCTGGTTCCAGTTTTCAATTGAAAAACCGCAAGGCTGCAGGCGACCAGCCGCCCTTTGTGTCTGTCCTGTCGTTGTTGCCACCGGAAGCTACTGCATACTTCGGCTGTTGTGTGGCATGTCCTGTGCCTTGGCTTTTATTTAACGTGACGCAACAGAAAAGCAGAAAAGCAAACACACAAATGTCCTGTCAACAGTCTTTTGATCGTCTGCCACCTTAGCCACCTTTATTTGGCCCTCGCCGCTTTCACCTCGGCCCTGAATGCCTTTTTAGCCGCCGGCTAAACAGACAACTGCTCTGACGGGATTTACGATGACTTGCCACTTTTTATTGTCGGCATTTTGCATGTCCAATTCAGTCCTATTTCACTCTGGACTCTGGCTTTGGCATTGGGCTACTCATCACCATGTGTGACGTCATAAAGAATTTAATTCCTTTGGGTGTACAATTTTTAAACAGGATTTTTAGTTTAGTCTAGTTTTGGCAAACAAATATTTGTCATTGAGAAAAAAAATAACAAAATAAATATAGGAAAAAGCATTTCCAATGGAATTTATAATTCTTGAAATCGATCAACAGGAAATGTCATAAAATGTCTAATTACTTCCGGCACAAATCATTTCGAAAATCATATCCGTTAAAGTGCAAGCTGCTATCTGCTATCTGACATTCCTGTTCACAGCTCATATTAAAGTGGGTCATTAATCTTTAGTACAATCGCATATTTTCTCTTTCAGGGAACTTGCAATGAAATCACAATACGAAAATATGCAGCGATATCTGTGTGCTCATATCAGATATAGTCATATAGGTATTTTCATAATTGAAAGAAACAACAATGGTGGAGGGCGAGGTATAAAAATAAATTAGTCCAATCAAAAATATTTGAGTATTCGCATAATCTGCTGCTGTCGCTTTTCGTCGCATACCTTTCGACTTATCAGGTTATTTTGGGACTTGATTTGCGTTTACAGGGAATCGCAGCTATCAGGCGTTGATCTATGCGAAAGGCTCTTCAGCTGGGTGATTCTCGCTCCAAAAAGCAAAATAAAAATTTGTTAGGACAGTGAATCAATCAGTCAAAGCAAAAGCAATCGTAGCACGTTGAGTTGTGTACGCTTTAACTATCAGACTAAGTCTCTTAACGCCGCCTAATTTGCCAAAGATAAACAAAGCACAACGCAACCGTGACCTACTACAAAATTACCAGAACTGGAACCAGCAAAAGCCACGCGTAATCGCAAAAAAGACACATGTATTCCGTGTGGGACAGGACAGGAGACTGGGGGGGGGGGAAGTCTCCGAAGTCTTATGTATTACTCGTAAATGTGCGCGGCACCATTCGGTATATGGCGCAATTGGCCGAAAGCGGCTCGTTTGTCACGGATTGTAAACGAAATGGGGACCTTATCAGCAAAGCCGACCGGCCAACTATCCAAGTGGTCAACTGTGGCCTGATCTAAGCCCGGGCGGCACAAACGACAAACAACTAACTAAGTGGCCTCTGTCTATGTTCTAGTCTAATTACAATTACGTGCCCAGTAATTACCCAAAAATTCAACACTTGCAACATACACAATCACTGGGGGAAAATCCAGGAGGCAAAACGTGCCAAATATCAGCTTCAGGCGACGTATGAATGGTTTAAGTTAATTAATGTATATAATTGATATTTATTGATGGGAAATCGTAATATTCGTAACATCGCATTTAACTTTCGACTGTTGTACGTTAAATTCCCAGACGACAAATCATAGTTTTATTAATACCCAACATTTTCTTAACAGTGCCCCTCAGGGTTTTATTGAGGAATTTTATTGCATTTATTGCACATTGAATTTGTCACGTTTTTTGCGCCTTTCTTTCTGGCCATAAATGATTGCCTGATATCAAAGCCAAAATATTCAAGTCACAAAAGTCACGTGATGGCAATAGTAAATAAATTTTGAAGTGTCCAAGTTTACGATGCTCTTGAAAATTCAGAATTGGTCATTATATGTTAAAGTACTTTCTACTTATGTGCCAATTATGTGGCGTGATGATTTTTATGATGTTTTTCCTCTAAAATTGGACGATTTCGTCAGATGGCGCTGAAATTCTGATAGGAATTGACCAAAGAAAAAAAGAAAGAAAAATTAAACAGGTTAAGACTTTAAGCGCCCTGATAACTGGGCAGGCGGGTGGGCCAACAGTACAGGTGCATTTCAAAGGTACAACAAGTTTTAATTCTTTGTCCATTAGTCATCGACTCTTTGGGCTGACCATGGCCAAAGAGAGTGGCTCTTATCGGTGGCTGCCACAATGATGATGATGATGACATCACTTTTTGCGATATCGATTTCGTCTATCGATAAGACGCAATTTGCTGATCGTAAATGCCAAAGACTGACTATCACAGGCCCCATTATGGTTTATTATTTTGATCCAATCATAATTAGGAGCGGCTTGCTAAGCTGATTGTTTCTTGATTGTTTCTCTCTGTGCATTTCTGAAACTAACTTGGAACACCTTCTCAATAACCTTTTTTTCTATCGAATTTTATTATATTATTAATTAGTTTTAATATGCGCCTTAAAAATACCTCCACAATCAGTCAACTTTGTCGGCTATTCACATGATTTGTTTTTGTAGTACTAGGTCAAGGATGTATCGTGAAATTCTTATCGATAATATTCACTAAAAATTACTTGGTCAACATTACTAAACATTTCTTGGTGTTGGACACTTAATGTGAACTGGCGGCATTGTGAAATCCACAAAGCTCTGCAATTTCATTGTAAAATTACTTCTAACTAATTTCTGTAGATAAGCAAAGTCGATATTAATCGATATGAATTATATCATGAGTAAGTCGCTCTAGCTGTATACAGTTTTTAGCTGGATTGCTTACTTATAGCACTTAAATCGATCTAGCTTTATATAGAAAGATTGCTTATCGCAGAATCGCCAATAAGCGTGCCTTAAATTTAACTAATCTCCTGTGACTATTTAGATAGGCTTTCCTAATACAATCGGAATTTACTGATAAGTTAATTTCTTTTTTTTTACAATGTACGCAACACTTCCGCAACTGCGCATTGGCATCTGGTTAATCGCACATTCCAATTGGTCATTATGCGATTCCGGGAATTCTACCGATTTTGACCAGGCTTATCGGAAAATACGCATTTATTAATTCAGGAAATATCGCAAATAACTTGGTTGCCTCAAAGTTATCTAGGAAATTTATTTTTTTACATAGCTGAGGAATTTTAAATTTGATTGTGCTACCAGGAATTGGCATTAGCAATATTACCACGGATCGATCATAAAACACAAGTGGAAACTAATGTAATCCAGTTATTTATTATAATCTTATCAAGACTGCAAGAATGGCAAAGAATATATGTGATTGGATAGGGTAACAACAACGTATTTGAGGTTTGGGAATGGAATTCAAGGGTAGGCAAAGATTAGATTGCTCTGATATGTGAGGAAAAGGTTATGACATCGAATATAATAGGTTTGAAGAATGTGGTTTGATTTGAAGGAAACGGGAGAAGACAATTGAATACATTTAAAAACTAAATTAGATAAATTAAATAGAAGTCGAGTACAAAAATACAGGGTATCTCATCATCGAGCACACTCTTAAGCAAATTTGCCACTAGTAATGTGATGTAATACCACTCCAAACAATTAGACAATTTTGTCTGTTGATTGAATGTAATACACAGCAATGTAGTGGAATATTATTTAATAAATACAAATATATTAAAAAAAAATAAAAAACAAAGTATTTCACCATCGAGCACTTCTTACATACAATTGCGACTTGTGATTTGGTGTAAAAACACTTCAGAGAATTGGGCAACGTTGTCTTTTTATTACCTAAATGCTAAAATATATGGTAAAAGAGGCGTGTGTTTTATATACATCTGACGATTAACCTCCTGCATTTAGCCGATGTTTCCAATGCCACGAATGTTATCAATGTCAGCCAATTGCCGCTTTATCTTTTGGGGCCCGACATTGCTGAGGCAACAGCACATTTGCCAACACCCCCCATCAAATTAATCAGGCTTCAATTTTTATTGTTTTTTTTTTTGTTTTTGTTTTTTTTTTTGGCTATATCAGCCGGCGACCTTGTCTGGGGTCTCGGCGCTAAGTAATTACCCCTAATTAGAGCAATTACAATGAGGCTGAGATACGCGTAGATCATGCTGTCAACAGCGTCGTAGTTTCGCTCTCTGAGTAGGGGGCGACTGTTGATTGACATGGCAGAAACGGAAGTGACAGGCAGCTGTTAATTGGCCAAGTCTATAAAAACCATGCCGAGCCGAGTCAATGAATAGCAGCTTACCATATAAATCACTCGAGAGCCGTCGAACATTACATTACAACGTTTGATATTGACCGCAACTGAGCTGGCTAATATGTATCTGTGAGTTTGTATCTCTTGTATCTAATCTGCAGCTCAAAGGAGGCAATATTCGCTGTGTGGCACACGACGCTCTGTCGCAAGGATATCAATGAAATTGAGCAACATTTATATACATATATATATATATATATATGTATTTTTAGCTAGAAAAATTACATAGCTATTAGGCTGCTGCCCCTGCCCCGCTTGCATTGAACTCTTGCCCAGCAGTTGCCTCATATTTACCTGGAAAATTATTATGTTGCAGCGGCAGCGACTGTTGCAAATGCCGCTACAATTATGCACGGAGTCCGTTGCACATAAATTGTCAATTCGTTCGTTGTTCCTCTTCATCATCATCATCATCTTCCACTTCTTCATCTTCTTCTTTTGCTCCTGTGTCCTGCATGCCGCACGCCTTACCTGCCAGCAACTGTCCCGCAGCGTTCGTTTTGGGCTTGCCACACGCTGCGCCTGCACTCGTTTTTCGCAACAGTTTTTTATGCTTGCAACATGCGGCAATCGGATCTGTAGTATGTTGCACCGACTCGGACTACACCGTCATTGTTAGCCGATAAGCGGATATTGCCTACCTTCTTGTTCTTTCTTCTCATGTTCTCCTTTTTTCTTTGTTTTTTTAACTAAAGTGTTTTATCTGGCACTTAATTCTTTGCGTGTAATTGGCCACGCTGATAAGGGGCTTACGGGTTAGTCTCTAGTCTCAGCCGGATCTTCAGTAATTTTTGGGTGGGCGTTCATCTGATAGACTTCCACGTACTGCATAATTTGTAGGGTGTCCTCGACAAGACCCAAAACTCAGCTGAGCACAGAAGGGAGACTAGAACTGGGAGAACAAGAATTTCTATGTATTCCTAGACATATTAAACAACATATATATATATATATATATATACTCCTTTTAGTATATAATTATCGTAAAACATTATGATGTTGTCAGATATGCGATTGCTTTAAAGGAGTGAAAGACAATGAACTTTTATGTTTGAGAGTTTACATAATACGACTTTTGTTATTTCGGGTCTTTCAAACATATCTCTTTAGCACAAACAATCGTTATTCATTTAAATAGTTTTAAATGCACTTTTTTTAATTTGAACTACAACAAAGTACGTGATGAAGTTCCTTTTGTGGCCATAGAACACCATTTCACATTTCAATACCTGCTGCAAGCCACTAATTTTAACAACTCGCTGTCTATTACCTTAACGCCAATAAAGGCTCATTAGAAAAGAGTCGCTGAAGAGAGAGAGAGAGAGAGACCTGAGACCGTGTAAAGCTGGTTAAAATCGTTAAAATCATGTCAAGACACAAAAGCCCATGAGTTCGACACGCCGCAAACAGCAACTGCAACTGCAACAACAACCAATACATCGGCTACTTGCAACAACAACAGAAATGCATTTGGTAAATTAACATATTTAAGTAGCCGGCGAGGCAAATACCTTCTTTATGATGGTTGTCAACGGACTATAACTACTTTCTAACTGGACCGAAAAAAAAAACGAACTCAGAACCCAGCAGTGGGTCGTGGGTGAGTCCAACTAACAGACTGAGGGACAGCCTGAGGGACAGCCTGAGGGACAGACGGACTGACAGACTGACAGACTGACTGACCAACTGTTCAAAGATCATAATGAAAATGCAGTTATGTTAATTTTTTGTATATATTTTTTTTTCCGGAGGCCCGTTCAGCATAATTTATGGCCACATATTTCAGACGGTTTATGGCAGCAAATATTCACATGACGTTCAACTCACTGACTGACTGACAGACTGAGTGTCCAATGCCAATCCCCCAAAATCCCCAGATTCCCGACTGACTTACTGACTGACACGCGCAGCACAATTTTGTGACATTTGTGATCAGTTCCGTAGAACCACCCGTTGGGGACTAGGACAACCTAACAATCAACATATTTTTATTTATAATTCAATAAAACCGATATTAAATATTAACAAGTGTGTATATTGTAATTGGACCTAACCGACTGCCTAATACGCTGATAAAACAGCAAACAGTAAAAACATAATGTGGTGCTAAAGATTGTGATATAAATGGATAAAATTTATTGTTATTGTAGGCTTCTCAAACACTTTAGACTCGCCTAACTTTGGCAAAACTACGGAAATTTCCAAGTTATATACCGATTTAAGAAGAATTTCTTCTCCAGATTCAATCTGCATTGAAAATAAAATTTTTCGATATTTTTCAGAGTTGAGGATCACAAAAGTTTCGATATGCAAAACCAATATACTCAACCATCTTTGATATCACAGTATAAAATGTGTGGCAAGCAATAGGCTGCTTCTAGATATATATTGCTATTGTTCGGGTAAAAGTCGTTTTGGACTTAAAATATTCTTTACTTATTCAAATGTGCCCATGACATTATTGACTATACAGTATACAGTATACAGTATAAAGTATACATTATACATATACATAGATGTCGATTGACTGCCATGAAGTCATCAGCGTCAACAACGGCGTCATCCACATCAATTTGATATGCCCAGTTGATATGTCTCCCCCTGAATCTCAAATCTGATTCGGATTCGAGCTCAGCCTCGGACTCGGACTTGGACTCAAAGGCGGCATACAACAAAACCTGCCAACGATGTCAGGTGAGATGAGGTGAGGTGAGGTGAAACTCTGAGAATCGGAGAAGTGACGGACGAATTGAGCTGAGTTCTGTGTACAAATCTAGGCGGCGATTGTCTAAGAGGCGTCAATAGAATAGAAGCTTGACACCTGTGGCGCCTCAAGTGTGGAAGCTTTTTGTATTGGTTTGTATTGGCCGCTTCTCGGGTTGTGAGAACCCAATCAGAGATCCGTTTAAGGTCGCAGAGAAAATCAAAATAAATATATTGGAATCGGTTTTAAATTCAATCTATGCAAATTTGACTAGAATTTGTAAATATATAACAAGTTGATGAATTGTAATTAGATGATTATCCAGTTAATTACGAAATTTAAACTAATCGTTAAACAGGTAGTTTAATATGAATTAAGATATAATCATATAAGATTATATATAATAACGCAAATTAAAACTAATCGGCAGACAGGTAGTTTAATATGAATTAAGATTATTTATCGGGAGTATAATATAATTAATTTTGTCTTTAATAATAATCTTAACTTACTTTTAAAAGGACATTTATTTCACTAGTCGTATTTATTAAATCGAGACCCTGGAACACTTACTTCATATTTTATTATTGTCTGGCACTTATTAAGTCGCAGGAACATTTATTTTATTGCTGAAAAGATTTTAACAAAATATTTCCATTGTGTTAAAAATGATTTGCATTAATTGCTTATCGACTCGATTAATTTTAATTTGAACAAATCATTTTTTCAAGTTCCCACAATGTTTTCGAATACATTTTATTGGCACATGCTAAGCAAACTGGATTTTTGGTTGCGTTTCGATTTCATTTTATTATATTTATTTTATTTGTTTTGGCCAACTCAGACGAACATAATTCAAGTGATTTTTGGATTGGATATTTTGTGTGGTCTCTGAACTTGTATGTTAATGCCCAACAAGTTGGCGCGTCCAAATCCGACTTGGAGTGAGATAGATATGGACCGAGGGAGGGAGAGGGAGATATCTAACGGTTAACCATGTATCGCATAATTCAAACGGAAAGCTTTTTACTTTATCGTATTAGGGAAATAAATCAAAATGCCTCCCAAAGGCCAGAGCTAGACCCAACCCTGAAAAGCGAACCCAATCAAAAACACATCAAAATCAAAAGGCCGCCAAATAAACAACAACAATTTGTCAATGTGGCAACAACAATCAACGCCATTTAATTAGATGCCATTGATTAGGAGGAGGCAGCCCACACCAGTCCCAATCCCATCTGCCCCAATGCATTTCTTCTCTCTGTCTCTTTCTCTCTCTCTCTCTCGCTCTCTCTCTCTCTCTCTCTCAGTCTGTTGCTCTCTGTTTATTTCAAGAAACCACTTGAAAACTTGTCGAGCTTGACAAATTTGACAGGCTTGATTGAAAATGAAAAGCGCCCAGCGGTGAATAATGTCCGACAATAGAAAGGCCAAACCGTAACCAAGAAAAAAAAAAAGATGAGGAAAAAAAAGCAGAAGAATCTCTACACAGCTCTCTCAGCTCAGCAAAGCTCTTCAGCTCAAAGTCTTTTTTTTTTTTTTTTTCTTTAGTTTTTCGTTTTGAAAGTCCCAAAAAGCGACGACAAAGGCAACTGTCAAGTGCCTTGCCACTTTCGAAAAGAAGAAAACATACAACCCATTCGAAAATAACTTTAGTTTTTCTCAGAGAGCGCTCACTCGCCCGTTGGCACTACTTAGGTGAGAATTTATGTAGATTTTTTTGTCTGCACCCGCCGCAGTCCACGTCGCGGCTATTTGTCAAAATTGTTTAGTCTTTAGTCGCTGGGCGATTGACAGGCCGACTAACTAGCCAACTAGCCAACAAACCAACGGGCCAACGGGCCAACAGCTGCTGTTTTTTTCCTTCCTTCTGTTTTTGTGGCCTACAACTTCAACAGCTGACTTGCTGCACAGTGAAATATTTTTAAAACTCTTGTTGCCAACATTTTTGTAATTAAAATGAATATATTACAAACTCAATTTTTATTACAATTTAATTGAA
Source organism: Drosophila anomalipes (assembly GCA_035041615.1). NCBI lineage: Eukaryota > Metazoa > Arthropoda > Insecta > Diptera > Drosophilidae > Drosophila > Drosophila anomalipes. The sequence goes on along the minus strand of JAWNKZ010000041.1, from coordinate 8,899,951 downwards.
TGCGATAAGTAATTTATAAAAGAAATAACACAAGGAATTACATTAATACACAAATTGTTTGCCGTGTTTTTTACACAACTTCCAAAGGGGGGCAAATGCGGGCTGTTGCTGGTTGCAACTGTTGTTGACACCGATACAAGCCACAGTTGCTGCTGCTGCTGTTTGCTCTCTAGAGCGTCTAATGATCTTGTGTGAATATTTCTTGGGACTGCATTTTTGACTGTGACGTGGCTGCCACGTAAACAAACCGCTTAGTTGCTGGTCATTGCTGCATATTTGCATTGGTTGCCAGGTGTTGGCAGATACTTTACATATTTTCTGCTGAGATCAGCTTAAAATCTTAAGCCAAAAAGGTGTTGGCTGCTCGAAGCAGTGTTCAGCTGCTTGTATTACACATTTTTGAGCTCCTACCATGTCCATTTGCGTATTTCATGTGCAAAGAAGAAAAACTATCAAATAACTATTGAAGATTAATGTTAACCAAAATTGAAGCTAAACTCAAAGTTGCCAACAAATTTGATGAAATGTTACTTGTAAAAATGGCATTAAAACCTTAAACCAAAAAAAGTAAAGCAAAAACCAAAACCATTTCGTGAAAGTGCCAAAAATTAAGCCGCTGACGAGGCAAACAGTTAGGCTTGTTTGAACAAGGCAACAACAAGTAGTTTTGCCAGAGGTATACCACTCGAGAGACAGATGGATGTGCAACAAATCCGCTGCAAGAACAGCAACGGAGCAACAGGAAGGTCAGTCTGTGGTTAATTATTGATGAGTCGCAGACGCGGCCAAAGCTGACAAGGAGAACTAGGCAGGTTGAGGTGCAGAGGTGCAGAGATGTGCAGAGATGTGCAGGGGAGTGTAGGGTATACAAGGTATGTGACTTGACCCTCACAAGCACCCGCACAATACATTGTTGTCTCTTTCTGTGTCATTAACAGTTGTGTGGTTGTTGCCTGGCAGCTGGCATTCCATCATATTTAATGTGCATGGCCATAAAAAATCAAGTGCAACACGTTGCTGATCACCGAAGGCACAACGTACACACATAGATTCTAACTGTGAGTTTGCGTTTGACAAATCATCTTGACACCTCGTCGACACCAACAAGACGAGCACAAACACACACAAACACAGACTCTATTTTGTATTGGATGTCATAAAAATGGGCTATGGATATGATTTGCAATGCAATAAAATTAATTGAGTGCGCGTCAGTCTTTAATTTTAAACCGTCAACGGTATTCGAACCGGTTCCCCTTTTGCAAATGACCAAAACAAAATACACTCACATTTAGCTGAAAGGGAAAAATAAAACAAATTGGTAGAAATTAAATGAATATAAAAAGAATTTGGCAGAACGCTTCGATTGGAAGGCGCGAAGTCGTAAAGTATCTTTTGATGCCGTCATGAGTTAAGCTACACAGTTTTCGGTCATTTTTAATGATGCCATTAAAATCGCTGGTATTCGAGATATAGGAATTATTTGATTTTTTTTTTTTTTTTTTTGTTTGTTGGCTGTTGTTGAGATTTTGAGTTGAGATTTAATTGTTGCATTATAAAAACCTCAATTTAATATCCACGTCGCAGTTTAAATGGCGCCAAGAACGCTTCACGAGCGAGCATTTGCCAACTATGTGATTCGTTCGGTTATTATTAATACGAAATTCTTGTGGTGCCGCTATAAATATTTCTTATAGCTGCTATAAATCGACGTGCCGCATTGCTAAGCCACACACACACACACACACACACACACACACACGCACACATACAACTAACCGATACTAATGTGACGCACTTCTTTGGCAAATTGTCAACCACATATTTAAGGTGGGTGGGTTGTGGTTGGCCGGTGGTGCGAACAGATGTTAACTGGACAACTAAGCACCGCTAACCAAACAGCTAACTAAACTGTTGACTTTTTGCGCTTGCCTACTTTTTTTTATAATAATTTATTTACTTTTTTTTTTCATTTCAAAAAATTTTTTAATAACTTTAATCTTGGTCAACGACACTATTGTAATTATTATAATTTTCTTTATCACAATATAAATGAGCTACTTTTTATATTACCAAGTTATCTTTATTATTTTTCGAAAACTCTCCCCATTTAGGTTTCTTTTTTTGGGATTTATAGCAAGCTTTAACTTACTTTCCTCCGAAAATGTTGTGCATTTCACATAGAAGTTAACCACATTGTCAGACCACGAGCAACAACACACAAGCAAAAACTAACAGCAAGTTGAAGCCGTTTTCTATGCAAATTAAATTAATTTACAACAATTAAAATAAGCCGCATCTAATGCGCCGTAATGTCTGCTGTCGACATACAAACTGCAAATCCCGACGTAAGCTGCACTTGAAAAATGGTTAAAAAGTCAACACGATGCGATCTGTGTGAGACAAGCGGGCTTAACTATAGATACATACTTGTAGATATATATGCACAGAGATACAGAGATACAGAATACAAAGGCAGCGGCAGTTCCACTCCACTCGTGAGTGGAACTCTGCGGTATTTCCGTCATTTAAGCAGCGGCTTAAAATGTTTCTTCATTAGAATAACTGTCATAAAAATAAACGCATAAAATTTCAAAATACTCGCCGTAAGCGGATCTAATCATTTTCCCATAAACAGACGCAGCTGCTCAAGCAAAATCTGCTTAAATTTCACCTGACACGCTAATTTGGCTAATAAACATACCAAAATATACAACAACAACAAAAATAAAAAATAAAATAAAATAATAATAACAATAATGTGCCCGTCAAAAACCACAAAATTCGGAGGAACCCATCAAACGTGTGAATCGAAGGCGCCATTCAGCCCCCGGATTGGATTAGTGTTGGCCCAAGCCATACAAAGTGTCAACAAACATAAAAAAAATAGCCACAAAATAGAAAAATAAACTACATATGAGTAAAATACATATTAATAAATTGTATATTTATACAAGAAAGTAATAAAAGAATACTTATCGCATTCTGGTTATAACAAAAACGAAGGCACGCTGCTCAGAACTCGAAATACCTCGTAATATAGACAATTGGCAACATGGCTAGCAACATATATATAATAACATAATTTTGTCAAAAAATCAACCGATTTTTGTGATTTGGACTTTAGATTAAAAGTGCATAAAAATTTAGAAACTTTGTTTTTGGTCGAAATTCTCGGATGAAAATTCTCTCCAAAATTAATCAATTGTTTGGCGGATAAACATTTTAAAATTAATATTTTGAGTAGAAGTTCAGGATATGTATCGGTCAGGCAGGTGCAAAATACGTTTTTCTTTTATAGTGATGTGGTTATAAATGGTGTACAAAATCGAATAAGCTATTAGCCGATGATATATGGCTATGACGCCAAACGGGGCAGCATTATCATGCAAATCTTTTTGTGGCATTCTGGAATAGAGAGCTGTCTGTGTGATAAAAGATATTGCAGGTTATAAGTTAATAAATATCATCATTAAAATGGCACATTAGATCGGAAGTTTTTCATTTGAAATACTGAATACTGAATATTAAGGATAGAGTTTATGACGACCAGTTGCAAGCCAAAATCGAGATACATATTTATAGAGTTTTGTGTGTATGTTGAATGCCACCAACAGAAATGTGACAACTGATTTGTGTAGCTCAATTCATTGCTTAACATATTTATTTTTTGTTAAACAAATTTATAAATTATTACTTTTGGCGCATAATAAAATTTCATTAGCGATCGCCGCCGAAGGCGTTGGCGTTTTTTTTTTCTCTGTCGCGCGCTGCTGGCGCCAGTTTTTTTTGTTGTTGTTGGTTTTTTTTTGGGATTTTGCGGCTTCGTCGACGCCTGGTTTTGGCCTTTGTTTTGGCCAGATCTGTCACTGAGCCGAGAGGCGAGCGCGGAGCTTGATAAATCTCTCAACAGCAACGGCATCCACAACACTAATATTTTGATGGCTGGCGTTTGACCACTCGTCGCACTTGCGCTCAATTTGCATATGTCGACTCTGAAATGCTTTAGCATTCACACATTTTTCGTTTTTCTCTCGTTGGGTAATTAATTTTGGACAAGCCATAAATCTTGTATACTTTGCATATATTATTATTGTGTTATTATTACATATTTATTTATGACTTATGCGCTGTCAACATTCCAGCATACATCTACATCTACATCTACATCTATATCTACATTTACGTAGACATATCAAGAGTTTTCCCTCGATAACCTCACTAAGCTTACAAAGCCGCAACTCCTACGCAGTTTTTAATTTGTATTTTTTGTATTTTCAGTTTTGGTGTCAATCCGAACTTGTGGCAATCTGTTCAGATTGAGGTCACAGACTGAGATTTACACATTGTCACATTGTTCGAGATTCTTATCAATTGTTACACGATTTTCGTATTACGCCTTTGATACAAGCGACATTCGGAATCGCGTTGAGTCAAACTCTCCTCTCGGATAGAGATATATCCGGTTTACCAGATGACCTTATGATCCAATGCGAACTCGATTGATTTTACTGTGTGCTTGCAAAACAAAGATGAATCATAATCCCGTAGAATCTGAAATCTGGATGAACATTAATCGGGACAGTCCGTCCTAACAGTCCTAGCACTGGCAATCCTTGTGGATCCCGTTTATTTGTCAAATCATTTGTCTTGACCAGGGTGTTTGGGTTCCTAGATGACCCCATAATTCTTGCATGCAGTTCAATAGACGTTGTCCTTTCGATCCTATCGCAATATATCCTTCAACAATCCGTAAGGATTTGGCCTAGCTAGAGAAAGGACATTCATTTTTTGGTCATAACTCATCCATTTCCGAAAGGATCTCGGAAGGACACATATTCTTGAACTCGCCTGACAAAAGACTAGACGATTAGCGCTCAAACATGGCCTAGCTAGAGCTATTTTTGTAGGTGCCCCTTTTATTACCACCTTGCCACGCCCCGTTCGATCGGTTGTGAAATGAATACGTCAGGTTTGTATTGTACTATATGTGTTTCATATTTATTTTGAATTCGTATCGTTTCATCGTCATTCGCAAATTGCTCATTATAATTACTATTATGGTTATGGTTGGGCTGCAGCCCCGCATTATCGTTAACAACATTCATATTTGCATTATAATAATTAATATTAGGTTGTTGTTGCTGCTGCTCGTGTTGGTTTTGTTGCAGTTGTTGCTGCTGCTGCTGCTGCTGCTGTTGTTGTTGTTGTTGCCGCAACTGTTGCAATGCCAGGCCTGTGAAATAGTTGTCTTCTTTTTGGCTATCATCGTTGTTATTGTTGTTGTTGTTGTGGCTGTTGCTGTTGTTGTTGCTATGGCTATCGTCGCTTATATTTTGCTCAACAATATGATTGCGATTGGGCGCAACAACAACAGCAACTGTTGCCGTTGTCGTTGCAGCAACAGTTGGTACAGCTGCGCTGCTGCTGCTGCTGCTGCTGCTTTCAATTCGATCGTTTATCAATTGCTTAAGATTATTGTCAATGTTATCATTGAAATTGTTGTTACCACTCCATCTCAAGCTATTGCTATTGCTATTGCTATGGCTATTGCTATTGCTATTGCTATTGCTATGGCTATTTGGACTATCAAACTTAGTGCTAGTTGCTAAACTACTAGAATCAGTCGTGCTACTTTTAGTATTCATATTATTATTATTCATATTATAATGCTCGTTACTGTACAAGTAGTTGTAGTTTTTTGGCAAGGCAGGTATTGCTTTATTAACATTACTATGGCTATTACTAATTAAATTAAATGCTATATTTAGTTTTTGTTGTTTAGGTATTAAGTTTAAGTTTAAATTACTATTAACATAGGCGTTTGAGTATTCATTTTCTTGTTGCGCACCCTGTGCACCCTGTGCCTGCTGCTGCTGCTGCTGCTCCTGTTGTTCTTGTTGTTGCTGCGGCTGCTTCTGTTGCTGTTGCAGCTGCTGCTGCTGTTGCTGCTGCTGTTGCTGTTGCTGCTGCTTTGAGGGCGTCTCCACCAGCTGCATATCCATATCAGCCCCACCACTTGACGCCGCTGCACGTTTTCGCCGGCCACGCTTGCAACCACTCGCCGCCAAAATGGCACACAAATTGAGAGCTGACGGCGCCAACGAAGCCGTTGCTGTCAGCGCTGTCGATGCTGCTGTATACGACGAGGAGGACGAGGATGAGGCTGTGGGCAGCTGATCGGCGGAATGTTGCTGTCGTCGTTGGCGTTCCTCCTCCTCCTCTTGCTGCTGCTGCTGCTGCTGTTCCAGCTCCGCCCGCAGTTGTTGGCGGCGTCGCTGCATGTGTCTGCCCCCCTTTCGCCTCCGGGACGTTGCATTGTTGTTGTGACGGTGACGCAACACCAAGTTTTTCGGTTGCGGCTGCGGCTGTTGCATGGCGCCGACAGCATTGTGATGACGCTGCTGCAGCTGCAGCTGCTGCTGATGGTGATGCTGATGTTGACGTTGCTGCTGGAGCCGGTGCTGTTGTCGCTGGTGTCGCTGATGATTGCGTTTCAGGATCTTCTCCTCGCGCAGCGCATCCTCGTCTTGCTTATAATACTTAATGCTATTGTTGTTGTTGTTGCTATTGTTGTTGTTGTTGCTGTTGTTGTTATTATTGTTGTTGGTAGAACTATTTCTATTAATACTTGTGTTTGTTGTTGTTGTTGCTGGCTGTTGTTGCTTCTGGCGATGCATTAGTTTGCCACGTGCTCGTTTTGGCACCGCCACTGGGCTAGGCGTAGTTGTTGTTGTTGTGGTTGTTGTAGTCGATGTAGTTGTGGTTGTGGTTGTTGTTGTTGTTGTGGTTGTGTTTGGAGTTTTTTTTTTCATTGTTGTCGTAGACATATTTTCCCTTTGAATTGATGTGCCTTGCGTGAGGTTCGTTTCGCCCAAATGGGCAAGATTGTTCTGCACTTGATCGGCCCTCAATCGATCGAACTGGAAACACACATTGCGCATGCGATGCGATCTCTGCATATCCTTAGGCCCAATGGGACGAAAGTTGCGCTTGAATCCCACTCGCAGCACCGGATTGTAGGCATTCGCATACTGATAATAACCCTGAATCAATGACTCTCTGAAGTGGCAATCGTTTGTGGCGTTTCTCTAAACGGATCAAAAGAGCATTGAAAAAAACGTTGAACATTAATTAAGTGGTAGGGGTAGAGTTACTGATTAGTTTTAAGTTCTTTCTATTTTTAATTTCTTAAATATTTTATTTAAATTTAATGCTCAAATGTACTTTTTATAGCAAACTAATAATCTCATGCATAATCCCATTCAATTTGTCTATATCACTCAAAATAGAGCTTCCCAAGAATTCCACTACATTTTTTTTTTCCATATGTTTGCTCAACAATGCTATCTATGAGATATCAATAAATTCAGTGTGTTTATCAAAAAAATAAAAAATATATATATATATAGATATAAAAGAAATATATTAATCATAGCTTACCCTTCCAACAAGTCTGCCTTGGGCAAAGCACAAATAATAGTCCACATCCTTGGCATAGATGGTGATTTTGAAATCCGGGCTGCGTACATCGCCAACCATGTCCATTGTGAAGGATTCTGGAAATGGAAACAAATCAATTTTAATTAATTATAAGCAAACAAACTGTTACTTCTTAAGTAAATATTTAAAGGGGTAGCGCAGAGGGGGCCGCCTCACACTTCAGCACGCATAGATAACCCAATTAATTGAAAGGTTTTCGATAAAGTTATGAAAGGTTTGATTAGCCGACGGTCAGCAGCAGACGTTAAGGTTTCCAGTTCTTAGTTCTCAGTTCCACAGTTCCACACGACAATCAGTCAGTCTGTCAGTCAGTCAGTCAGTCAATCAGTCAACTAATGAGTGGAGTTCTTATCAAGCTGCGCCAATCAACCAATGAATTAAAGAGCCATTCTTCTACAGTCGTTGAACTTCTTTCTTCTTCTACAGAGTACAACTAATTAATAATGTATTTCTTGTCTTTGACAGCTGTTTGTTTCAGACACTCTTCACTTGTGCGACTGCATCTTGAAGAGATTCTTCTCGCTCTTTTCAAGAACCTTCAGCAAAACAAATCTGCCAAATTGGCCAAGTCTGACAAGGTTTTCAATGAGCCTAAGTCCATGTATCAAGTACACCCTTCGAAAGAAACCCAAAAAAACAAGCACAACAGCAAAACGAGCTACTTTAAGATAAGATAAAATACCAAAACTAAAAAGACTAACTACTGGCGCCTGCTCCCACACTTCTTGTCTGTTCTCTCACTCTCTCTCTCTCTCTCTCTCTCTCTCTTTCTCTATATGTCTATCTCTATCTTTTGTATTTTATTTATGAGTTGTGAACTTTTTGCTGTACTCAAGTCAATCGGCAATCGCTGATCGCTAATCGATAATCGAAACGTGGCCAATGCGACATATCCGTGATCCGCAATCTGATGATTAAATGTATTTAGTTTCGAGTGTTTAGATTTTGTGCTTTAACTCTATATCTAGTTAACTACTCCTGAGCTCTCGCTCAAGTTGCTTTGCTCAAATATATATGTACTATATATATAGATGCAGTTCATTCAGTTGGATCTTCTCACGCTCATTGATTGCTGATGAGTGCTGTCGTTGTCGCTATCGCTTAGAGATCAACCCATTTGTGGGTGCTCCGTTGCTGCTCCTGAACTTCACCCACTGAGCCAGACCAAACCAAACTGATCGAGCGGCAAAAAGACAAATGATTGGCAAGGGGAACAATGGAAGCAAACCGCATGAATTCGAATAAATTGAAAGAAGAAAGAAGCAAGGTCTGAGATATGAAACCGCAAACTGTCTATCTGTCTGTCCGTCCGTCTGTCTGTCTGTCTGTCTGTCCGTCTGTGTGTGTGAAACTGGCGCTCAATGGCGGGCCACATAACATCAATCAAATATTAAATTACCAATAATTTAATTAAGCCCACAATATGCACAGACAGACGCGCGCCCCGAGTTCAAAATAAATGCCAATTCAATTTAAATGCCATTTGACCAGCTCCTCCTCCTCCTCATCTACAGTTATCTGTATATATCTGTGTATATGGTACGGTATAGTAATGATATCGGGCATAGCTGTACTTACTTGCTTTTAGTATTTTCTCGGCGGACACTCGACCGTGCGGATTTATATAAAGCGCCATATGGTTGTGGCTCCTCAAAGTTAAAAAGTATTCGTCCGTTTTCTTTGCACATGTTGTAGTTACAAGAGCAAGCATTACCTAAAAAACAACAAGCAAACAAACAAACAAACATTATAGGGTATTTGGTAAACGGGTATATCTGCATGTATCCTGCCTTAATCCTAGCCATAAATTGGCATTAATATGCTCAGCTTTTGGGAGAGACGAGAGTCTAAACCTGTGCCACACACAAGCGACACAAAATGCCGCAAGGTTTTTTGCATTTTATGGACAGCAGCAGCAACCCACAACTGCACCACACAATGCACCACAGTGGCCATTAAAGCGGCTAGTCGATAGCAAATTGGTTTTGTGAATGGTTCATCAGCTAATCCTGCACATTGTTGCCACATAAACTCGCTCTCTCTCTCTCTCTCTCTCTAGCTCTGTGGAGGGTCGCAGCTGCAACAGCTTGGCAACAAATTGCATGCTAATCAATATACGAGTAGCATATCGATACAGACAGCGTGAGAGAGAGAGAGAGAAAGTGTGTAGATAATTTATTATTATTCTTTTAACTGCCCATCTATTTTATATCTTCCCATTCCGTCAACTAACTGAACAGATCCCACAGTTTGCTTAGGTTTATCAACTGTGTTTACAAAACAGAAATCTGTCGATAAACTTCGATAGAAAATTAAGTTGCTTATCTGCTGCAGTCAATCATCAATCAAATCTGGCTAACAACCTTCAATCTGACCTCTAATCAGAGTGTGTGCCCCAAAACAGTGGCGTGAAGAACACGTGTCTGCCCCATGTGCCTGTTAAGCACACGTTTTTTTTGGTCGTTAACTAATTTGGGCTGCTGTCGATATCGCAAATTGATATATGACCAACAAAATATGCGCAGTCAGCAAAACAAAAAACACAAAATACAATTCAGATTATTGTTTGTGATATCTACAAGCAAGTTTCTGCATGGCAGGGGGGAGAGAGGGCGGGGGTCGGGAGTCTGACAATACACTTGCCACACGGCACTACAGCCAGTTGCAAGTAATGGAGCACAGTTATTTTGGGTCTAGTATCTAAAAATATGTGCACCTAAGTCGAAGGCTTAAAAGTGACTTACGCATTATAAATGATGGACAAATAATTACCATGTGCGAATGTGCTCAAGCCAAAACAAATTGACCTAAGTCGCAAGCTCCACACTCCCCTCCCCACACACACCCCCCCTCTCGTTGGGGGCAGGCACTTGTTGAAATTCCTTAGCTTTATTTGTATTTTGTTGTCATTTTTTTGTTGTTGTGGCTGCTTGTCAGCATTTCATCATTCTTCAAGTTGACACAAGATCAAACAGCAATATAACCAAAAGTGTCAGTTTATTTCGAATATACCCACCCCCTCCCCCTCCCCCTGACCCTGCCCATCATCTACCACTCTAGCACTCTTTAACTTTCTGTTTGGGGGGCTGCTTCCTCTGCTGTTTATGCTACTCATAAAAGTTATTGGTTTTTTCAGTTTTGTTTTTGTTATTTTTGAGTTTTCAGCTTTTTTGACGTGCGACCTTTTTCCATAGTTCAATGACGTTGTAGTGTGTGTGTGCGTGTGTGTGTGTGTAATAGTAATAATAATTATTATTTTTTTTATTTTTATTACTATGTTGCGCTCGACTCAAGTGGAGATCTGGTCAGACCCTGAGCCAGTAGTGAGTGGCCCAAGCAGATTCCAAAGCAGACGAAGCCACTCCAATGTACACAAAAACCGCCTCAGATATCGAACACCCCTCTCCATTCCCCCTTGCACCCCACACACCCTACCCTCCCAATACACTTGACTTGTGATTACACACTCGATCTTGTTATAATAATCAAACGGAAAGAAATACTACACACACACACAGAGACAGACATATTGATATATAAATACGGTTTTTTTTTTATGATAATTATTTGGAGTGCTGAAAGCAATGACAACAACAATAACAACAACTGTCACAACAGCAATTTCGTATCGAATGGACACAAATAATCTCTAAAAACAAAAACAATCCATAACAGATATTAACAGACTGTTAATAGGATCGACTTCTCGAAAATCAATCAGATGTGCTATGATTTTTCTAGATCTGATTTCACGCGTAGAATTTCTGTATATGAGCTATATAATAACCGTTTGTTTAATCGACTTTCATAAAAAAAAATAAACAATAAATATTCATATTACCGCAGATTACCGCAGTTCAAGTCATAGAAATGCAAAATATATCTTTACACCTCGTAAGCGTATCGTAAATCAATCAAAGCAATCCGATCTTTTAATAAAATAATATGAACACGCCCATTATCAATTCGAATCTGCGATAAAAGTTTGCAATTGTGCCACGTCATTGTCGATGGGTACTTGGAATTTAATTAAAGTACAAATAGAATGGGTGAAACAATGGCAAGCCCTTGCCCGACTAACAGTTACCCTGTAAACTAAAGAGCTTAATGAAAATGAGCACTAATCAAAAATGCAAAGCAACTTTTATATTTATAGATACCCTTTAGGCTAACAATTGGGGGTTGCTCTAACTTACCATCAGTATAAAAATAATCCTGGCATTGAGCATAAACTGTAGTAACCTGCAAGTATAGGGAAACGAATGATTAATATCATACTCAAATAACTATATATATATATATATATATATATATATATATATGAGAGAGACTTACGATATCTACTATAAATAAAATGTTATACGGCAAAAAATTAGCATAAATCACACAGATTATTAATGATTCTTATTTATTTTATTGATTTGTTTTGTTTTTCAGTTTTGGTTTTTTTTCTTCTCATTTTTTTTTTCTGGCTTTGAGTACAACTTCCGTCTCGGGGCTGGGAATTGGGAAGCTGAAAACAACAATTAAGTCATTTCATTTCATTGCACGATCGTGAGCTCTTTAAACAAAAGCGTCAATAATATTATTGAAAGCCACAAAAAAAAAAAGAGAAAAAAAAACAGAGAAAAAAAAGATGAACTGCTACCTTTTGAGTAGTATTCACGAGTAGTATTCATATGAGTACATGAATACGAGTGCGAGTACCGAGTATGAGCAGCATTTTTGCTCGGGCTCAATGTCAATGGTTATGGAAAAAGCCCAAGAAAACGTTTTCTGTTTTTGTCGTGCCTATCGATTGGATCGCTATATACAATATACAATATATATATATATATATATTTGTATATGTATATATACCATACTTATATTTTTAGTGCATATATATTTTGTTTCAGGCGACTACTAATCCCCTTTGGCAGAGACTGCGGCACAGCCAAAAGGTCATTGATTTCAGCTTAGAGAAAGAAAGAGAGAGCGACAGAGAGGGAGAGAGAGGGTTGGAGAGAGAGGGGGCTAAAGAGGCAGCCAAATGCTCGAAGGGTAGTTTCTTAAGACGAAGGTCTCTTGTTCAGTTCTCGTGTTCTTATTCTTTTTTTTTTTTTTTTACAATTTGCTGCCGCTTTTGCTTTTGAAAAGTGAAAATCGCGCACAGGCCACAATGGCAACAAGAGGCGACTCGAAAGTGCACAAGAAATCAATACAAGAGAGACCATCGAAATAAATATACATATATAAAAAACAAAAAAAAAAAAAAAAAACACAAACCTGAGTTGAGGCACAGCCCAATTCAAGTCCCAAGTCCCCCGGCCACATGTGCAAATTATACAGTGCCCAATTTAGCGTTCACAGTAGGCAGTCGCCCCAAATCCAAATCCAAACCCAATTTGAGAGTAGTTTAATTTAGTAGCCGAGGCCGACTTTACTCTTAAGCTCTTCGATTTTTATCATCATTTTTCAATTTCACAGCAGACAATAAAAAAAAAAAAAAAGAGAAACAAAATCAAGTAAGCCCAACAAATGGCATCTTTCAAATGTCTTTGCACAGTTTCATTTATGGGGCGGCTGTTCTTCTTTCAGAAGTGTTTCAGAATTCGCTTAGCCAAGCAATTAAGTGCGCTATGTTTGTGGTTTTTATTTTAGCTTGATTTTTTCTTACTGGTTTTGAATTTGTGTTTAGCTTGCATTCGACATAATTATGAGTTAGACAATTCGTATTTCAACGGAAGCTTCAAATGGCGCAGCTGATCGAGTCTGATAACGAAGAGCGCAGCTTCAACTTTTTTGCAATCACCTTTAAAGCTCATTAAAGCTTTCGTTTAGCTTGAATTAGCTTCAATTCGAATTTGCTTTAGCTTTAATGTTTTTGAGCTTTACAGTTTATTTAAAGCTGTTTGAGCTAATGTTATCACAGCTGCTCACCATCAAAGCATCTCATTTGAAATTCAAGCGTTAAGTTTACATTATCAACCCTATAGCGCCACAGCGGCTCCTATCGAATTGAAACTGAAATGGAAATGGAAATGGAAGCCAAGTTGAGGCCAGTTTCTGTTTCTAATGCACACACAACAAAAGCTCAGTTAATAATGCTGGTTGGCTTGGTATTGTGACCCGTTGTGCAAACCGCACTTTGTTGTTGTTGTTGTTGTGTTCTATGAGTATTCTATTCTTCTTCATTTCAAATGGTTGTTGTTGCTGTTGACTGTCTCTATGCCACATATTTCTCATGTATGTAATTTGATATTACTTCATTCTGCTGTGCTTTACTTTTGTTTCCTTTACAATGCAGCTCATAATTACCTTTTTGGTATGCAGACAGAAGCACATAGTCCACAGAGAAGAGCACCAGCACAGAAAATGCGGCAGACGCCCAAATGAACTTGAGTTAAGTTTTTTCTTCTTTTTTCTTTTTTTTGGTCTTCAAAAGTCTGGCACTCTGATTGTGTTTGTTTGTGTGTCTGACGCAATAGCGACGACGCTGTGTTGTCCCTCTGCCAGTCCGTTTACTTTGCTGGCCCCATGTGCTTTGCATATTGAACAGTTTTTACTTCTTTCTTCGGTTTTCTTTTCTTCTTTTTTTTTTTTTTTTTTTGGCATTTGCCCGTGGTATATATTTTTCAGCTATTTTATAAGTTTTTACGGCAATTGAGGAATTTCGTTTGGGGCGGGGGCGGTGTGAGGACACAGGAACGTGCCTGCATTCACTGAACGATTGCCAGCCAGGACCACCCCGAGTCAGAACATGCACTTGATTGCATACACTCGAAGAAAAGCAAAAGAGACAAAATGGTTTAAAGCTTGCTAAAGTATGCTATGCTGTCAGTTATACAGAGGCGCCTGTTGATCTGCGATCGGGAATCAGCCAGTTCTTCAATATCAGCTCTGTTGTTGTCTAATATCAGCTATGTTCTCCTATATCAGCTAAGTTGTCTAACATGTGTAGTTCGGCGTGTGTGTGTTTTCCCAATTCGAATTGCTCACCAGCACAGCACTCGAGGCCCAGCCGACGTCATCGGGCAATATAATCGCAGACATGGCACAATTCTGCTTGCCCGTACTTAGTACGCATTTCTGCGAATGCAAATCGCAAAATGACAGCACAAATCCAAACCAAATCAAGCACACAGTCTGCAAATCAATAACCCAAAAATGTGTTCAGTTAGCCAAGATTTAATCTAATTCCAATAAACTCGTAAACACCTTTCGCATACACGTTGTGTTCGCGTTTTCAACGCATTTTTATTTGGCTGATTTTTATTTTTATTGTTTGGCCAACACGTGCCACACGTTTTTTGAAATTTTAGCCGGATGATCGACTTGTTAAATCCGCTAAATCAGCGTACTTAGACCTTCGAGTGGTTAGTTAGTTAGTAAACAACTGGAGCTGGCTGGCTACTTAAGAATGCCCGGAGGAATGCGGCAGTGATTAGATTAGGCCATAAAGAAGTCAGCCAAACGGAATTGGCGGGTCAAGATTTATGATAAGTGAAAGTGCAAAAAAGTAAAAAGCAAAAAAAGGTGTCTGAGGACGATGCAATCAATCCTTGCTCGATTAAGTGCCACGTGCACTCTCCCTCTCCCTCCCTCTCTCTGTCTGTCTCTCTTTCTCTCTCTCTCTCTCTCTCATCAATCATGTAATCGCTTAATAACAATTACATGCAGCAGCAAACCCTTCTTCTGCTTCCTGCCACGTGTTTTGTGGCCAAGTGTGAAATTTCCTGCTGTCAATTGTGTGTATAACGATCATAATTACGATGATGATGATGATTACGATGATGATGATGATGATGATGATGTGATGGTCACCCTAATGCATTGATACCCCTGCTGCTGCTACCCGCCTCCCCACACCCTGTTGGCATACCTCGTTTGCTGCCATGCACTTAATGCAATTTTCGTTTACTTTTGTTTTAGGGGTTGTAACTTCACCGTTATTTAATACTCCTCTTGCATCATCCACCTTGCGCTTTTCATTTTTTACTTTACTTTTTTTGCAGCTACTGCTTCAGTTTACGTTGTCCTCAGTCAACCCCCCCAACCCACAATTGTTTACCCTTCTAAGCCGGCTGCAATTGCAACTCTTGCCTGATTGTTGCTGTTGTTGCATGTCCTGTGTAATTTGTTGTTGTTGTTGTTGTTGTTTTTGCTACTGGGTTAGGGGCGTACGCCTTAATGAAGTTCCAAAAGGGAAACTCTGACTTTCGACAGTTGCCAGCAGTTTGCTGTTGTGTTTCTTTCTTGTGCTGCATGTTCTATATGAAAATATTTATATGACATGACTATTAAAAAGTAAAACATGTCAACTACCAACTATTAGAGAACAAGCTAAAGTACAATTGGTATTTTTAGCGAAATCTTAGCATACTTTTTGCATCGTTCGCAAACTAAACTAAGCTCAGTTGTACGATTATATAGTATAATTCCCGGGAATGTGGCACTTGAACTTGCAGAACAGCAACAACGCCCCAAATATGAAAAAACAGCATTACAAATTAACAACAGAACAGAACAGAGCAGACAGACTGACAGACAGACAGACAGACGACAATAACAGTCGAGTTCAGTCAACTCCAGCGATAAGTTCGTATCTGTTAGTACCCAAGTATCCAAGTATCTAAGTATCTAGCTCATCTACACATGCGAATAATTTGGAATACTGAGCAGAGAAGTGTGCTGGAAAGTAGAGAGAGAGCGAGAGAGAGGGAGAGAGAGAGAAAGAGATGTGCTTAGTGCTTCAGCCTCTCCTCAGTGTCGTGCCCTTGCACAAATCTGAGCTCATTAGCAGGGCCAAACCCCTTCTGGAATGTGGCCTGCATAATTCTCAAATAGGCGTGAAATAAACACGGCGACAATTGTGTTGAGAGGGAGAAATATACATATAGAGAGAGAGAGAGAGAGAGAGAGAGATAGAAAGAGAGGCAGAGCTTGTATCTAATGCGATTTTTTTTTCTTTTTAATAGTAAATGCTTACTGTGGGACACAGCTGCTTTAGGTGATAAGCGGCTTTCTACGTTCCACGGAGGGGGTTGAGTGAGCGAATGATAAGCCAACACACACAGACAGAGACAGAGATGGAGAGAGAGAGAGAGAGAGAGAGAGAGAGAGAGAGAGAGAGAGAGAGAAACAGAGAGACTAGAGACTACTTAAGTGGCAAGTAGTCGGCGCCTCGAACTCTAAATTTATTTATCTGTTGTGTTGTTGGGCAAGCGCGCAACTTTCCCAGTATGTCAATATTGAAATATTGCACAGAAGAAGAAGCAGCAGCAGCAGCCGACAAGTTGCAGGTAAAAATATAAAAGACCAGCTCCGTCGTTAAAAAATGGAATGCACTAATAACTAGCAATCAAAAGTTTGGCTGCTAAACGGAAATGCCAAGCTGCTAAGTAGCTGATTTATTGAATATGCTCAAGTTAGGCGACTCAATTATTAAGTATTTAATATGATTATAAAATAAAAATAACGAAGAAGAGTTCAATTAAGTTGCTTAATCATTTTTTTTCTTTTACAAAAGCCATGCATCTATATTATATATATATAACTGAAAAGAAGCACGCAACTTTCTAATTTTCAACCAAAAATGTTAAACACTTATTTGTTGTTTAGCGCTGCTTGATTTTGCAATCCAACACAAACGAACCGATCTTGTGATCATGCACACACAAGTGTCTCTGTGTGTGTGTGTGTGTGTGTGTGTGTGTATAAGGTGGGTGTGTTTGTTGTTTAACACAACAGAGAAGAGACAACAACAGCAGCAGCAGCAGCAGCAACAACGAACGCTGCACATTGTAGGTCAGGTGCAGCAACAACAACTGCAGCAACAACAACAACAGCAACTCGCTTTTGGCCCTATGCAGCTGTCTTCGCCAGAGACGTAGAGATATACAGCGAGAGCTAGGAGGGGGGAAGAGGGGAGAGGGGACTATAAAGGTATTTTAGCCCTCGACTTGGTAATTTGTAATGCAAATATTTGCATATATTGAACAATTGTAGAGAGCCACGTATTTCGACTTTGGCTTGGATTTATCTGCTTCTCTGTCTCTCTCTCTCTCTCTCTCTCTCTGTCTCTCACTGTCTCTCTCTCTCTAGCTTTACAAGCGCATTAGCTAGCTGTCTCTGTCGCACAGTTTAAATATTTCAATTGTTTTTTATCAGCAGCGCAGCCGCATTAATCAAGCAAAACCACCCACAGCGTAGTAAAAATCAAACCAATCGTAGTAAATTTCTAGCAAATAAGCCAACTGCAAACAAACGTCTGAGCACAGACATAAATATCTTATATATATATATAAATATATATAGTATATATATAGAGCGACAACTGTCCAAAGTTTTAGCAGCAATCAAAACAAACAAATAAAAACTTGAGGGCCGTGACTTTATTTCTTGTTGAACGTACAATAAGATAGAACATGAATATATATATATATATATTTATTGTGGTTTTTTGGCGGTTTTGTTATTATTATTATTTATTTATAGTTGCGATGCCAGCAGCGTGTAGTAATACTGTCGATTTCTATAGTATATTTCTTGAACATGTTTCAGATAAGATAAAAAAAAAAGAAAAACAAAAAACGGCGCTACTAACAACTCACTCCAACTCCCCACTTAAACCTCTCGCAGAGTAGGGAAATTTGTTTGTTTTGAATTGCGAACCGCTCAAGTTGTAATAGGCTTGCGCATCTTTATCTATATGGGGTTTACTTTTGGACTTAGTCCAAATGCGTTTAGCCAAAAGCCAATTGACATTGAGCTTCAGGCATTAATAAACACACAAAACCATAAGACCATAATATGCAATATAAATCAAATATTATTTTTCCATATGCTGTTGCGATCTAAATAATTGCAAAAGTGTGCACAAATATATCGCAGATATTTAAAAAAAAAAAAACGATTAGACACAAGAAAAAAAAAAGGCATTGACAAATGCCAAGTCATGATTTTGGGTCGAGCCGAGTTTATTTATAGAGCGCTGAGCCAAAGCCCACCAAATGAACTACTGAGTCACAGGCTTGTGTTCCGTTGAAGTCATCATATATATGCTCCATATACACCACATCCTATATGCTATATGCCAAATGAAGCATCAGCGTTTTGATATGTGCGCAAAACGTGACAATCGCCAACTGCTTCACCGCTTTCAATTCAAGTCTTCCTGCAACACACGCCTTTTTTTTTTGTCAAACAATCCCAAACATAAATATAAAAAAAAAATGTTAAAAAAAAGTTAGTTTTCACTCACAAATGATGCCGCAAAAAAAAAAGCTGTCCACCTTCAAACCCTTTCTTCTCCTGTTTTCCCCCTGCCTAGTTTTATATATATTTTTTTTTCAACTTTTTTTGCCACCCGCGCGTAACCTAATTATAAAACTTGAAGTGATATTTTTTGTTTTGTGTGTGTACTATATTTTTATTTATTTATTATATTTTCAAGCAGCGCCGCCGACGATTGTTGCTGTTGTTCTTGTTGCTGTTGTTGTTGTTGTTGTTGTTGTTGTTGCTGTTGTTGTTGTTGCTGCTTATTAAAACCGCCCGCCCGCAATATTTGTGTGAGTTGTGTTTTTTGTGTATTACTGGAAAGTTGGCGACAGGTAGATGATTTACATAAATCTTGGCTGGGACACTTTTGAGTGCGACTATTCCAATTTGATGCATGACACGTTTAAATGTGCAACAACCGAAATATAAAAATACAAAACTGCCACTTAAACTAGGCAAGTCAATGCTCCAAAAGGCAGAGAGTATCTACATTATGTGACGTTCTGTTTAATGAGATTATTGTAAGAACCAGGTTAATTTCAACTGGGACTTGAGAATATTTCAAATTTGCCAAAGTTTACTTAACAAGCATTTTTGGTTTAAAACATGTAATTTAGTCATTCGCATGTCTTTGTTGTTTTTTTTTTTTTTACTTATCACATTAGCATTATGAGATGTAATGACGCTGATGATAATGATGATGATGATGATAATGCTGTTGTTTGTTGTTTGAGAAACCCTCGACTTAGTCGCTGATTCAAGTAAATGCCGCACCCTTAAAGCATAAAGCTTTTAACTAATCGGCACATCATTGACAGACAAATTGACAAAACTGACACATGGCCAGCCGGACAGAATGACACACAGACAAACAGACAAACTTACAAACTGACAGCACACAAAGTGCAGTCAGACTCTAAAAGGAAGCAAGAACTCTGTAGTAATAGTTATAGTAAATTCTTTTGATAATTTCTATATATGTATATATGTGCTTGGGTCTATATCTGTTTATTGATTGCAATAATCAAAGCTGCACAAATACGTGCCAAGTCATAAAAGTAATTAAGCCAGAGAGATTGTTGCAGTTGCGGTTTTTGTGATTTGCCAAATGCGTAACTATCGGGATCATAAATTTCAACAAAGCCCCAATCAGTGCGGTTAAGTATCCCCCTTGTGACTATGTGACTGACCAGTCTCAAACCAATAGCACCAACTTTAATCTAGTGAATATATTTAACAAAACAATTTGCTGGTAATAGGTTAACTTCAATATTTTTAGACTTGATTATGAAGTTTATGAGATTAGTATGTAGGAACTCAAGTAGAAGTAGAAAATTAAGTATGTCTAGACTTTATAGAATTAAAAATAAGTAGATGATAAAGATAAATGTTCAACGTGTTCTTTGAAATTATTAAAACCAATGCACGTTAATATCTTTAATATCTTTTAGAATTTGGTAACTTAGAATTTTTAATATTTATTGTGTTCTAAGAAATATGCCTCTAATTCTCTTGTTTAGAAAAGATAGCCTTTTTACTGTTGATAACTAAATAATTGTCAAGTAAATTAAAGTAAATGGTCCAAAATCTCAGCCTAACTTTCAGCTAAGATACAAATTTGCTACCGCAGTTAAGCGTTGATCTACATTAGCTTAAAGTGTCATAAAAAGACGTTCGCTTATCAGAATACCAAAAACAAAAAAACAAAAAAAAACAAAAAAACAGAGAGAGAAGAGAATTGAAGCACTTGAAGATTGGCCTCGAGTTTTACAAGAGTGTTTTTTTTTTTTTTGTTAATGTGTAAGTGTCTGCTCTTCTTTTTTTTTTATCTGTGTGTATTTCCGTTTAATTAATAAAAGAAATAAACTCGCAACTCGCAACTCAAATCAAATATTGTCTATTTTTATGAAAGAAGCGAGCGCGCTTATCAATTCCACCCAACTTCAACTCACCAAAATAAGTATTTGTTTGACTTTTGAAATTTTTTTTAATTTTTTTGTTCTTGGTGTTGCATTTGTCGCGTTGAGTGTTGGGAGTGGGGGGGAGGGATGGGGCAAGCGTTCTTTTTTATTGGGTTATTCCAAAAATTCTTTTGAAAGTGTCGCATTTGTGTTTGCATGTCTCTTAAGCTGATTAATCGACGAGCGTTTTCGTAGCGTTTTTTAACGCGCAGGGGTTGCTGTTTCAGTTTCAGTTTCTGTTTTTAGTTTGTGTTTTGTATTTTGAGTTTGAGTTGCTGCAATTGATTTATAACTCAGGTAAATGTCCTGAGATCAGGACACGACACAAGCGGCGACCCTTTGCTGCAAAACTTTTTAATGCTTTTCAAAAGGGGTTGTGCACACACACAACCGATGGGGAGAGAGGGAGAGAGCGAATGAGAGGGAGAGAGAGGAGAGAGAGAGAGGAGAGAGAGAGAGGAGAGGCAGTCAGGATTTGTCCTGGCATTTTGCATGTGTTGGTGCCATAACAAGTTATAAATAGCAATTATTGCCACGTTTGCTGCTCGTTTTCATGTTTTTTCTTTCTCTTCTTATTTGTTTATTCAGATTTCTCGTTTTGGAAACAACATATAATAATTGTGCTTTTTTTTTAATGTGTGTTTGAAAATTGTTTTTTAAGTGAAATTACTTGTGGCATGATAAATGTGAAATTTAAATGCGTGTGTGTGTGTATGAAATGGATATATTTATATATGTGGCAAAAGGGACTCCATACAGGTCAGCTTGCTGCCCCTGCCCCTGCCCCTGCCACTTTTTCAATGCTTTTGTATTATTTCTTGGTTATGATTGGATTTGGGAATGGCGTGTTTTATTTTTTATTATTCTGTTGCGAACTTATTTTTGCACGTGGTTGTTCCCTCTGCGCCTTTCTTAGAGATCAACAATTTGTTTGATCAACAATTTTATTTGATAAACTTTAATGTAATTTGAAATTATAGATCGAAGCATTTACTTTACGCGCCCAACTTTGCCAGAAATCATTAAAAATATATATACATATATTTTATAAACATTTCTGTGAAATCTATAGCTATATATATATATTTTATCACAGATCCTCAATCGTCAAATCGATCTGAGCAACTGATTTCTTTGGTAAACGACATTAATAATCAAGTCGCAAATTTATTATGCCATAAATGCTAAGACCGATTTTATTCCAAGAATTAATTGTGAGCCACATTCAAATTGTGCTTTATTGTAATCAGCTAGTAAAGATTCTTTTGGTGCGATAATGATAGATTTCGCTAATTTCTAACTATATTCGTGAGGGTGGAGGAATGTGGTACTTACATTGTATATTTCTGGCCGCATTGTAGCCCCCAAATTTAAGGGTATAAATTATAATCCAACATGGGTTTGTGCGTTCTGTTCACAATGTCTGCAAACGTGGTGCATTTAAAGTTGACGAAAGTTGCAACGTATTTAAAATCCGAATGGAAATCAAAAGTTATACATTTGTATTCATTTATGTTGTAGGTGTGTGTGTGTGTGTATGTGTGTGTATAATTATATATATATATATATATAGTATTTATATATATTAAATTATTTTACATGCAAATTGTGCCGCGCAAACAAAAAATATGACACAGCGAAAAAAATCAACAAAAGCCGAGTTACAATTTTTTGTGATTTTCTTTACAGCACTTTTTTATGTACAATAATTTTGTTGTTGTTGTGTGGTTGTTGTTGTTGTTGTTGTTGCTGTTGCTGCTGGCTTTTGAGATGTGTATTTGTAATCAAATAATGTGTAACTTTTTTTCATTAATATATTTATTATGTAGTTGTATTTGTATTTATATTTATTGCACACTTTGCTGTCGACGATTGTGGCGACAATTTAACAATTATTCGATTTTTACTTTGCACAAAATTTCTCTTCGATTTTTCGAAATTTTTTTATATACTTTGTGTTTATTTTTTGAATTTTGGTGTTGAGCACTGGGAACACAAATATTTTTTTTTGTGTTGAACTGGTTGCGTTTCAATATATTTGAAAATATACATATATATTTTTGTAAGTCGATTTTTAAAACAAAATCAGTTATTGAACGAATTTAGTAAATGCACTTTTCACTTTCATTTTTCAATTTCAGTGGAATCTTACTTGCATTTTCTTTGTGGCATTTTTTAAATTTTTTTTTTTTGTTGCTTCTTTATTTTTATTATTAGTAATAAAAACTTTTGTGTAACTTTGTTTTTTTTTTTTTGCAGTGGTTCAGCATCAGCGCTTCTATTTCGAATTGAATTTCGTTTTTAACGCATATGTTGTGGATGCCGTTTGCTTCGGTTTCGGTTAATTCTTGTCTTGCTTTTTATCCGCTCTCCGTGGCAGCGATCTTGAACCGACGAAAGGTGCGCACAAACTCAGATACGGATACGAATGCTCGGCCTCTGCCAGCCTCTACAGACATCGACTGCCGCTGTTAGCTAATCACACTGTTAATATGTTAATGTTAAACTCAAAATGGCACAGCCAGCCGAACATGTTACGCCACTGATAACAGTTAATGTTAAATGCCAACAGTTACATTTTGGTGTTTGCTTGCGATTTGAAATTAAATTAAAAGAATAAAAACTTGCAACTAGACAAGAAAAAAATAAGGAAAAATTCAAAAGCACTTGGCATTTTATGGTTGTAAAAGAAATAAAATTTAATCTTTAAGATTTGTACCAGTCTGTGGTAAGTTATGGTCAAAAATTCGATAATAACATTGAGCAAGGTCCAGTTTGCAGGGTTGATCGATTGTGTCCGGCACTTTTATTGAACTCCATGCTGTAAATCAATTGTGTTGGCGACCCAAAAAAAAAAATAACTATATATATATATATATATACTTTCATACCAGTGAAACGTAAGAAACATGTGAGAAAGCTTATCGATACTAAATAGAAATCTAATCAATGATTACAGAAAACAATACAAAAATACAAGCATGTTTTTTAACTGGAAACATCATCTATTGGATGAACCCAACCTTCTGTCAGTTCAAACTGAAACTGTGGGGCCTTCAAAAGTTCAACGCAATTAGTCGCAATTAGTTTTTGCTGATAAGCCTATGGTTTTTTATTTTGAGCCGCCTAATCAGCCTCAGAGCAATCTGTCAAAATATTATTAGTTTAAGCAGCAAGTCAATTTTTTCAAATAAAGTACCTCAAAAAAAAAAAAACAACAACAACAAAATTGAAATTGGACTTTGCCTCATGTCTCAATTTCCAATTAAGAGATACTGGATATATATGCCGAGGTGTGTTTATGTCTCCCTCTCTCTGTGTGTGAAATGAATGACGCCCCGATAGGCAACTTCAAGCAAATCAGTTCAATTAAAAACAAAAGCAAACGCATTCGACATGAATGAAAATATTCGTGATGGTAAAAAAACCCAAAAAAGAAGCCAGAAAATTCGGTAGCTGCGCTTATCAGACAACCACAAGAAACAATAACATTTTTCAGCTACATTGTTTACTCGAAACTATGTCATGTGCTGACTCACACACACCGAAATGCAAATTCTCATTCTTGTTTAGTAACTATTCCTAGTAAATTGCGCACATTTCATTCTTACGATTGATAAAAACTAAAAAGAACTTTAACATTGAATTTGAATTCTGAACGGAGGCAGTCTGTTAATGTTGTATGCTGCCAACAAGTTGCAACTGTTAGCATTAACAGCGGCGTGCAGGCTGTGCTGTTAACTCAAGCAGTATAGTGAAGCAAGCAGTGCAAACGTGACAAGGGCGGAATATTTGAATATCAATTGAAAAAAAACAAATAAAATGTCATTTTGAGAATGTGAATATATTTATTAAATCGAATTCTTTAGTTATTTCAAGCCCGTATCAGTTGTGCCTGTGTGTATTCTTCCCCATTTATCAGCAGTTCGCACAAGAGTCACACTCAAAGACAAATTAGGCGGTCGCTAATTGAGATTTATGCGCGAAACACTTGAACCTCAGACAACCGTTTAACTGGCGAAGTGACGAAAAAATTAGCAACTGATAATGACAATGATGAATTAAACAGAACGCTATTTCAACAACAACAAAAAAGCAACAACGACTAGAAAAATTAACTGTTGTGCTGTGCAAAATTAATTTGCCAAATAACGGTTTGGTGGCGCCAAAACACAGCTGTTCGGGAAATGAAAAGCTGAAGTCACTTCAAGTTGCTTTTCAATACTTAGCGGACGTGTGAAATTGGAAAAATTGCGATATAATATATATATATATATATAATGTATAGAGTTTAACTTTTGAGCAGTGGCCGTGAGAATATTATATTAGATTATAGTTCTTTATTATACAATAAACTATAAGTACTCAAATTCTTTTATGAAAACAGATTCAAACAAGATTTTTATTTAGAAATGTTTACTTTGTCTTGTTTTTTGTCTATTGTAGTAGTTGCTTAAAATTTTAAATACATAATCGAATTTTCCAGATAACATCGCCTTGAGATGCTTTCAATTTGAAAATGTATACTTCAAGAAAAGTCTCAATAAAGGGAATTGTTATTTAAATAGTTTATTAGATTCTTCGAAATTCAATTTCCCAATTTAAAAATAATAATAGTTATTATAATATTGTATTCATTTTCCAAATTTAATAATTATATTTATTATAAGTACCATAGCCAAATTCCACATATTTAATTAGTTGTTTTCTTTTATTTTCAGGCTACTTTGCTACTCGCTACTCTGCATGGTAAGCATTCCCATTTGGCACACATTCAAATTGTTGCATAACTCGCTTGCGCACACACACACCCACACACACACACACACACACCCACACACACACACAAATAATCACACGCACACCCACAGCACTCCACCTAATCTAAAAAACCCCTATAAAGATAAAACTGAAAAATTCCAACCGCAGTTTTAGCCAAGAAATCTTTTTTGGCCTCACGCCTCAAATTCCCCGTAACTATATAGCCAGAAAATTGCTATATACACAGCTTATACATAATGTTAAGCCTGACCGGGATATATATATATATATATATATATGTTTGGCTGTAGTTTGTGTGTGTTTCGTCCTTTTTTTTGGCAACAACGCAGCAGGATACGTAACGAGGTGCTGTGGCGCCACGTCGCGTCCTCAGTTGAAAAATTTAGATGTTGGCAGCGGCAAATGGAAGACAAAAACGTGTCAAATGCGAATCGCAATTGAAATGCACTGTGAAATCTATCTATGTGCCACCGAGAACAATGAAAGGAAAAAACACAAGTTAAACTATTTATGCGTTTATGCCACCTTGTGCTGCAATCTCTCTACTCTTGTCTCAGGTGTGACAAGTTCATTTACTTGTTGTAGTTGTACTTTTTTTCCTTGTACCACTCGGTGGGTCTTCACACTTGATTTATGTGCATTGTGTGTGTGTGTGTCTGTTATGTGTGCTTGTGTCTGTTTGTGTTTGTTTGTCCTTTGACTCTAGCGCATCATATCTGATGCAAATGTGTCACACTCACGACAATCGGAGTGCAGAGCCCCGGCATTAAAGGCCCCCAAAGCGTACTCCAAAAAAGTCCCTAAAAACTGCACAAAAAACAACAACAACAACTAAAAACCCTGAGAAATATTTTAATTAAAATTCAGTGACCAAAAAAAAAATTACGAAAAACGCTTGGAACACAGGCAGGCCAGGCAGGCATTCAGGCAGTCAGGATAAAACCCAGTCGCAGACATATCCGTGGCTGATCTCAACTGATAAACGCGAAAACCAACAAAAGCAGCACACATAATAACAAGAGCCCTCAAACTCATTGTAAAGCAACGACTAGGCAAATACCCTTTACAAAATAATAAAAACTTCTTTAATTTGTATGTACATAATAATATAAAGATGAATAAAATTTCTAAAATACCCTATGAAAAATAGCATACAAAATCATCATATACAAACTTAAGCCCTGAAATATTCTTATACAGAAAAACTATAAAAAATACCATAATATTATTTAAAAGAAAGTCAAATTAATAGAAAAATATATAAAAATATAGAAAATACTCGAATAGAAACTGAAAGAACAATTTTGTAAAGTCAAACACAAATATTATTCCCCAAGTTGACTTCTAAGGTGTGGAGTATATATGAAGTATATTCACTCAATCGCAGCAAAATGCATGTCTAAATAAATATACAATTTGTAAAGGGTATGCAACGTAGCCGGAGCAGCTAAAGGCAAAAGCCGCAGCAATCGGTGGGCGTTGGTTAAAGACGCTGATCGAAATGCATAATATGCGCAGGAGGAAGAAGTTCTGCACTCTTTGCCCCCTCCCGATCTCCCCTCCCTTGCCACTCCACACTCCCCGCTCCACGTCTTTGTGCGTTCCAAGGAACTGGTGTCGAGGTGCATTTGGAGCAATGGCTTTTCAACGCCGATGGTGTCGCTGATCGCTCTTGGAGTCTCTGGTCAGTAAGCCAACCAACAACCAACAACCAACAATGATCAATCGATGGTGGCCAAAAAAAAAAAAAAGAAGAAATTTACCGCTGCTGGCAATCGCACGCATCTTTTTCCACACTTGGTATTTTATTTTTATGATTATTTGTTTGTTTGTTTGTTGGTTTGTTTGTTTGTTGGCTTGTCGTGAGCTGCAAATTCAATTAAACAAACAATGCGCAATGAAGAAGGCGAACCCTTTTCTTGGGAAGCACGTTACTTTAATTGCGAGACCGCCCCTATTGGAAAGCTGTTGGCCAACTGTCGCATTTTACTCAATGCATTTTTCCCTCTTAATGAAAATGTTCGCCCAGTTGACATGCGACAATCAAACAACCCCTCCTCTCGTCTCTCTCTCTCTCTCTTCTATCACTAATTTATGCGTTTTTTGTTAACCGATCTTGATCGCGATCATCGGAATAATGAGCAGCAAACTTCTGTTAACATAAATGTTTTAACGAGCCTCGCGAAAGAAAGTGAATGGAATAACGAGGGTTGTTCACAGAGAACATAAATAAATAAACATTTGAGTGTTCTGAGGATCGGTTTGTGTTTGACAGCTTGAAATATTCAGTGATATATTCAAAGTAGTAATTCAGTTGTAGAAACTTACAAGGATTAACATACTTTGAGCAGATAATGCCAAAATGTTGACAACTTTTTATTGCTTTACTTTTGTATACTTTATATAAGTGAGAACGAAACGTAGAATAAATTAAGAAGTTGTGTTTGAGTTTTTAAATCAAAACTGAATTTAGATAAGAGATGTAATTCATTTTTTTTAGTTAACTGCTTTTAGGATTCAAGAACTTTGAGGAAATAATGCCAACATTTTGACCGCTGAAATATAAACTTTGACTTTTATATAAAATAGAATGAAATGTGAAAGAATTCAAGATCTAAGAAATTATACTTTAGTTATTCAATCAAAATGAAATTCTAATGAAAGGACTAGGACATTTTTAATAATGTAAATGCTTTTTGTATTAAATATGTAGATTGTACAATGTATCTGGAAATAAATCGAACCGAAGTCAAGCGCCTTTGGATGACTTCATTGGAGCTAAAAAGATACAATGTGGCACACGTGTGTTGCCGCTCATCAATTAACAAGGCATTTAAAAACGCATTAACCTCTCGGCTTTTGGCTTTGGCCTTAACCTTCAGTTGGACCTGCGTTAATTTGTGGCCCAAACAAACTTTTACTGATATTTGCAGGCGTTACTCGATTCAGATGATTCAGCTGATTCAGCGGCTGCATAAATTGTCATAAATGTCATAAATGAACAACAATCAAGATTTATTGAATGCATTTCGAACTGAACACGGAACTTGTTCTCTGCTGGACTTGGCCAAGTCTGGGTCCTCCAAATATTTTTAGATTTTGCGCATTGTTCTCGGACTGAACAAATAGGGAAAAATAGCAAAAAACCCAAAACCAAAAACAAATGAATTTTTGAATTTAATTAGCAAAATTGTCAAATTTAGCCATTGTTTTCTATTTTTGTGTCACGCCTGCTATTTATTGGCCAAAAGTCAACAAGTAAAGAGTCAACACTTGAGAATATTTTGGCTAAATACACAAAACGCACATTCCACAAATTGACACGCGTAAATCTTGTGTCTTCTTGTTTTTGAACATTTTTATGTTAATTCAATTTTGTTTTTACTTTCGTTTTTTTTCTCTTTTTTTTCGTTTTTTTGTTGCTTGTAAATAATTTTGTGTTGTTAATTTTAGTGTAAACACAAGGTCTAAACGTGTTTTCGGCTTGACAATACCAATTACATCGTAATATTATAATCATATTGTGATTATTCTATCAGTTAGTGCCTACTATTGACTAGAGTTAGTTAAAGGCAGCAACGAGCATGTGAACATCTATTAAGCCTCCACAAATGTGACGTCTAAAATATATGATATGGTTTTGTAAAAGGAAAAACTAAGCATATTATTTATTATTATTAGCAGCTTATTAATTATGAATATATTGTCATTAATTCCCAATTTAGTAATAAAATATATCATGCTGTTGCTGACTATATAAAAACTTCTATCTACAACAATTTGTTAGCAGTTTTGAATACCAAAATGGGAATGCCTTTCACAGCTGTAACTTTAAAAACTCTCTCAAAAAGAAAATCACATTCGCAGCCTACATATGTATGTCGATATATGGATGTGAATGCAGTTTGAACAACGATTAGCATGCAAAGACATTTGAAACGCCCGCGAGTTGAGTTCCATTAGAGTTTTGTTGGATGCTTCATTACATAGCCATTAGATGGCTGCCAAGACACCAAATCGTACATAAAATCTGTAGTCTTTTCCCTCCAACTCTTGTAATTTGAGGCGCAATAAATTTGCCCACCAAAAAATATAGACACACATATATTCGGGCAAATCGGCGGACGGGCAAAGGCAAACATTTTCATTAGGCCAAAACGCATGACACCCACAATCGAGTTGTGTTTGCATTCTTATAAAAAATAAAAAAATATAAAAAAAGGCGGGCTCATAATTTATTGAGCCAACAGGCCGCAGCCTCGAGATCGACAACATCAACATCAGCATCTACAACATCTGCAGCAAGTATCGGCATCTAGCTGCTGCTGCCCCCTCAAAGATGAACCAAACCGAAACGGAAACCGAACCGCAGACGAGCCCAAGTTTAAAGCCCGAAAATTGTTGAATGAAGCTTTTATTTATGTTTTTTTTTTTTACTTATTTTTTTTTTTTTTTTTTGGATTTGCGCTACAAATTTGCGGTCATATGTGAAGTGCCGCAACAACAACAATGTGTGGCATAAAAATCAGCCGAGTTGTAGCAATAGCAAAGAGTTATAATTATAAAGTATATAAATAAACATAATGCGTTGTACAACACCTGCACCAAGCAAAACCTGACAAATTTCGCGGCCAATATTTATACACATACATTTATCGGGCGGTCGTTTTGGAGATTCCCCAAAGTGTTATCCGCTTCAAATTAAGAGGGGAACAAAATACCAATATTAAAAGCTTAGCAAGAGGAGAGAAATAGAATACTCAGTTTGATTGTATCAGTCAATCCTAGATTAGTTCTAGCCCTCATAAGCTGTTATCGATTAATATCGATCTTGATTTATTATGTTATATCAATTTCATCTTCATCAAGTATTATACTCAATAAAATAAACACTTTTCTGCTCTAAAAACTATCACAAAACGTAACGAGAAAGTTTAGTTATTTCAATAATTAGTCGAAAACTAGAGAAACTGTTCCACTGTGCCGCATTCCCCAAATGCGAATTTGTGCGATTATGCTAAGCATTTGTGTTAATATTTGAACGCTCGGATTGTACGTTAAATATGCAATAATTACCTTATATTAATCCATTCCTCCAAACGGCACAGATCACAGAGCTTATCGTCGATTTTTGCATTCCCAACTTAATTGCACAAAAAACTTGCTGATTTGCATGGGAAATTCATATTGAGTATTTGGCAAATGGCTGAATGTTGTTTGCATTGTTTTGCAATTATAGTAATTATCACCCAAGAAATCTGACGATAACTAGAAAGAGGATAGAGATGTAAAATAGAATAAAGTCAATATTATATATCTTAATTAAATGGGTATAGTTAGAGAGACGAATGGAAGAAGTATATATGTAATATGATTAGAATATTGAATATATTTGTAGAATTTTGGAATATATTTGGTATTACTATTATTGATAATCAAGTTACATTCTCAGCTTTCTTAACTAACTAGAAACCTTTAGCTACTTTCGTTATACAAATTCATTTCGATATATCATTTTTTGTTGCCACAGTTGATCTTTTAACAAGACGTTGGCACTTGATGAGCTGAACAACTTTGCTGCAAGCCAAGGGCTAATCAACTCAACTCAGCTGCCCATCGAAACCAATAACGAACCTGAATGACCAAAACGCGATCCACACCAATATATACATATATATATATATACATATATATATATATATATATGAATATGTATATTAATATGAGTATGGATATGAATATGAATCGTATGAATGGGGCACCCGCCTCAACCACAGTCATATGAATGAGTGCAGACTTTAAAGCTACGGGGCAATCAAGTGAGAAAATTAAAATTACATGCCCGTGGTTCGGATGCTGTGATGATGCAGTGGTGCAGTGGTGCAGCGGTGCTCTGTTGGATGCAGTGGCTGCAGTGGCCACATTTAAAGGTTCATAACTTCCAAGTCAATTACGCGGCGCATACGCAAAATCTCATCCACGTTTGCCCTGTTGCACTGTTGCATGTTGCACGGTGCCCCTGTTGACTGAGTGAATAGCAGAAGCAAGTTGAACTGTGAGCACGATTATTAATCACCCTGTAAAGCTGAAAAATAATATTAAAATTTAGTTTAAACGTTTTCTAATGATTAAATGCTATTTTATACTTGAAATTTGCTAGAATACTTCCAATATAAAATAGCTTTTGATCATGTATACCCTGTAAAACCAGAGAACGTCATAAAGACCAAATATTACAGTTTAGGAATGCCTCTTACTAATGCCAAATAATACCCTATATACTAAAGACTAGACAAATATATACCCTGTAATTCTGAAAAAATGTAACTAAAACGACATTAATCGATAAATGTATGCAAATTAAGTGAATACCTATTGAATAAACTTTACATAACTGAAAATAGCATAGCTCTGTACTAACTGAATACCCTGTAAAAATCAAAAAGTCCGAGTTATAGACCACATATCTTTTGTTGAGTGGGTAAAGGGTATATTAACTAAACAGTAAACTCAATAAGAGATGTGCTCGTATTGAGTTTACTTCATACACAATATACCCAATACCCACTGCTAACCTAGAGAGTATCAAAATTGCACGCTCAAGCGTAAGAGGCACTCGGTATCTGAATTCTGAAATTGTGAATCCTGGCTTCTGCCTCCACACAGTCGTCGGAGCCTGTCTGTCATAACTCACGAGTGCAGCCTCCGCAGAGCCAGTAGAGGATGATAAGGAGTGGAGGTGGAGGTGGTGGATGAAGAACCGCTGCACAGGCGCAGGTGAACCACTAGACTCGAGAATCAGGCTGAGCCTGCCAAATCCGCCCTGGAGCAACTACTGTGGGAACCATACCGATCTGCAACTGCAACTGCAACTTCAGCGAATTAATTTGTGACGCGCGCTCTGCAGTTGCAACAGTTTGTTGCTGCTGCTGCTGCCAGTCCGTTGCTGAGTGTGGCAGCCTCAAGGCAATTTACTCGCACGCAGCAGCCAAAAACGAGTCGACCCCACAAAAAAAAAAAAAAACAAAAAGGAAAAACAAACCAGAGGATCAGAGAGAAGAATGCCCCAAGAACCCAGTTACCAACTTGAGTCTGGACTGGGACTGTGGCTCCAAGCTCGTGACTGCAACTGCAACAACTGAGCCGTCGCGTCGTGTGGCAAGTGGCTGCTTTGGCTTCTTGTGCAGCTTCTTCTTCTGCCTCTTCTTCTTTGGAGTTGCTGCCTCGTCGTGGCGGCTTTGGCGCTGGTGTCAAACGTTTTGTAATCTGTCACGTCGCATCGTTTTAATATTTTTGCTTCGTCTCCTCAGCTCCGTGGAAATGCTGACTTTGCTTGCGTGTAAAAATAGGCGTAACCCTTTTTTTTTTTCTTTCGTATTTATGATCGTTTGCCAGGCACTACACAACCCCCTCCTTGCCCTACCCACCTTTCCCTCCCCCACTCACCTGCCACTTGCTTTTTTGTTTGGTTTGTCCGTTTGTGCTGCGAGGCAAGTTGGCTTAGCTTGGCTTGGCTTGGCTTTTGGTGGCAGGTTGGATTGCATCGGCGCATTGCCTTTTTGGGGGCACCTCTCTTTGATTATCTAAATCATTATTAGCTTGACCTTCAGCCCGAGGTGTTTCGGGGCGGTGTCCTGTAAGTTGTTTCAGTTGTTCCAACTACATTTCTTATCTTATTAATTATGCGCCGCTGCTGCCTGCGCCAACATCTCTTCCGACTACTGTGCGTGTCTCTGTCTGAGTCATGCTGCGAAAAGCAGTCAGCCAAATTGGAAGTTTATTAGAGTTAAACAGCTGCTTAAGCATGTGGAGGAATTTTGATAGAGAATTGCAATAGCTTAAGCAGAACTTGGTTAGCAGAGGCTCTGTGGATGTAGTAGAAAGATCAGATATTAAGACTTGTAGAGACAGCCAGCAAAGCAGAGATTGATATCTGAACCCTTTCTACTTTCTAGTTCAAAATTGAAATATAATGCTTCTTAAGGAATAATTTTCTACTGATCCTGCTTCTACTTTCTTATAGTTGTTATATGAATAATCTTTCTTTCAACTGCAATAGCTTTATTAATGCCAAATCAAGTTTAATGCATGATGACACTTCTGCTTTACTTCATTTGTTATCGAAATTTGTGTAGAAATAACTAAAGGCAATAATATTCAACTGATCCATAGACTTTAGCCTCTGTAAATGTCTTAAGAATATATAATAATTGTCGGGCAATTAGTGCTCAAGTTTTACCTGGATACCTGAGCGCTTTTAATCATTAAAATTTAAATGTCAAGGTTTTCACCCAGATACACTGAGCAAATTACTATGCAAATACTGAATGTATGTTAATGTACCGTTGCAGGACCTGATGCTAATTGCAATGTTCAACATACTGTTAAGCGATGCCAGTGGCCCAACTATAACAAGCTCAAGATCTGAGAGATGGGAGCACTGACCCACTAACTGACTGCCAAAATTGAAACTGAGTGAAACACACAAATTACGTGGAAAGCATTCCCACAAAACAAGAAATAAATTCTGCTCAGCTATTAGCGGTTAATTCGTTAACCCTACTCAAGTGCCTCGTAAGCAGGCAGTCAGCGGGCGCATTTAACATTGAGCTCCGTAACATAACCGGTACTGTAGTTATTAGCAGTGCATGACAGCCGTTAATCAGGCGCCACAAATCGGACAGCCAACAGTTAATTGTTTAACAGCTGTGCACAGCGATCAACAGTCCCCCCTTCTTTCGGCACCCCACTTAACAGCAGCATCAGCAGCAAGTACAACAACAATAGCGCCTCTCTCTGATTGGTCACAATTGTGCGCATGCATGAAAGAAAGAGAAGGAGTGCGAGCAAAACTACATTGTTTGCATCTATTTTTAGTTGCGATCGCCGTCGCCGATCAAAAAATGGCGCCACTTGTGCCATGCTGATTGGTTCTATTCAAATCGATCTGTGCAACGTTGACAATAATTTAGCAGGCAAAAATATTGACACGTTCAAAAAAAAAAATAAAATAAAATAAATAAATGTGGGCGTAGAATAATATTATTGCAATACCATTGTTGTCATTATTGTGCTTTTGCATAGGCATGAAAATTGTTAAGCTAAATATAAATAGACGAACAAATAAACTGATAATAATATATATATATATATACTAGAACAGGATGTGATGCGTAGGCGTCGGTAGGTGTCTGTCTGTCTGTCTGAGTGAGTGTTAATTGCCGTTAACTTTATCAGCTGCAATGGAATATTTATAAGTTGAGTGGTAAACAAAATAAATACACAAACTATGCCGAGTGCTAATTGCAGCATATTGTGAATATGTCAACAAATATCAGTGAACCAGTAAACAGTCATTTAGCCTTAATTGACCCAGTCTACACAGCAGACATGCACAGATAACAGGTGATATATCGAAGTGGCTAAAGTAGGTGGAATTGCCTAAGAAGAAGGCTTGGCCTCTTAGCAGATGCTGCCAAAAATACTTTGTGGGTGTTTTTGTTTTTTTTACAAATCAAATGCGAACAGATCTATTTGTCAGCTCTTATTATCACTTAAATCTTTGTAGGTGGTCTTCAATAGATCTCCAAGGTCATCATTGTGTAGAAAACAAATGAGATCAGATCCACTTCTCTATCGATTATTTTGAGTATTAAATATAGTCACAATAAACTTATTATACGCTTTAAATGAAATCTAATATTCCTTCTACTCTTTACTCACATAAGTCTCCTTTCAAATATATATATATTTCCGCTTACGCTTCCTCATATGGTACACATCTTATTATCTTTAATTAGTTTCTTGAAATAAACCCCCGAAAATATCTCTTGCAGATGTGGCTTTCAATACATTTATTTGTAGTGCTGCTGTTGTTGCCACAACCGAGCACAGCTGCAGCTGCAGAACTGCCCCAAATCATTGATGAGCTCAACACGCGACTCAAAGTTACCACAAACGTCATCTACAATCCGTATCAAGAGGAACTGCACTATCTACGCCAAATAAAGCCCACAACACAGCTAATAATAAATGTGTCAACTTTAAATGCAACACGAATAATGCAACAAATAGGCGAAAAAGTGATCTTTGTGCTCTTTGTGAAGCAACCACCAAATGAGCTATTTAAATGGCTAACTTTTCATTTTCAGTCTGCAGACTTTTTGCTGGTAATCGAAGAGGAGTTTAACATGCCCGAAATATGGTTGGAATTTGTGGAATACGCCTGGGAATTGGGCTATATGAATTTGTTATTTTATTATGCACAGACCGAGCGTTTGTATGAGAAACAATTGTTTCCCCAGCTAAAACTGGAATTGAGCAATGTAAACAATTATGTTGCCAATCGCAATCGGCCCATTGATTTGCATGGCTTCGAGATACGTGTGGCAGCCTACTCAAATGCGCCACGTTGCTTCGTCTACGATGATGAACATGGCCAACAAATCTTTGGTGGTTATTATATGCGATTTATACGTCATTTTCTGGATGCTCACAATGCCAAATTTGTACCCATCAATACGCCCAATGAATCGCCAGGACATTGCTTAAGGGCGCTGCTCTCCCGCAGCGTAGATCTCTGCGCCGATGCCTTGGCCCAGAGATCGCATAGTGAAATTGTGGTGACGAACCCAATACGATTGGCCTATGCCAATATAATGGTGCCCAGTGCGAAACCAATGAGTTCGTATCGATATCTGATGGCACCATTCCAACCCACTGTGTGGATCTGCCTGATCGTCTATATAGCATTTATTGTATTCTTCATGAGCTATATACACTGGAAGCAACAGCATCGTTGGATCTTTAGCACCTTTCTGCTGGAGGCGATCTGTTCGGTATTGTTCACCGGATTCGCATTGAAGGATCTGCATGGACGAGAGCGATATATCTTATTTGGTGTACTCTTTGTAGCGGGCTTCATTTACTCCACATTCTATTTGGGCTATCTGAAGAGCATGCTGACCACCGAGGTGTTTGAGCCACAAATCGATAACTTTGAGGACTTACTTCAGTCGAACATGAGTATTATGATAGATGAATACGATCGGATTTTGACGCGACGATATAATTTGCCCAACGTGCTGTGGCCCATACTTAAGGTGGTCTCCGATGAGACAATGTGGCAACATCGCAGTGGATTTGATGAGAATTATGCGTATATATTGTTCAGCGATCGCATGGATCTCTATGACTATGCCCAGAAGATGCTAAGGCATCCGCGGATGCGTCGCATACCCATCAAAATATTATTTTTGTTTGCTGGCTTCCCGATGCGCGACAGCTGGTTCTTGAAACAACAACTGAGTTGGGCCTGGGCCAATGCGTTCGAGAGCGGACTCGTGCAGAAGCTGAGCGACGATGCGGATCACGAGACGATGTCATCGAGCGTGGGCTCTCTCCACTATCTCATCACCGAGGACTATGAGACCGCAACACAGTTGGGTCTCGATTATTTCGTCATGCCGGCCATGTCGTTGGCATTGGGCTACGTTCTGGCACTGCTCGCCTTTCTCGTCGAGCTGTTGGCCTGGCGCATGCGAAGGGAGTCAACGTTGGCCACTTCGTCAGCGTTGATTGATTGATGTATGGATTTGATGTAGTGTGCTGTGTAGTGCGGCAAACATGTTCCTCGGCACCCTTCTAGTTGTTGTCTGCTTACGCTTGGTTCTCGCAAATAGTGCAACAATCTTGTCACACTGAGAGAAATGCTTAATGCTTTCGGCATTTAGCATTCTTTTTTTGTGATATTTAAGTAAGATTTTCTTTACAAACTAGTGCTTAAGGATTTGGCTTCTTTTCATCCAAGACTCTTCAATAAATATCAAAATCACAAGCATTATTCAAATTTCAGCTTTATTTATATTATCTTATTGTACACAAATAAATATTAAGTTTTGAATAAATCTCAATATTCCAAAACCTATAGCTTTAATGTGATATATATTATTTGCAATTTCCCTAGACAATTTCTAGGCTAGTGCTTAATGCTTTGGCTGCCTATTAACCTAGCAACAATTAATATTAATTTTATAATAAATCACAAGTTGCCCAATATACCCCAATCACAGCCTGTGCAAATCACGCTGCTTTTTAATGCTTTGCTTATTTATTTTTTATTTTTTTCAGCTCATCTAAACACACTCTGCAACACTGAATCAAGTTCAGTCTCAGTTTGAGAAACATGCTTAAGCTTCTTTTGCTGCTCAGTCTTCTCACTGCTCACATAGATCCAAGCACCCACAATGACCTCGGCTCGAGCATAGCAGCCCTCAATCGGGGGCTGGAGAGCAAAAGCAGTCTTATTTATACGGATGCCACACAATCCATAGATATCTATGCGGAGATTAGTCAGACCCTAAATGAAACGCCAAGCGTATTGGTCAGTAGAGATTATAGTAGACTCTACAATAACTGCAATAATCTGCCCAAGCCACTGCTGATGATTTTACCACTGCCGACCAGAGAGCAAACCGTACAGATTTTCCAGCATTTGCCGACGAAAATGCAAAGAGCTGATTTTTTGTTAGTGGGCTGTGACAGCGTTGCCAACTGGCTGCAAATACTCACGACACTCTGGCAACTCGGCTTTCCAAATGTGCTCCTCTTCAATAGTACGGATAGTCTAGGCACTAAGGGTCAACTCTTTACGAGCGATTTATTTCCGCATCCGCAACAGAAATTGAGGGGCAGCAGCATTGAGCATTATTTGTGGTCACGTCTGCATTGGTTCGACAATCTCCGGGGCTGGGAGGTGCGCGTGGCTCTCTATAATAATCCGCCACGGACACTCGTCTATCCGGAGGAGCAACTCTACGATGGCTATGCTCTCATGCTGCTCCGTAAGTTTCTCTCACAGAGGGGCGCCAAATTTGTGCCCGTACTCACGCCAGACTATAAGGTTTACTCGGCCAGTGATTGTTTAGAATATTTACTTAGCAATAAATCCGAAATTTGTGGCGATTTATTGGCCTACTCCAGTGAGGCCAGCTTCACGGAGAGCTATATGTATTTGTATGGCAATATATTGATACCGTCAGCACAGCCCCGATCGAAGAACTATTATATTATAGCACCGCTGCAGTTGAAGACCTGGCTACTAGTCGCACTATATATAGCAGTGATCTGTGGATTTGCCAGCTTTATTTGCTGGCTGCAATTGGGTCGCTGGGACTGTGGCAAACTATTGCTAGATATTCTTTCGAGTCTGCTCTGTGCGGGCTTTCGACTTGTGGATATTACTGGCTGGCAGCACTACATATTGTTTAGCACCATATTTGTGGCTGGATTTATATGCTCGAATTATTACCTGGCTTTTCTGAAGACCATACTCTCCACGGGTCTGTACGATCCACAAATAAATAGCTTTGAGGAACTAGTTAAACAGAATATTAACATTATCATTGGGGCCTATGATAAGACGGTGTTGGAGACCTACGACTATCCGGATATCTTGTGGAATATAACGCGTGTGGTGCCCTATGATTTTATACTGGAACATCGTCGTGTGTTCGATCCGAACTATGCTTATTTGGGACACAGCGATCGTCTGGTGCTCTTCAAGTTCCAGCAACAGTATATGGTAAAGCCACGAATGCGTCCATTGCCCATCGATCTGATGCATTCCCTGCCAGGTTTCCCCATGCAAAGCCAATGGCTGCTCAAGTATAAACTGAGCGAGACGCTGCTCAATTGTTTTGTGAGTGGTCTCATGCAGAAACTGGCGGATGACACAAATCGTCAGACAATCCACATTGGATATCTGAATCTGATACCATCCGAACCGTATGAAACACACCCTTTGACCCTCGACTACTTCAATGTGCCGCTGATAATGCTCGGCGCTGGTTTGATCATTGCCTTTGTCAGCCTGCTCGGTGAATTATACTGCGGACTCAGCCGACAACAAGCGGGCAGCAGCAGGCTGGGAGAACTTGAATAATCACTGGATAATTGGGTAAGTTTCTAAGTCTATTGTCTTGCAAATATTACTTTCTCTTTAGCAAAATATATTTAATTTAGATCAATCAATTCATTTATTCAAAGTGTTTAAGGTTTCGATTTTTTGATTGGGTTTTTCGCGAGATTTTCGCCAAGGCATGCCACAAATGCTTTTAAATATTTATAATTTTGTAACGTAAATTTAAATATATTTTTTACGTTTTTTTTTTATTTTGTGTTGACTGACATTAACTAAATAAATAAAAGTCAAGTTTTGGCACCAACTGACTTCTATTTTGCTCCAACAATTTGTTCGCAAATCAATCGAAATAAAAACTAAATTGACTTGCAGTCGTTTCAAACCTTTTGGCAACTGTAGCTGTTGAATTTAAAAAAATGTGGCCACAAATCCATAAACAGCACATAAAAATGTGTGCGAAACACCCTCGAAATGATGCACAGAGCTCCGGGCACTTTGACAGCCGACCAAAATAAATAGCACTTGAGATATTTCCAAAACATTTGCCAGCTATGAGACCGTAACAATTTCGTTTCTGTCAACCCCCAGCCCCCAACCCCTGGCCCCTCGCCCCTGACCTCTCCTACCCCAGGCGCCTGCAAGTATGCAACTCAAATGATAACACAAAAACATGCCAAGGGGTGGTGCTGAACCCACTGCTCCCCTCTCCCCTCCCCCCTACACAGAGACACATCCGCTGACTTGCACAAATATTTGCCCAAAACGAAGCAGATATGAAAGATAGAGCAACATCAAAAATTACTTTCCACAAAGAGGGGGCAGGGGTGGAAGGGGCAGGAACGAAACCCCTGACAACTCCAAGGGTTGCGCGGGCGTTTTTGGTGGCAACGCAACATTTTGGCAATGGGCGTGTCTCCGATTTTGGTCTAGCGACACATTTTAAAGTTCATTGACTTGTCCCAGCATTTTTTGTGGATACCCAGCAGCCATTAGCAATGGGTAAAAGGGTAGCATGAAGATCTACTCTCTCTGACAAAGTTATGGCTATGGGAACGTTTGATCCATCCCAATATGCCAATCTTGGAGTCCAAATTAAGATAACCATGGTTTTTGGAAATAGTCTCATATCTGACAAAGTTATAGGTGTGGAAAGTTTTTGCACATACCAAGCAATATTTTAGGGTATAACTTCAATAAGGAAATCGAGCCAGAGAATTTATAGTTAAATTCAGTATTTTCCAAGAGTTCAAATAGATCTGATTGGAACAGTTTTGACAAAGCTATGGCCTGTGGAAGTATTGAGTCATCAACAAGCTATTTTTGAAGAATTACATCACAATGGATTATTAATATGCAGGGTTTCTGCTCGTGAGGCACCTTCGACTAATCCATTGACTTATTTTCCTTATTTCTTTCCGCTGTGGCGCCTCAAAGTATGCAACAGAAATGTGGCGACAATAAAGTTTATGTGCGGCGCCAGCCGCAAAAAGAACACTCAAATGCATTTGTGTGTGCTACTTGTGTCTATTGGTGTGTGGGAGAAGATAATCACCAATCGGCAGATGACTTCAGACTGCCAACTGTCGACAAATAAAAAAGTTACGATTTATACTCGAACAGGAGCATTAACTTTTTGGCTCAACTGCCGGGCGACACAGATTTCATGCTGCATGCCCCATGCTGCATGCATCAGCGAGTAACGCCCACCCAAAAAAAAAAACCTCATTGGATCCACTATGCAGCAATTTAAGAAAGGAGTCACGTGCGTGCCTGGGTTCAATTCCATCGTTGCCTGTCGACGCGGCGCGAGATAAATGAAAATGGGATGAGACAAAAAATAATGAAAAATAAGAGGAAAAATAAAGATAAAAATAAAAATAAATAAATATCTCGCCCTTCGGCTGCTTAATTGCTGATTTCCTGTTGTTTCATCGTGACTTTAATCGATTTCGTGTGCAATTTAACTGCCCACGATTGTCACATGTGGCATGCCCCAGATTACCATCGACTTTAAAGTAAACATTTGTTTTGTATTCCCCCCAACAGCTGGGCGGCTTTTAATTAAGATTGTGTACGCCGATAAGTGGCAAGTGTTTCTCGATTCGATTCCATCGAAAGAGGGCGGTTCGAAACTCAATATATAATCCAGATTTGATGCGATGCTGAGTTGTAGTCCTCTTTGATTATGTGGCTTTCACTTGCACAGGATGCGGTTAAAATGATTCGTAAGCTAACTCTCCCTGAGTCCTTTCAGTTCTATTAACAACCCGAATGTCCTTTTGCTCCTATTCTAAATCCTCTTTTTTCGTTTCGAGCTAAGACCCTATTTATAAAATCAGCAGTTTTTAGTGGAATATTTTCCATTCACACATTATGCATGCATTCAACCCTAAATAAATCCACCTTCTACAAATCCCTAGTTTTCAGTAGCAGTTCTTGGACAGGAATTGAAAATTTCAGCACCCTTCATTTACATTTATATTAAACCTGGGATATATGTAGAAATCTCAAATCTCGAATCTGAAACTTTTGCTCATAAATTGCTTGATAATTAAAGTTTTCGCCACATCTACTTATACAATACCTGCTAACTTTAAATGTCCTACATCCATACTAAACCAAGGAAATTCTACTCCCATTTTCATCCATCAGGTACTAATTCACTTGGAATCAAAGTCCAATTTCAGTCTTCTTTTTTAGTTAACAAATTGTGACTTTCAAACCGCAGCTTTGGCAGCGCATTATATTCTAATCTGCGGCTGATTTGTGCTACTTAATTTTGCAGCACGCCTCATTTGAAAATTCGACAAACCCTTGCAGGCAACCCAAGTGTAAGCAAAATGACAAAATTTAAACGGTAAACCCCGACTCTTTATACCCTGTGTGCTCTCTGTGGCAACAATAGGGGGATTATCTGGTGCGCTCAGCTGTGGCAGCATTGAATGAATGCAACAAAAAACATTCTGCTGCTGTCTGAGTCTGTGACCCTTTATCAGGCAGACATGTGAGCCACGCACACACACACACACACACACACATATCACATGCTGCCAGGCTGGACACACACACACACACACAAAAGCCAATGGCCAGCAATTGAAAGGTATGCCCCAAAGGCAATTGTCAGTGGTTGCCCCCATTGAATCATGATTGACTGAGTTTGGGGTTCGTTTGCAAAATGGATTGTTTGGTTTTTGCCTACCCCTTTTTTTTTATTTTTTTGGTTTTGGTCTAATCGAAACTCCCAGCTAATTGCAGTCTTTTTGTCTCTGGGATTTCTAAAGGACGTTTTCTGGTTTTTGTTCGGTTTGTTAATGCTCTTTAAATGCTATTATTTAAATCAATGCCCCGGTTAAAGTCGCTGCCATATATGAGGTGGAAATTTATGTGGCATGCCTAATTGTCGGCTGCGAAACTTCAAAGTGGCCAAGCTGGCACTTCTGCGCTGCCAGCGCTGCCAGCGCTGCCTTGCCCCATGTGGAATGCAATTATCGCGCTCCAACTTATGCTAAGATAAATGATCGTCGCACAGCCAGTGAAAATTGGCCACACTTTCGAGACTCTGCTCTGCTTGGATCTGTTTCGATCTGTGCTTGGGTCATAAACAGATAAAATATAATGCAGAAAACGCGCCGAGCTGACAATTGGTAATTTTTGGTTGATTTTGCAATTTATGGCGGCAGCGAACAGCGGGGGGCAACGACAGAGAGAGACAGATAGAGAGAGAGAAGTAGAGAGAGAGAGAGAGAGAGAGAGAAGTGTCCCACAATCGGCGGCATGACCAAAAGACCCAAATATCGAGCTCTGTGGCCTTTTGGAATTCTTACAACTTGCTTGCAACTTGTACAGCAAATATGTTAAGAGAAAAATAATCTGGGAAGTTTCAAGAGATCGTTGAAAGTTTGAACAAATAATAGCTATGAGTTCAGTTAAAAAATAAGAGTTTGAAGACATTTAATGGTTGATTGAAATAGATATATGTTATCAAATAAACATATGTAATTTGCAACTTTGCTTTATCTTTTCAGCTACTGCAAGTCTCAACTTATTGATGGATATTATATTGGAAATCATACAGGAATATTAAGCCTATGGAATATTAAAATTTAAAAGATTATTAAATTATTGTCTATCAATTGTGGATTTATGTGGCTCAAGCTCTTCAATTAACTAATATCATTTAATTATATAATATATAAATATATGTATATACATTTATATGACATATGTATGATCATATTATAATAAACCATTTTTCTTGTTCAAAGTCTAACTAACCTTGATTAAGCTGTGGTTATTTAAATGTTAACTATTACAAATTTAAATAGTCTTTAAAGGAACAACCTAGAAAAAT
Organism: Drosophila anomalipes; assembly: GCA_035041615.1. NCBI lineage: Eukaryota > Metazoa > Arthropoda > Insecta > Diptera > Drosophilidae > Drosophila > Drosophila anomalipes. The sequence continues at coordinate 8,856,168 of JAWNKZ010000041.1, read as the reverse complement.
ATAGAATAAAGTATATTTTGGTAAGTTAACTCAAATCAAATAGTTAACTTTAAGCTTGAGATACTTTAACAACAGCTCTTACCTAATCAAAGGTAAGTTAAACATATCAAATAGTTAAGTTTGAATAATTGTCAACAACAACTCTTACCTAAATTGCCTTTAGGCCATATTAAAGTATCACCTTATGGCCGACAACATTGGGTCAGTCAGTTGCTAAATTTAGACCCGGCGCAGAGCGAAAAGACCAAAACGAAATGCTGCCCAATTAAGGGCAACAAACAACTTCACGCCACACATGCCACATGCCACACGAGGCGTTTATCGCGGCAGTCCGATCAGATCGGGCAACATCAACATCAACTCGATTGTATCGCCGACGGTGTCTGTCCCTGAGTTTGCCTCTGCCACTGTTCCTGCCACTGGCCCTGCCACATCGTAATGGCCAACGATTTGTCGCTGTCGCAGGACCTGTGGCCATAACAACAATTGGCGATCGTTAAGCGATAAGATCTTGCACTGCGATAAGCCCAAGCAGCGAGCAACCAACAAACGCAAGCAAGAAACGGCGACAGCAGCCACATTTTATGCTAATAAGTTGACATTTGACCACCATGACGAAATAATGAAACGATCAGATGCCGTCAATATGACAGGTCCCCATATCCCAAACACGACAATGGGCTCAACTCAATAGCCATTAACAAAAGACGAGTGGATATCGGGATATCGTATCAACTGAATATTTCACAATACAATGCGAAGAGAAATCAAATTAAATTAAGTAAAATGCGCTTTATAAACGAGTGAGGGGATTTCAAAAGCTATCTGTCTTTTATCTCAGCGAAGAGCAATCAATCCAATATAGTATTTTTCAATCTCTAATAAATCGGAAAAGTATTCTTTTGGATCTTACAAAATACATTCAAGTTAACGCATTTTTCTTGTTACAGGGTATTTGACTAAAAACAAGAAAGAAACACTATTTTAGACCGTAGTCGAAAACGAATTACAATTGAAATAAACAACAGTCGAAGTGAGATTTGTAAGCCAGAAGAAAGGACATTAAATTTGACAGCATATTAAAGGGTTTGTCAGCTTTAACAACACCTCCTTGCTAATGAGAAAGGCAAGCCAAAATCCTGTTTGACAGAGTTAACAATGATGATAAACCAAAGCAGACTTCACATTTTGAGCACTCAAATCAACTGTTTTGACCACTGTGCAAGACTTAAATACGACGACAACTGGACATGAAGATATATATATATATATATATATAAATACATATTTAATAAGTCTGGTATATAAGAATAATTACGCATCGTGCATAGCTTTTGACATTTGTTTGACACAGGAGCCGCTTGCCGCCGGCGATGCACTAATTTCCAGGAATTTCCCGCCACTCTTCGCTTTACGCTTATCTCTCTCTCACTCTCCCTCTCCCTCTCTGTCTCCCTCTCACTCTATCTCTCTGCGCAGTCTCAACATCAGTCATATGCAAATTTTTGTGAATTGTATCTTCACACGATCTGAACGCTTGTTAACCGTCTGCTCGCAGCAGCAATAGCAGCAGCAGGAGCAGCTTGAACGGCACCCGCGGCTTTTGGCCATGTTGAAAATGAATTTTAATTGCTGCTCAGCTATTGGCTAATGGCCAATAATTTACACACAAATTGGTCCAACAGTCGGTGACGAGAATTTATTGCGACACATCAACTTTGGCAATATAAAATTTACAGAAATTAAATTGAACTTATTGTGAACCAGTTAAAATTGAGTTTAGGCCTAAGCTTGGTCACCATTTGATGACCAATAGTATCTGTTTTTGCCACGGCTATTGTCTCTGTTGTTGTAGTTGCTATTATCCCTGCTGTAATTGTTGTTATCCCGGCCGTAATTGTTGTTATCCCGGCCGTAATTGTCGTTATCCCGGCCGTAATTGTTGTTATCCAGGCCGTTATTGTCGTTATCCCGGCCGTTATTGTCGTTATCCCGGCCGTAATTGTTGTAATTCCTGCTGCTGTAATTGTTATCCCTGCTGTAGTCCCTGCTGTCGTTTCTGCTGTAGTCCCTGCTGTAGTCCTTGCTGTAGTTTCTGCTGTTGTCCCTGCTGTAATCCTTGCTGTAATCCCTGATACCTCTGCTGCCGTAGCTGTGCTGCTCTTCGCTTTCATATCGCCAGGATAGCTTTAGCTGTTGCTCCTGATAGCGAGAATCATAATCATTGACTCCTCCTCTTTGCTTATCATAAGAGTCCTGCTGTCCTCGCTGCTGCTGCTGCCGCCAGTCATAGTTTTGATTGGAATTGCGCGATTGATAACTTGGCTGCCGCCAACTTCTCCGTTGACTCTGCCGCCAACTACTCTCTTGACTCTGGCGCCAGCTGATCACATTATCATCATCATTTGTGTGCTGGTCGTCGGAGTGATCTCTTCGATTAGACTTCTGTAGCTGCTGCAAGGAGTCCGTGTAGTTCTCACGCTCAATTTGATGTCCACGCGCCTCTGTGAAAGCTACAAGTCGAAATTGAAATCGTAATTATTTAAAGACTTCCTTCTTTTTTTCGTTTTTTATTTTTTTTTTTTTTTTACGCACTCTTCATGGCCAGGGCTGGCGACATGTTCATGTTGAGGATCATATAGTAGCAGATTAGGTAGCCGGTACGATTCACGCCGTGTGTGCAATGCACGCCAATTAGCTTGTCTGTGGAGTGGAGTTGGGAGTTCCTTTCGCTTTATATTTATTTTTAATTATTAATATTTTTGTTTATTTTAATGTGATTGCTGTGTCGATTCTTTAATCATATCTAAGATTCGTATCTATTTGAAACATTTAATCAACTATCCTTTCGTTTTGGAATACCTCGCCATAGTCTGAGTTTTATTTTGTTTGTTGGACTTGGTTACTCTATATGGAGCAGAGAAAGCAGTTAACTGAGGCATGTTGCCACAAATTGCTACAAATTTCAATGCAAAGAGAGCCACAGGAATGCGTTGAGCAGCGCCCACGCCAAGAGTGGCCAAAAACCGGCTACGCTTTTGACTGCGGAGGGGGAGGAAAGGAAGTGGAGGCAATTGGCATAAAAGCAGAAGCAGCAGCGGCGACCTGGGCTAAATCTGGCAAACGGCAAACAGCGCACACTGCCAATATGCACAACATTGGCTATAAATTTCGTTGCAAAACAACAAAACAAAAAAAAAAACAAAAAAAACATGTCAGCGGTCGAGGCAAGGCTCAGGTGGCAGCGGGGCCGGGAGCGTGGCAGGCGGTGGGGCAGGATACAAAAGTCGTTTTGTGGTGGTGCGCTATGCGGGCAGAAGCTGCCAGTTGTACGTCATGTTTGTTGCGTTCCATTTAAGCCAAGTTACAACTTGAGAGCTAAGCAACAACAGCCGCAACTGCAACAACATCCTTGTCGCAATGTCGAGCACAATGGGCAACGTGATTAACTATTCAACAAAATGCATATATCAATGAGAAGCTTAAGCTTAATAAGCTTAGGCAGTCAAAGGTTCAATTATTTGGTCTAAATGCTGAACATAAATAATACGAGTGGAGCTAAAATTCAGATAGAAACTATGGGAAAGTATTGAAGTACTTCAAATAAACAGCCTTCATTGAAAAAGTATGGTATTATTTTTTAGACATATCTATTAATTCTCTATCAATAATTAAAATAGAAACTGAAAGAACAGTTCGAAACAAAAACAAAACTATGCACAATAATTTCTAGTTTATGCCCACTGTGGGTAGAAACGATGCCTGCAAACTTGACAAGTGCCGACCACCTTGAATTTGACTTATATACACATATATATATATATATATTTCTGGATCTCTCGAGTTGTAAACATGTTTGCCGACATTTCGCGTTTAATTCGTTTGGCAGTTTTCAAAACACGCAACAACGGCGCCAGTTGGCATATTACTGTTGCCAACAGCTAAACTTTATTTGATCTTTGAGCTAGCTTTCTTTAAATGTATATACACATGTAATATATAAAACATATAATGGAAATTAATATTAATATATATATATATATAGATATAGATATGCTAAGCTTCCCTTACTGCTTTACGCATTTGCCTGTTTTTGTTTGGGTTTATTATAATTAGAAATGCATTTTCATTTGCTTTTTTCTTAGCTGGCGCCTAAATTGCTTGTTGGGCTCCAGAAACTCGAGGCCTGGGAACTAACTGTAGAGTCTAGATTAAAGGGGTATTCAAAAATGCAACCCGCCCACTTTTGTGCATCAGGTTGTTGTTAAGAGTTTAAATAGTTGTGGTATTGTAGTGCTGATAGGCATCTAAAAATGCGGCACTGCACTACCTACTATCTACATAGATAATTTCTTTGCATATTTTCGAGCACTAATTGTGTGCTGAGAGATATGCATCTGGATCTGACTTGGCTGATCGAGGGGAAAGCGTTCCCACGACACACTTACAGATGTGTGTGTAGGCGTTAGCAGTTTGACAAAATAATTTATGCACTTACCATTATCCGCATTTGCGTCCAGAAAGTTGTTCACATACTCGCAAAATCTAATACAAATAAATATAAATATAAATACATAATATATACATAACATATATATAAATAAAACTAAGTAAGTAAAACTAAATCAAGTCTAGGAATCCCCAACTGACGCACCTTTCTGCCAGCTCCTTGGACGGCGTGTGATGACCAGGTATGCACAGCTTCTGGTGCCTCACATTCTCATCCTCGAAAGCCTGCAGGAGTGGAACTACATTAGTATATCCGGTTTTTAAAGCACGAATCAGAGTTTTACTTGCCCTTGGATCGTAGTAGCGATTGGTGTTGGTCAGATCAACAATGAGTCCCAAATTTGGCACCGTCTCCAGCAAAGAGTACGGCGCCAGACGCAACTGTTTGTCGACGTTCTCATTGATATTCTGTAAAAATAAATACAAAATAATTTATATATAAAATAAATATGTGCAACATATTTAAAACATGAAGAAATTGCTCAATTTTATGCTGCCCGAGGCGGAACAATTAATAAACTGCCAAGGAGCAAGGAGTTGTGCTCAGCGCCTGCTGTGTGGCGTTATTTAATTAAGCAAAAACAATTTAATTTAATATTCATGCAGAAGACGGCTGCGTGGGGTCCATCTGCTTGTCCTGCTCCTGTTGCCGCTGTCTGTGTGTCTGCAACATCATGTACAACTTGCCACTTTTATGCATAATTGCAAGGCGCACAAAATTCGCCTGCTTGGTCCTATTTTTGTATACCCTTGCAGTGGGTATTTCGGATCAGGGATGAGATATGCAAGCAACATTTTAAGGGGATATACGAGACCTCATTAAATGTACATATATTACTAAACAATTTATGATGTCATATCATTCAGACAATAAGCATACTGAAATTACCTAATTTAAAAAACAAACAAAAAAAACATTGCAATTGCTTTTGAGCAATGGGTTAACGTCGCGAAATTCGCAATGGTCTTCGAAGGGTTAACAGCGCACAGCAATATCACAAAGCTCAGCATATTGCTTGTATTATTGTGCAACAAATATTTATGCACTCTCAGATATAAGCTCATTGATATATCACTTCTAGCAAGGGTATTCAAACTTCGTCAAACCGAAGATAACAGTGGCGGTTGCTGTTATTGTTGATTATTTTTAGCGGGCGCCTTTGCCGGTGGTCCGCATTTCAACATCAATCAACAACACAATTTAGTCTTCGGCTGTCTCTGCTGTTGTAGTTGTAACTCCTGTTAACCTGTTTTTGGGATATGTAGGGAAAGGGGGGAATGGACTCACCTCATGCAGCGGCACTTTAAATGCAATAAATCGAGTGCCGGATATGCGTTTGCCGATTGGCTGATAATTAAGCCAGCTGCAATTGCACAAGGAAAAACACACGTAAGTCACAAACAGAAACACACTAAAAATACATGCATACTCACCCATCTGGTATGACTTTGCCCATGTTTATGATGTGTTAACTAATTACAATTGTTTAATATTTAGAATTCATAGCCGAAAAAAGCAAACAAATTTTTACCGAAAAGTCCGCGTGTTATTTTATTTTCACACACATTTATATAGTAAACAGATGATTTGATGTTGTCAATAGACTAACGCTGTTAACGAAAACATGTGTTGGCGTTGCCACTATGCTAAAGTCTGTTAACTAAAATGAGCTAAAAATTACCAAAACGCGAACGACTTTTGGACTTTCTGCGATTGAAATTGTGGCTGGTAAAATATTAACTCAATTTAAGTTAATTGTTTTCAATATAACTTATTCTTTAAACAGTTTAAGTTCTAAGCATACACACAACATGTTTGCCAACAACACACGCAATTTGGTGCGCAGCAGCTTTGTGAGTAAAATAATACAAAAAATCGAGATCGTTTTTCTTGGACTTGTTAAATAATCCACTTATTTATTTATCTATTATTTATTAGTTGCAGCGCTGCAAGAGCACTTTGGTGGTGGCAGAGCACAACAATGAGGCACTCAATCCGCTGACGCTCAATACAATTACGGCGGCCAAGAAGATCGGCGGTGACGTCACAGTTCTCGTTGCAGGCACAAAATGCGGACCCGTAATTAATTTTCTCTTCTTTTCTTCAGTTGTTGTTTTTGCTTGGTTTGCATAATCAATTTTAAATTTAATTTAACAGGCCTCGGAAGCTGTGGCCAAGGTTGAGGGCGTCACCAAGGTGCTGGTGGCAGAGAATGCCGCCTTCAAAGGATTCACAGCGGAATCGTTGACTCCTTTGGTCCTCGCCGCCCAATCGCAATTTAAATTTACGCACATTTTGGCCGGAGCCTCTGCCTTTGGCAAGAACGTGCTGCCACGTGTCGCCGCCAAGTTGGATGTGTCGCCCATTTCGGAGATCATCGACGTCAAGTCAGAGGACACCTTTGTGCGCACCATTTATGCGGGCAACGCAATACTCACGTTCAAGTCGAAGGATGCCGTCAAGGTGATCACAGTGCGTGGCACAAATTTCCCACCAGCAGCCACAAGTGGAGGTAGTGGCGCTGTGGAGCAGGCACCCGCCGGTGACTATGCCAGTGCGCTGAGTGAATTTGTTTCGCAGGAGCTGACCAAATCGGATCGACCGGAGTTGACCGGCGCCAAGGTGATCATCTCGGGCGGACGTGGCCTCAAGTCGGGCGATAATTTCAAGCTACTCTACGATCTGGCTGATAAATTTGGCGCCGCTGTTGGTGCCTCGCGTGCCGCCGTCGACGCCGGCTTCGTGGCGAATGATCTGCAAATTGGACAAACGGGCAAGATTGTGGCACCCGATTTGTATATTGCAGTGGGCATTTCAGGCGCCATTCAACATTTGGCCGGCATGAAGGATTCGAAGACAATTGTGGCCATCAACAAGGATCCCGAGGCGCCCATTTTCCAGGTGGCCGACATTGGCCTCGTCGCAGATCTATTCAAGGCTGTGCCCGAGCTTACTGGCAAATTGTAAAGATCGCTATATATATATATATGTATGTAGTTGTATAAAGCTAATTGATTCTGTTCAGAGTTAAGCATGGAATTGTTGCATTTATTTGAAATTTAGTCTCTTTTGTGTGTGGCAAGTTTGCCTCCCTTTTTTATTAAACAACAACAAAATTCGAGCTGTCAAAGTGCTGTATTTTTTTTTTTTCATTTTTTATTGTCTGCTGTGTCTGCGGTCAGAATATCAATGTTCTTATCACTATTTGCAGATTATATTATATATTGTCTGACGTTACGCAATAAACACTTTTTTAATAGAAATAATGATTAGTATTTGTTAATAGCAAATTTGTTGACCTGCCTTCGTTTTTAGTTTAAACAAAGCAATAAATAGTGTCTTTCTAATGTGGCATAATTGTTTTATCTCTTATAAATTACACACGCATATTTATTGTTATTACATTTATCTTGTTAATTATCCTTAATGCGCATTTTATCCAATTCTTTGCTTGTCTACGAAGTAGAATTATTAAGCTAATTAAACAACCCCATTAGTAAATCGAGTATTTTTATGGTATAGTTCAAAGATAACTCGCCAGATATAATTAGTGAATAAAATCATTGAGAAGGGCAGTCTAGATCACTTCACCTTATCATATATATATATATATATATATATATACATATATATATAAATTCACAGCTGCTTTGTAATACTCCACGTTGGAGATATTAATGAGAGGATCATCAGACTGTATAAATCACAATATAATATTGTTTATCTGCAACGATATTGAATGTTCCTTAGTTATTTTGTTCTGACATCTATATACTTTTTATTCCATATCAAAATCAAGTAGGTATTTTCTAAAATATTCATTCAGCAGACAGCTGAGAAACGAAAGAAATTCTCAAAGCAAACCCGGACCAGACCCAACCAAGGCCTACACATAGAGATTGGGACACTTGAAGCTGAAGCGATGGCCGAGGGATTCAAGAAGTATTTCAATGGCACCACAGTCGCCGGCCGAGCGAATGTAAGTCTGAATCTGTGATTGCTAATGCTAATCTTCACTGTACTCCACTCCTCATTCCCTTCCAGGTCGCCAAGGCAACCTATGCGACAATGGCGCTCCTCTATTTGGTTTATCGCGTGCGTCGCGGCAAGGTCGAACCGAAGCCACAGGATGAGGCAATAGATACGACTTTAGATAAGCCTTATTTGGAGCCCAGCGGGGAGGCTCAGAAGCCAGAGAAGGATTGTGCCATTTGCAGGGAACGCGTTCGAATGCGGGAAAGGGAGGATCCGCCGCCACCACCACCACCTCCCTCGGGTGGTGGCTCAGAACATCGCAGTTGCAAATGCGAAGATAATCCACCAACAAAGCAACAGCAGCAGCAACAGCAGCAACAGCAGCAGCAGCAGCAGGGTAAAAGCTGCAGCGCACTCGAAGCGGACGCGGACGTAGTGCATCCCGCACGAGAACTAATCGCGCAAATGCAGGAGGCCGCTGCCCGTGTCCTGCGCAATGTGATTGGCGCCGTCGTGGGTAATAGTCCGGCGCAGGCCGCTGACGGCGATGTGCGTTGCAGCTGTTGCCAACCCCCCTCCTCCATGGAGCAGGCCGAGGATGAGGAGTGCGACTATGAGGTGGACAACAATCAGCAGTTGAATCGCGAGCGACGCACTGCACCCAGGCACTGTGAACCGTCGAATACTAGCACAAAATTGGAGTTGTCCCCACAAACCGAGGAGCAGCAGCTAAAGGCGACGGCAACAGCCGAGTCAACTGAGTCATCCCAATCTCAACCGGAAGCGGCGACACAATATCGCTGCTTCGAGGATGACTTTGCCTCGGAGATGTTCTTTGAGCACTTTGAGGAATGAAACAATCAGATGGGCATTGTCGGGTTTTGGGCCTCTCATTTATCTATCTAAATTCCCAGTTAAGCTTCTTTTTTTATACACAGAAATATCCTTTTGCAATTTATTAAATTTCAAATATATATTTCTACGAGAAATTGAGCTACTTTTAATACCCTGCGCCTATTTGAAATGGGTATAATGATATTGACGGAGTGTATGTAACAGACAGAAGAAATCATCTGCGACCCCATAAAGAATATATATTCTTAATCTTAAATATTTATATTATATTTAATCTAATCTATTATTTTGCTTCTTTTTTTTTTTTGGTCACTGACTTTAGTTGACATTAAATAAATAAATATTTAACATCTCGAGTTCAGGGTATATCGTGGACGAACTCACTTCTTACTTGTTATTTTTTTTATTTGTTTTAAAAATGAGAACAGATCATTGGTTAGCACTTCTTCCTGATAATCGCGTTTTAAGTATGCTAATGAACTGAAATGACACAATGACTTACAATTCTCTATAAATCATTATATTTTTTATATATATAAATGTAAAAGAAAACGCAAGAAACGAGGGGAAAACTCTAATCACGAGTGTGCTCGAAAGAAAGACAGATCGTCAAGTATATACAGGAAATTGTCAGCCGGCTAAGTTATTATCTACGCGCACAGCAGAGGGCATAGCAATAGTTACGCTGCATCAACTCGAACTGTGTTGAGCAGCAGCAAAAAAACGCCTTCAGGGTTTCCGTGTTTCTCATTTTTTGTTGTGTGAAAGCATATTCATTCACAGCGACGCCGACGCCGATGCTGACGCTGACGTCGCTGCAGACGCAGGCGCAGACGCCGACGTTTCTGTTATGTGATTTGCAGCGTAAAAAGTGTTGACAACCGCGCAATTTTCGTCCCGCTCGAGTCGACTCTGTAATGCGCTACGAAACATATACCCATAATGTAAAGTTGCGTGATTTAATAATTATCTTATGCAAACTTTACCTTATCTACAGTGAATAGACGTAGTTAAAAAAAATCGTAACTTTTGATTAATAAAATAAAGCTAAGAAATAAATATTTAATAAAACCATATATTATTTATTGGATAATGCTAAACAAAATATTTACAGAAAATATAGATCAAATTGTCTTTAAGCGGCAATAAAAATTCATAGTCTTCAAATACTACGGAATATTCTTAACAGAATGCACCAGCTGTTAATAAAATGATGTAAATAATATATATAAATGGTTAGTATTCAAATATTCTTAAAAACTTAAGCAATTTACCAGTCCAACTCACAAGCATTTCAGAAGTGTCTCAAACGCGAGCGGTAAACTAAAGAGACCCACAAGAGACAAATTAAATCGCGTGGAAAGGCGATTCAGCCCGCTAATAGCTTGAATACATTTTTAGTTCCAGAGTATAGAATGTGAACGATCGAGCTAGTCAGTCACTTATCAACCAGAGAGCTGAAGAGACGTATCATTGAAGTGAATTGAAGCAAAGCAAAGTAAAGCAGACAAATTGTTTAGTGAACGTAAAAGAAATTAATCTGTGAAAATGCACAAGACTCCAATTAACGAGTTGCGTCGCGTGTGCGTTATTGGAGGTACATAAATATAATATTAAAATACAATATATATTTAGTTTAAAATGTGAATTGGATTATACGATATATATATGTATATTTTAGCCGGCACCGCTGGATTAAGTGCATTGAAAAATGCACTGGAGGAGGGCTTGGAGGCAGTCGCCTACGAGCAGGGCACCGAAATCGGTGGCACTTGGATATTCTCGGATAAAATGCCCAAGGATGAGTACGACGAGGTGCACAGCAGCATGTACGAGGGATTGCGGTAGGTCTCCAATTAAATTAGCCAACAAATATTCCACAAAAAACAAGATATTGCCAGTATAAGAAAATTGCTCTTGACCATATTGAAAGGTAAAGTGCATAATAGGGTAAAAGTGGTTGGCCTAGTTTGTCTTTATCTTTTATTCCTTTTAACGTATTAAGTGCAGCTTTGATTGCAATTCTTTGAAATATTTTAATTTAAGTATGCACTTGATAAATTGAGTTTTTTTCAATAACTAGACTCTTGAAAGACCACAGTTCTTATCAGGCATTTGTCCACTAATCCTATTCCTAGTCTAACCCCAAAGTCAAGTAGAATTTTGTTTTGTAAAGTCAAATAAGGCATTTATCAATCTTTCTTTTTTTGTGTAATAATAATGTTTTAATCTTTAAAGTGGGAAGCACAACTAATATACTTTTGTTTACTAAAATGAGACAGCTTTTAATGTAAATTATGCACAAGAAAAATGTGATTATTTAAAGAGCAAATACCTATTCTAAAATCATATAATATACTCACTGCATTTGTATACATATTTTACAGCACAAATTTGCCCAAGGAAGTTATGGGTTATCCGGACTACCCTTATCCCACAGAGATCGATGAGTCCTTCATAACATCGCAGCAAGTCTTGGAATTTCTGAGATCCTATGCGAATCACTTCAACTTGATGCCGCACATAAAGTTGCAACACGAGGTCATCAGGGTGCGACCCCGCTTAAACGATTGGGAGGTGAGTGCTGACGTGATTGACACATTGACAATGAGCTTTCCAACAATATTATGGAATATATATGTAAAATATTGTTATTGTTTACTTAAGTGCGGCTTGCGATTAAATGTAATGCATTTTGTAATGCTCTGTTTTCGTTGCTTTTGTTTTTATGCAGGTCTATGTTTGGGATCACATCAACGATACTTGCAATCCAGTCTATTATGATTTTATATATGTATGCAATGGCCACTATACGGAACCAGATATGCCCCAAATCGAGGGCATGGATCTCTATGAGGGCAAACAAATTCACAGCCATCTATATCGCAAGGCGGACAAATTTAAAGGTGAGAATCAGTTGCAAGATTGCATGCATTTTGAGCAACCAGTCAGTCAGTTATTACTGCCGATAAGATTACGATTCCGCATGTGTGAAATCACTTAATTTTTTGTCTAGCAACAGTCTGGCATTTCCTGGCCGTTTTCATAAATAATGACGTCTTATCAAAGGTCTGACATTGTCGTGGAATAGTTTTCATACATTTACCAAGCCGCTGACTTAAATATAGTTTAATATAAACGAAATTAGGTTTTTGGCACGAGTTTTGATAAGAATAGTTGGATGAAAGCGCTGTGTAATGATTAATTTAATTTTTTGAATAATTATTAATTAATCTTTTTATATATGTATGTATGTATTTGATGTTCTTCAACACCAACAACTTAATCTTTGGCGCTTATAATCTACAACAATCTTTGTCATTTTTTTTTTAAATAATATAATCTTCAGCTATTTTTATATATTTTTCGCCCACCTTTATCTCTGCAGATCAGAAAGTTTTAATCATTGGCGCTGGTCCCAGCGGCTTGGATATCACAAATCACATTCGAGTTGAGGCCAAACATGTCTATTTGAGTCATCATCTGGCGCTGACACCGAATACCACATTTATGGGCAATGTGACACAGAAACCGGATGTGGAACGATTCACCAAAGGGGGTGCCATCTTCAAGGATGGCAGCGAGGAGAGATTCGATCATGTTGTCCATTGCACTGGCTATCATTATAGTTTTCCCTGTCTAAGCACCGATGTGGGCATCCAAGTGATAGATAATTTTGTGCAGCCCTTGTGGAAGCACTGCATCAATATTAATAATCCAACAATGTCGTTCATTGGACTGCCATTCAATGTGATACCGACGCACATCTTCGACATGCAGGTGCGATTCACACTGAAATTCTACACGGGCCAGCGACAGCTGCCAACCAGGGAGCAAATGCTGGCGGAACTGGAGAAGGAGCAAGGAGAGCGTTGGGCTTGTGGTTATCCCAATCGCAAGAAGGCCCATCAAATGGGCGAACGACAGGTGGGAAATGGTATACTTATACTTAAGCAAAATCCAATTAAACTCCTCTTAACTTTTTCCAGTTTGATTATTACAATGAGCTGGCAAATATGACGGGCATTGAAAATATTAAGCCGGTTATTTTAAAGTTGATGAAGGATTGCGGCAAGAAATATATTTTCGAATTGGATACTTATCGCAATCATCGCTACAGAGTCTTGGATGATGAGAGCTTCTCAAAATGCGCATTGTGATTTCATTCTATATGCATTTCTGTATTTTATGTAGCTTATTTGCATTTAATTATAAAATTATGAAAATAAATTTATCGAATTTAAAACGTTCGCCTTGTTATAGCAGCCAGCTTTGTGTAGCTCAACGGCGATCTTGCTGAATTAGTTGGCAACGCTGTTACTGTTAGGTTCTCAAAAGGAACTTTTAATTTTATGCAGTTCGGTTATCAATTTCAACGATGCAAAAAATGTTATTTAGGCATTTCTAATAATTTTTATTTATTGCAAACACTGCATATTTGATGTTGTAAATACATAATTTAATAATTTATTCATTCAATTAAATTCAAATTTCGCCCGCACTATGTGCTACTACATTTTATTATAATTATTAAAAGTATTTTTAAGTCAGCACGCACACTTTTTTTTAATATTTATGTAAATATATACTACTTTTTTTATAGAGGGCTACTACTAATGCTACTACTTTAGTACGTTTTCTTTGCTTAGCCTAATTACTATTTTTTTTAGCTTTAGCACTGTTGTTGCTATTCATATTGCACACGTCTTCGTCTTCCTGCTTGCTGTTATGGCTGCTGCTGCCAGCACTGTTACTATTACTGTTGTTGTGCGCCTCGACAGTGGCCATTTTCTGAAAATCACAATCGATAATTCGCTTGCGTTTGCGCAACGGTCGACTACATTCCGCTGCCGCAGCGCTGCTGCTGTTATTGCTGTTGCCGCTGTTATTGGTGTTGCTGCTGTTATTGCTGCTGTTGTTGCTGCTGTTATTGCTGTTGCTGCATCCCGATGTGGGCGATGTGGGCGTGGTCTCTTTGGTCTGGATTAGTGTGCGTTTGCTTTGCAGTCGCGTTATCTTCAGTATGGGCAGCTTTTGTGTCTCCACCGCGTCCACCGCCTCTGGCAACACGATGCAGTGCGTCGTCTCCAATGAATCAGCAGTGGGCGATTGTGATTGCGATTGCGATTCCGATGCCGATGGCGATGCTGATGGTGATGGCGTTGTTCTCGCTGGCGTTGTCTTTGGTATGGATTGCAGCTCCTCTTGCTCCTGCTCCTGCTCCTGCTCCTGCTCCCGCTCGTGCTCGTGCTCATGCTCCGGGTCCGGTTCTGGCTCCGCTTCGAGCTTTTGCTTTTCTTTCAGCTCCTGCTCCTGCTTCAACTTCTGCTCCTCCTCCTCTTGCTGCTCGCTCTCCCGCTCCTCCTCTAGGTCTCCCGCGTCCTGTTCTCTCTCCCCCTGCTCCACCTGCTCCTCTGGCTTGGCCTTGCTGCAGTCGAGTGGCTCTTGGTGCTCCTCCTCTGCCGTCCTGCGCTGCTCCTCGTAATGCTTGCGCTGCTCCGGCGTCAAGTGCGCCTTGTAAAAGTCCACAATGGGCAACGGTATGGGTATTGGTATTGGCAGCGGTATTATAATCGGATATGGCACCATCACCGTAACCGGTGGTGCCGCACCCAACAGTGCACCCAGTGCTCCCTGCATCTCCGGCAACTGTGGCAACTGCGGCTGCTGTGGAAATTGTAGCTGTGGTGGTGCTGCAAAGTGGCCACCAAAGCCACGCGGCAACATGCCATGAGGTGGTGCAAGAAATGGATGTGGTGGTGGGGGTGGTGGATGTGCTGCTGCAGCTGCGGATCGTGCGCCGAAGGGATGCACCACATGCAACCCATTTGGGGGTGTGGCAAAGTAGCTGGCCGGCAAACTGGTGGGCGGTCGACACAGTGGTGGAGGATGTTGCTGCTGTGGCGGATGTTGCTGCTGGGCATGTTGCTGCTGGGCATGTGGCAGCTGAGCATGAGGATGTTGCTGCTGCTGCTGCTCCTGCATGGGTGATAGCGGTGGCAGTGGCACGCTGCTGCTGGCAAAGTCAACGCTGAGTGGAGCCGACGGCGATTGCTGTTGCTGTTGCTGCTGTTGTTGATGTTGCTGCTTCTGTAGCAGGCTGGCAACGGTCTCAGAGCCAACGGCACGATGGGAACGCTTGCGGCGGCCTGGTTTCGAAGCACTCAGTCCATGCTGGCGTTGCAACTGTTGTGCAGATGCAGTTGGAGCGGAGACGGGCGCGGAAATGGGCGTCTTTTGGGCCAGCAGCTTGGAGGCGGGCGCCACTGAGATCAGAGGTTTGCTGGGCGGCGTTAAACATGGCGAACTGCGCTTCGAGGCGGTTGTTGCAGCTGCTGCTGCAACTGTTGCACCCACTGCTCCAGTTGGACCCGGCGACACCGATATTGTGGACGCAGGCGAAGCGGAGCGACTGCGACAATTGCGCAACCAGAGATCGGGCGTTATCAGTGCCGCCTTGTCGTTGTCCAGTCCCTGGTCGCGCAGATGGGGATTCATGTCGAGATGCGCCTGCGTCTCGTTGCAGAAGATTTGCATCTTGTACTGATTGAGACACTTCTCCGAGCAGAACTGCAGCTGCGAGGCGCCATCCTGGAAGTCAACATAGCTCACGGCGTGCCGCACGTGCTTGCACCAGTCGCATGTCTTGGCCTTCTTGAAGGACGCCCGACGACTCTGTCCGAAACAGGACTCGGAACAGTAACGTGGTCCATCGCTGCTGGTCAGATAATCCGGTGCATTCTCCGCAATAGGTCGATGACACCAGCAACAGTTGTTGTAGTCTGCAAAATTAATCAAAGTTCATTTTGAATACCGCTAAGATGGCAGCGCTGAGAAGCGCATAGAGAGGCAGCAGTAGGGTGTGTGTGGTGTGTGTGTGTGGTTTTTAATTGTGTTTCAGCATTTTGGGTGTAATATTTACTACAAAAGTTATTTGATTCCCCTTTTTTGATATAGATATGGGTTTTTAAAATTAAATTAACTAACTTCATTTCAGCAAGTTTGTCAGATTAATTCATTCATTTCATTTCGGATAATTTATACGATTTATTCATTCATTTCATTTCAAGATGTGCAAACATTATTGTCAATGCAACACCTTTTGGTGTCCCTCCTCCGTCTGTCTTAGCCTCAGTCCTTAGATATCATTAGATATTTCCACGCTCCTCCTTTTTCGTTCTTCTTACTGGAAACGATTATTTTTATTTTACATTCTCAATTGCCAACTTCATATCCCAATTTTACATCAATATTTCTATTGCTATTTTATAATTTTCCATTCGTTTCTTTTTGTCTTCAAGAGTCCACCAATTTTATTACGGATTTCATTTAATTACAGCTCTATTCAATATCTATAAAACAAACGAAATCCTTTAACGTTCACTTAGCTGCCTGTTACCCAACAGTCTGCTCTTTGCCCCCTTGCCTCTTTCTGTTGCAGAATCAACCCTTCGCTTACCGCATTCATTCACTGAAAATTTGGTTTTAATTTTTTTTTTTAACTTGTAAGCCATATTTGGGTCTTAATGAATCTGTTATTCGATAATGCAGCAAAATCGAGCAACAGCCAAAAACCAACAACAACAACAAAATCTGTTAAACCCAACCAGTTGATGCGAAAGCTAGCAAAGTTTCAAACCTGTCTGCCTGCATAATGACTGACTAGCTACTGGCTGCTTGGTTAAAGGGGGGGTTGGAGGGGTGGAGGGATTGAGGCGAGTGCTGCACCCATGCCGGGCACAAGTCGAACTTATCAAGTTGCAACAAATATCAATAACAACAGCAGCAGTAGCAACGAAAGCAGCAGCGTTGATGCAACAGAATTTTTGATTTTGATTTTGATTCTGATTTTTGGCTCCACAGCTATCAAGTTGTCCAGCTAACTAAGCTGCAGCCATCAAAGGAGCTAAAAACTTGGGCTTTGATTGGCTTGTGCTGGTTGGGCAGAAGACCTATTTAGCATATAAACACCATAGTATAACTAGTCGGATAATATTGTTTATTGTTTGTATTTAATTTATGTTTATTGCTGGCCAGTCTTCTGGGAGAGCAGATTCGATATTCGTAAATAGCAGGAATGTTATATATTTTTCAGTTATATGACCATCGTTTTGCCTGGCAAATAGGAAGATTTTTCACTTAAGATAGTTGTGAATGGAAAAAGGGCCTCGTGTGTTAGGCAAAGGAAAACCTTGTCCTGGATAGACAACAATTGCAATAGTGGTTTTAAAAAGTAGTTCAATGTTCTTATTCTTAACTTTTTACAATTCCAATCTAAAGTTTTCTTTTAAGAAGAAGTTGATGGAGTTATCCTTAACTTTATATAATAAGATTTAGTTACGATAGTAATAAATACTATTATTTTGATAGCTACTAAAAGGAAAGTGTGTGTGTATGAGTATATATATATTTGTGTATGTGTAATGAAAGCAGGATATATGCTAGTCAAGCATAGCCGATTGGCTTCAGCACCTACCTATTTTCTCCTCGGCATGCGATGTTGTCGCAGTCGGTTTGCCAATTGAGTGGGGACTCTTGGAGTCATCCTCGCGGGAGCTGCGTGTATCGTGATCCGAGGGTGTTGTCGTATTGCTGTGACAGTTCAAATTGCTCGATTTGCGATTGTTGCTGTTGCTGTTACTGCTACTATTGTTGTTGTTGTTGTTGGTGCTGCTATTGTTGTTGTTATTGTTGTTATTGTAGGCTAAAGTGCTGCTGCGGCTGCTACGTAAATAACTGCGATGTTGCTGTTGTTGCTGCTGTTGTTGTTGTTGTTGCTGTTGTTGTTGTTGCTGTTGCTGTTGCTGGTGTTGCGTTGCCACTGCGACAGCAGCAGCACTTTGTAGCAAGCGGGATGTCTTGGCCGTTAGGTCGAGTCGATCCACATCAACGCCATCGAAGCCATACCAGCCGAGCAACTCATTCATTGTATGCTGCGCGAATTCCTGGAACGAAATGATAGCCGAAACAGAAAAAGAATCAGAATCAGAATCAGAAGCAGTTGCCAAAAGATTAACTCGTCGTTTTTGTTCCTTTTTTGATAGGCATGCCAATGATATAAGGTGACGGACGCAATTCAGCCGAATGCTGACACAGTTTCAGTTACGACAATCGCACAAAAAATGCAAAAAATAAAGAAAAAGGAAGAATGGTCTCGCTGAAAACGCTCGACTAGAAGATACCCTTCGTTTTTCTTTTGTGATTTGCTCGACTTTGCTTGATTAATGTTCTACAGATAATTATATTTATGTCCAGGTATATTCAAACTCAATTAGAAGGCTATAAAAAATGTATATATCTCAAATATAGCTGATATAGTTAACCGTAGTTGATTTTGATCGATAACAATATCGATATAGTTATCGTTTATATTAAATAAACTGAATCGGCTCTTCTAGTTTCTTAGATCTGAGAGACAAATGGACATGGCTAAATTGACTCAGTTCTTAATGCTGACCAGTAATTTATATGCCTTATGTGTTCGAAAATTCTTCCTTCTGTTGCCAACTTTAGCACAACCATTTTTTAGGCCATTTTCAAAGGGCTGAGCGTATGAGAAAAGTCAGCCAAAAGTGGCTCGTGTCATTCAATAGCAGCCTGACAACATTCTCACATTTTGGGCACATCGACAGATAGTTAAGAGGCAGGCAGGCAGGCAGCTGAACGAGTATCTTGTGGCAACATAATACTCCCTAGCTAGCTCTGAACGCTATCTACATGCAGCATTGCTGCTGCAGGTGCAACTCAGTGAGCCGCATAATCGTAACTACTACTTCTTGTTGCATGCAACCGCATTATGTTGCCCTTGCGGTAGCAGCTTAATAATAAGCATATATTTTTGCAGCACACGATATTTAAATGGGTATTAAATATATTTCGCATTTATTAATTATCTGATAAGAATGCAAAATGACATTTAAGACTACGAACAACATTTAAAAGTTGTAGAAAATAAAATAAACTTGACTTTCACTAACAAAAAGATATCATATTATAAATATATACAACATTAATTCTAAATTTAAATTTATATTTGCTTGACTGACTCAGCTCTCTCTCTCTCTCTCTCGCTCTCTCTCTCTCTCTCTTTCTGCAATCAAAACGAATCTTTTCACAAAATCAATTATAATTTTAGCTTTACACAATTAAATTTATTTTATATTTTTTATATTCACCGGAAATAAGTTAATTTTAGCTTTCTCTCCTCAAAAATAAACCATTTTAAAAGTTATGTGGAATTTATTACATATATTATTGGCTTTAACTCAATGCGTATTTATTAATTATATATTTTCTTTAGCAATAAATTCCACAAATATACCAAAAGCGTTTCGGGCTTTTTAAATAGAAAATACATTAATTGGTTTAAGTTTAATTTGAGCATTTGTGCATTTAAACTGGCCTTTTAAAGTTTTTTAAATGCGTAATAGTGTTGCGTAAAGAGTTGCGGAATGGATTATGGCTAAATTTGTAATTAATAACTTTGATGAAACTTGCCGAAACACACACGACACACACACGAGTGTGTTACACACACTCGCACAAGCATATCAATTAATACACACAAAAATAAAGTTTATCATGGAAGGAGGGAGTGTTGACTAGTTTTTTTTTTTTGGTTATATGGATAACATTTGCAGGCATAATCCTTTAAGTTGTTTATGTTGCTGTTGTTGTTGTCGTTGCATGCTCTCCTTTTGCAATGGGATCTGTGCCTTTTTGCCAGCTGCACTACACCAACCCTCCCCTCTTTCTCAGATGCTGTGCTTGATATTGATATGCATCGAGAGTGTGCGTTTGTGTGTGTGTGTGCGTGTGTGTGTGTGTGTGTGTGTGTATGAGAGTTGCTTTTTTGCATACAATACTGTTTTAAAATTCAACAACAATGTGTGCCACACAAAAGCATGATCAGAGTCGGAGTCGGAGTTGGAGTTGAAGTCGAAGTTCTTTGCGGCTTTTGAAGTTTGTTTGGGTTTTCGTTTCTCGTTTCTTGAAATGAAACAAACCAAAATGATATATCTACATGCATTTATGTGTATGTGTGTGTTCTGTATGGATATACGTAAATTTCACACAAGGCTACGCAGCAACTGCATTAAGACATATCAAATTACATTGAAATTCTCATATTCAAAGTCGTTGTTGATGTTGTTTTCATTGTTGTTGTTGTTGTTGCTGACTGCAACAGTCAAATAAGGCGGGACAGAACTAAGGACAGTGGCGTTACCAAAAGGGGGACTGCAGCGAAAAGGGTGATTCATTGCAAAAGATATAGAAAATATCCTTTGCATATTTTAAAACAATATTTTTAATATTTTTTCCAGATTATATATTCAAAGAAGAAGGATACAAATTATACTTCTTCAAACATTAATTAAAATTCATTTCTGCCCATTCATTATTGGGCTAATTTTTAAAATAATTTTTCAATCAGCGTAACTTTTAAGTAATAACTCCAAAGTATTTAATACTTTTTTTTGACATACATATATATCCATATATGATAAATTAACTTTTAATTACTAGTAAAGTAAGTTTAAGGAAACCCCCTCTGCAACTACTCGCCACTGTGCCCCTTCTACATTTACTGGGAACATTTTTGGTGCTTCTGAGGAATGCTTCAAATAAATTACTCATACGACATGTGTAAAATGTTGACACAGTCGTTGACAGTTTGAATGCGACAACCCAAGCTAACAAAACAACCACATGCAATTTAAGGGCGTGGCAAACGACAAGATTTTTGGGCAAAATCTCGCTTTTTTGCCAAATGCCATAGAAATTGAGAAATAATTATAGGTTGCCAAAGCGACCGAATGAATGAATCACAAGTTGTGAAATCTATGCCAATGCCTTGTGACTTGACTGATTTGCGACTTGCTAACTAACTGCTGCCCAATAAGCAGCTTGGCATTTGTCATGCGATACATCGCCGGACACTGGACACTGCACACTGGACACTGAACACTCTCTGCCCACTGTACGCACAGTGGGATAAAGCGAACGCTGCCAACTTGATGACACAGCACAAGCCGTCTAATCAGCGGCTGTAAGTCTGTCTGCCCCAAAGTCTTGCAACGTCTTGAAAAAGATCACACGCTCGCTTGGCTCTCAGCCCTAGGCAATAATTTCGCTCTCCCTCCCCCTGTCCAAGCCGCTCTCTCTCTCTCTCTCTCTCTCTCTCTCTCTCTCTCTCTCTCTAGCCAAGTGGTACACTGCGAGAAATGTGAGTTTATTTGTAAGAGGTGCAAATGTGTAAAATATACAAAAAGATTAACAAAGGTTAAGAATTATTGAGTTGTGTTTGTAACAGTTAAGATCAACATCAATAAATTGATTTATTTATTTATATTTAATCATAATTTGTCAGCTAAGGAATATTCAATATTTTTATAACCTGTACTTAAAATAAACATTTAATTCTGTGAAAATATATATTACAATATAAATGATAAATAAAAAAAAAGAGAATTTTGATATTAAATGAAATGTGACAAGATTTACACTTTGATTTATGCATGATTTTTCTGAGTGTAACATTGACTGGTTTTGTTTGTCTCGCTGACTGTGTAGAGTATTAACAATTCGCACGATAAAAATCTTGTGACTGGCTGCAAGGCATATCGATTACACGCCTCAGGTGCGACCTCGACTGTGGTGGAGGTTTATTGCAGTGGAAAGGGGAAGCTGGCCGGGTGGAGGAGGCAGGAGGCAGGAGGCAGGCGGCAGGCGGACTGAAGGGGCTTACTTATAGGCAAAGGAGACGCACGCCCGTCCGTCTCAAGTTCAGTTTGGTTCAGTTCGCAGTCCAAGTCCAACTGTGCGGTAATCGGAGGCGCATTTGCTGTTAGCTCTTTTTTTTTTTTTGTAAGCATATCATTTCCACCTTATGATACCCACTCGCTCTCTCTCTCTCTCTCTCTTTCTCTCTCTCTCTCTTTCTCTCTCGCCCTCTCTCTCTCTCACTCTCGCTGTGTCTCTCTAGCTGCCACAGTAGCTCTGTCTCGCTCTTAGTGTGCTGTTGTGTCTCTGTCTGTTGTTGGATTTTTAATATCATTTGACTGTTAATTTATGTTTGGTTTTTAATTTCTGATTTGTGCGTTCGTTTTGGAGCAGATGGGGGGAGCAGCCTGGCTAGGGGGGAGATGGGGAATCGGGGGGTCTTGGGCAGCCTCCCGACATTTAAACTTGCGCTCATTGCAAGCTGCTGAAATTCTAAACCGAAATGCGAATAAAAATCAATTAATTAAAAATGAAATTCTATGCCCTTTTCAGTCCGTTATTGTTGTTCTTGTCATTATGGAGTTGAAGTTGAAGTTGGACTTTATGTCTGGTTTGTCATGGCTGAAATGGCTGCTGAATTTACTCGTTTACCCTTTTCCCATTCTTGCAATAATTTCCCCACATACTCCTATATATACACATATATTTTTCAAATTCCATTTAAATTATTGCTCAAAGTGTCTGACAGATACAGTTGGCAATTGCCAGCATTCTTTGCGCTTCCCCATCTCCCCTCTGCTGTCTGTTGAATTTCGCAAAAATCTCATTTTACAAAAACATATCAAATTTTCGTTTTTATTATGAATCTCGCAAATGAACTGGAGCTGACTTGATGAGTGTTTTTTTCGTTTTCTTTTTTTTTTTGTGAGTCCAGATCCAAGTTGCAGCCAGTTCCCGTTTCGAGAGCCACTTCGACAACTGTCAAGAACAACTGCATACACTGAGCGAAAAGCTTGAGTTGGATGGGTGCTTGGATTTAAGGAGTGTGCTGTCTTCAAAATAGGTGATTTTAATAAGGTCTTTTAATTGAGCTCTTTATCAAATTTTATCATTTATCATATATCATACAAATATCGAATATCGTAGTCACTCTACTTATGAAAACAGATCAAATATTTACATTTTATCCGGCTCAGTGCACTCTTTTGATAAATTTGTCAAAGTACTTATAACATTAAATCACCTTTTCATATCTTATCAATGTCAGTATATATTTATATTTTACTTATATTTTTGCCAGCATCTGTTGAAGCTATCTTGTGATATTAAATCCCCATTGCTATTCTCTTTTTATATATATACATAGATATATATTTAAATTTTACCTTTATCTTTCTTCTATTAATATTCCATCCAGATCTGTATTCATTTCTCATATATAGACATCTATATTTATAGTCATAGCATTTATATATCTTAGCTATATTTATATTGGATAGCAGCTCCTTTTTTGCACCTCATCTATTTGGGTAGTTAGCTGAGGTTCTAGTCGTAGTTATAGCCAACTGAAATAGCTTGGCTGATGGCTGATGGCTGATGGCTGATGGCTGTTGGCTGCTTGCTGGCTGCTAGCTGCTTGTGTTATGCGAGTCGGCCACATTAATACATGTCTACGGTTACTCAAAAAGAAACCTAATAGAATAATGTAAAGTATACGCTGGCAATGGCTAACGACGGAGACGATGGGCAACCCAATACGCTTATAATAACTCACCCTGAACCCAGCAGTAGTAAACTGAACTCACAGCTCAACTGAGAGCTGTTCTTGTTGTTGTTGTTGTTGCTGTTGTTGCTGTTGTTGTTGTTGTTGGTGCTAGAAACTAAAACGAGCTAAACCAAGCTGCAACACAGAGCCAACTAGAGATGGAGATGGAGACGTAGTCGGGCCAAATCCAATTCAGCTCTCAGTCACCACTACCACCACCAACACCACCCCAAAAAAATACAAAAAAAAAAAAGAGAAGAAAAAATACAAAAAATGAAAATAACAGCAACAACAATAACAAATTCTAGAATTACGCTAGTTTTCTCAACGGTAAGGCACACACACAGACACACAGACACACACACATGCATAAACATATATATGAGTGTGTCGTGCACAAAGTCAGTCGGTTTTTAGTTTGTTGTAATCGAATATCGATAGCTCGGGATTGAATGACGCGCGTCCTTCTTTTGAATTCTTACATGACATACTTGTGAGTCTCTCTCTCTCTCTCTCTCTTTCTCTCTCTCAGTCTCTCTCTCTCTCAGTGTATATATATTACTGTGTGTGAATTTTCAGTTTTCCTCATGTCTTGTTTTGCAACTTAATATTTTATTTCATTTAAATGTGTGTGTGTGTGTGTGTATACATCAGATATGGGTTGACTCTCTATACAGACATATATATATATATATATATATATCTATATAGAACTGTATATATATATATATATATATAGGATTGTTACTGGGCACATAGATGTGTATTGTGTTACAATGACCTTTTTGCTTTTGAGAAGAGTGGGTTAAAATTGCGCATACTACAAGAGACTATATGTGTTTGTATAGAGGAAAGAAGAGAAGAGAAAAGAAAAGATAAAGTTTACTAAAAGAATTAGACAAATGGAAATAGTTTCAATTTAGTAAGTCGAGCAAACACTTTTAAGATGTCGCACAAATCATTGTGTTTCAGATAAAGTTCACTTTGCTCTTCATTTCTATCTTTCTCATTAGTATCCTTTTTGCAACGCAAGATCATGGAGACAAAGAGGGAGAGACTGAGACATTGAGAGTGCGTGAGAGAGAGAGAGGGTAAGACACATAGTAATTAAGAGACTGAGTAATCGAGAGAAAGAAAGTTTAATTGTGGGAGGGAGAGAGTGCAAGTGAGAAGGAGAGATAGTAATAAAGAGAGTCAGAAAGAGGGCGAGACGGAGTGATGGACAGTTACTAAGGGAGAGAGTGAGACGGCGATATTGTGAAATTGAGAAAGGGATAGTAAGAAATAGATTTGGAATGAGAGGACGAAATAGAGAAATATTAAGTCATATTAAGGGAGAAAAAGAATAGTATCAGGAACGATCAATAAATTATAAGTTTTACAAAATTTATACAAATCACTTAATAAACATCAAACTCTGTTGGCCTTACTTGAACTCAGTAGAGAGAGAGGCAGTTTTTTTTTTTAATTCAACGAAGTGCAGAAAAGCTATATAAACAGTTTGTATGCATTATATTGTTTTCACCGAGAGCCATATAAAGTTACAGCCATGTTAATTTGCTGTTCTATGTCGTATTTGTGTATTGACATCACTCGACTCTCTTATGCCGTTTTTTTAGCTATGTCTTTGTGCACTTCTCTACTCGCAGAACACACTCAAGTCTCGACTCCCAAAAAAGGTCTCTCATTGCAAGTGGCTGATGCAGCAGCTGCACTCGAGCGCCATCTGATGCATGGTGGCGTCAACAGCAACAGCAGCAGCAACAGCAGGTCAGGATAGGTCATACATACATAGAAGCATGGGGAAAGGAGACTGGGGTTAGGGTTTTGGAAGGGATTCTTTTATTCACTTGTCCTGCATAATGTCGCCCACTCAGTGGCTCAAATTAGTTTGAAATTATTTTAATTTGATCTCTCGCTCTAACTAACTAGCGCCACCTGTCGTGTAGGAGTTGCCAGCTTCGTGATGCTGCCTGCACAGGATGCCTCATGTTACATTCCTATCCCTTTCTCTCTGTCACTCTCTCTCTCTATCTCCCTCTCTCTCACACTCTCTCAGCTGCATTTGCTGGTGTTTTCCTCTAGAATTTATCATATTCTATTTTGTTTGTAATTCAATCTGCAACGCTGTTATTAAAGTTCTGTTGCTGCCGCGTCATTTGATCTATATGCCTAGGCACACACCCCCACACACACCCCCCACATACACCCCCCACACACAAACCCCACCCTGAGTGGCTGCTAGGCCAGCGTTGTCATTGTGTGTTTGTAACTCAATCCAACTGCTTTCTGCACTAGCTCAACATGCAGAAGGTTATAACTCCGATGGATATACAAAATTGTGCGTGTGGCCAAACAGCAATGGCAAGCAAATAGTAACTGCAAGGAATGACATCCATATACATATATATATATATATATATATATATATTGAATTGTAAAACAGGACACCAAGACGGAATAACTCTACATAAAAACAGTTATCGAAAATATTTTTATGTCACTTTTGTATAAGTGATTTAATGATTTTAAAAATCAACGCAGTTAAAATTTACTAAGCAGAAACTTGTTTTCAGATTTAAATGTAGTATTATTCGAGAGCTTAAGCCTTGATTAAAAGATCCAGGACTTTTGCAAATCCATTAATTCTTTTGAAAGTTATGGCTTAGGAAAGTATTAACCGATTCCTACAAGCACTTTTAAGAGCTTCCTTTTGAAAATCTGAGACATTTTGAGTAAGTTATTGCAATGGACCTTTGTGTGTCCAAATTTGAATGCAGCTTTAATCTAGAATCCAAAAACAGTATGGAAAATATATTCCAAATAGAAGTCAGTTCGATAGTTTTGGGAATGGGAATACTGGTTAGATTATGAACCAATTCGCAAAGTGTCGGATAACCTTTTAGGGTGATTAAGTCATAGTCCTTTTATTATTATGGTCGCATGTGAGCTAATGCGTACTGAGGCTTGAATAACAACTGTTGTATTTGTCAATATCATTTATGACGCCCACAAGCAGTTATTAATTTCATTCAGTACAATATGGGTCTCCACCTTAGCCTTTGGCCTAAAACACAAACGTGCCAAATTTATCATGATTCGACTTGCATGCGAGGGCTGTCAGACAAGTTGCTATGTTTATAGTAAGAACAGTTAAGCTAGCGAGAAATAGGAAAACTTTCGCACTATAAAATCATCGAATCAAGTGCATTGAAATATATTAAAAATTGTATAGGTTTCTACTCGAAATCAATTAATATATTTCAAACTTTTAGTTTACATTATTTAAAAGAGAGAGAATAAATATTACTACCTAAAAATCTTTAGTTATTAGTTTAATACAAAGAAAACAGTAAGCAACTTTAAACTAAAGATTAAAAATGTCTTATTAAGAATTAAACACAAATAAGAATAATAAGCATTTCAAATTAAAAATCTTTAGTTATAAGCTAAATAAAAATCGATAAACATAAGTTTTTTAATTAAAATAATAGGGAGCTAATTATACTACAGCTTTTAAATTTGTAGTTTTGAAAATGATAACAAATAAAACTCGTTTTTTTGTAGTTTTACTGTTCAATTTCAGAATCTCCCCAATAATGTGTGTCTTGTTCATTGGCTCCTTTCGTTCGCGCACATCCTTTTGAGACGTTGGAACGTTTATTTCGGTTTCGGTTCGGTTTGGTATCGGTTTGGTTTGGTTTGGGACGGACTGGCGAGGGAGGACAGAGGACAGACGACGCGACGCTGTCATAAAGCGGAAACCTTGAAGCGTATCGTCTTACAAAAGTCCTATCGAATTGCACCCATGAGGCGCGTTAATGTTGTATTTGTTGTTTGTTTGTTGTTGTTTTCATTATTATTGTTGGGCTGTAATTATGCTGTCTGTTTTCTGGCTTGCTTTTCTCTCTCTCTTTCCCTTTTTTTTTTGCTTCTCTCCATTAATTTAGTTGTGGCTTGGTTTGCAGCAAATGCAGCTTGTAATTATGGCCCGCTGATTGAGCCAGGTAAAAATAAAGCGGTTAAATTTCAATATTTTTAATTGATACTTTTTATACACAGAAAGTGTTGCATACTTTCTGGGGTAAGCGTTGGGTGTCAGTTGAGAGTGTGTGTGTCAGTCACACACACAGTCTGTGTGTGTCTATGTGTGTAGATAGCATAATGAGTATAGTATGACAATGTGATTTCTGTGGATAATGGGTTGACATTTTGAGAGCATCCATTAAAACATTAATTATAAATCGTTGCATTTTTAATAGCTAATATCTAATTAGTATTTATTTTTATAAATTTTTTCGCATATTGGATATATAAAAGATTTTGTTCTAATCATACGTATTATAATAAATCATTGCACTTTTAATCGTAAATAACAATATTGAAATATTTATTACATATTTATAATTAAAGTGTGATATTAGGCTAAAATATATTGTATAACATTAATAATATTTATGTCGTGTTACATTTATGGTATGAATAATTGAATTATGATTTTAATCTAATATTGGCCGCTAAATTATTTAAGATTTTTTTAATTAAACTCACAATTTATAAGTTTCCTAGCTTTTCTCCCGGAAACGCCCACTTCAACAGCATTCGAGCAAAGTTGCAGACCCAAGATCAATCTCAAGCAAGTAAGAAAACTCAAGTCGAGCGAGCTCGACATACAGATACCCTTTGCCTAAGAATACGTCTCGTATAGAAGCTAATATCGGTATAAAGAAGTTATAGCTGATATCTTTGCAAATAATAAAAGTAATCAATGTTCATTTGTATCTCGGAAACGTGGGAAATTATAGACAAAATAAATCGTAATCTTGAAAACTTGTATTCCAAATTTGAAGCCTATACATAGTTTATAGTCTCCTAGAAAGGCTTGCTATGCAGACGGACATGGCTGTAGCGACTCGTCTGTTCATCCAGAACAATAATCCCTTTGGTCTGCTACATGCATTCGCACAGTTTCAGCATACCCCTTTCTTTCCGTTTTCAATTGGTTCAGGGTATTAAAAAAAAAAACACCGAACCCAATCCCAAACGCAGCTCATTCATTATAATAATTTTTCTGTTTAATAATATCATTGCGCTCAACTGCAAGCCAGCGGCTACAATTTCAATTTACCGATCCGATTACACGTGCAACAACAACAACAACAACAACAAAAATGTTGTGAGACCGCCGTCATCGTTGTTGTTGTTGTTGTTGTTGTTGTTGCTGTTGTCATTCTCGCGGGTCTCTGGCATTAAATTAATTTTGCTCATTTGGCGAAAAACTCACACAGAGCAAAAAAAATAACAGAAGAAGAAGAAGAGGAAGAAGTGTGAGAGGTAGAGTAAAGGGGAAGGCAGCGCACAAACGGGGTAATGGGCAAAACGAGGTAAGAAGAGACACTGAGACGGAGACAGAGAGTGTGGGAGAGTAGGAGAGAGAGAGAGAGAGAGAGAGAGGGAGAGAGAGACTGAGATAGAGCCAGAGGCAGGCAGTCTGCGTCTATTTGCACACCCACACACACACACACACGCACTCGTTCGCTCACTCGTTAAAATGATTATAAAAATATATCAATATAAAATTACCAACGCTGCTTCGGTTTACAGTTAACTCTCTGCGCAGTGTTGGCGTAATCGTAATTGCTCGACTACAACCTCGCAGTCGACGTCGCTGCCAGCTGCGCTTACCCCCCACTCCCCCACTTCCTCTCCTTCATCAACCTTTCCTCTATGCACAAAACTGCAGGCAGAGGTAGAGAATCCTAAGCGCAAAAATGTTTCTGTAAATTCTCTGTTATGGTAATCTAAAACTATACTGGCTGGTTAGGGGAGGGGGTTGGAGCTGAGGCGGTTGCTTTGGAGCTTTGGTCAGAAGTGGTTAAAAGTGAAGTTATCATTGCTGTTGCATAGTTTTCACATTTCGAAATGCGCTCATCATCAAAACTGTAATTGAAACTCGGCATTTGAATTCTGGGGATTTGGTTGAGGATTTTCTTCTTTTTTTTTTGAGTGTAGTGAGAGTTAGAGTTTGAAGGTATCATTGTTGTTGCATGATTGTAATTCATACATCTCTGGCTAGCCTTAAAAGTATACAGATTATCATATTTATATGGTGGTAACTTGAAACTAATAAGTTTTTGAAATTGATGAAAAATTGTGTGTTTTATTTGAGCATAAAATACATGCATGTTTTTAGATAAATGTAATAAATCCATTTGAATAATGAACATTGCTAATTTGTTGTCATTTGTTTGCCATTTACAACGCAGACAATAAATCATACCGCGACCCTCAAAAATTGCATTGAGGGACTCGATCAAAGCGTGATTCCAGCTCTAATCTTAGCGAAATAAAAAAGATTAATTATCCTGAACGAGGTGAGATATTTCTAGCTGTAAAATACTCTGTTTTCAGCATGTGAATTGAAATTTAGATGTTCCTTTCCTGTTTGCAGTTTACAGTGAATTGTGTAAAGTTGAAAAAGTGAGAAATTTAATATTTGGGTCATCATCTATAATAAAATTTGTTGGTAAATGTCTAAAAACGATTTTCCACTCAAGCCTGATGAAAGTCTTACAGATGCTTAATATTATGTCAAGCTATATTTATACATAATAAAAATGTGTTATCTTTAAAATAATCAACGTTCACAATAAAATTAAACAAACTTGATTTGCTGATTTAATAATTTAAAAAATGTATTAAATTTTACGATTTATGAGTGATTATAAAAAAACAAAATTTCAATAGCTAAAAAACATTTCACAACTGCAAACCAATACTGGGAAAAATCTAAAAATGAAATGAATTTGAAAATAAATGTAAACACCGACAAGTAAATTTAACCTTTCAGTTTTCTCTGATTACATATTAATATTTGAATTCAACCTCAAATTCGGCACCTTTGAAATCTCAGCCAAGAAAATACAAAAATAAACCATAAATAACCAATAAAAAAAAAAAGCATCAACAGAAAAAAAACGGAGAAAATTCAACTGCAATAAGAAAATTTCAAATGAAAACATATGTATTTTAATTTGCTGAATGTTTTGCTATTTTTCTTGCGTTTTCTTTTAAACGCACATTTTGCTGGCTTTTATTTTAGCAAATTTTGTATTTTTTTGTTTGGTTTTTGTTTTTGTTTGTGTTTTGTTTTTGCATCCTTGTTATTGAATACTATTTAAAACCGATGTGCAGACAGAAGTCATTAATTATAAATGTGTGTGTTGTGTTTTTTTGTTTTTTTTTGTTGTAGCTTTGCCAACAATTAATATTTAAAGGTGAGAATTACGCGAACGCAACTTTGTATCTAAATATTTGCAACTAAGCGTGTGTGTGCGTGTGTGTGTGTATGTGTGTGTGTGCGTATGTGTGTGTGTGTGCGTGTGTGTATCTGTGAGTCTGTGAGTCTGTTTTTCATTCATAAAACGTACCTTTATCTCATCGCTGGGCAGCTCCTTTTTGATCTGAACAACGCCGCCGCCGGCCACATTTGGTGGCACAACGCTTGGAGCAGCTGCCACATTGCCATCACGTGAATTCGACGGTGATGTTTTGGCCGACATTGTTAACGGTTTGCCGTTTTTTTTTTCTCTGTTTTTGTTGTTAACTGAATATTCAAACGGAGCTGACAACTGAAACGCGAATATTTTGATTTAGATTACAAATTTATCAATTGACGACTTGTAGTTTTGGAGATTTATCATTAATTATTAAATATTTGAAAAAAAAAAGTGTCTTTGAGTTGCACTAGAGAGAAAATTATATGTATGTCTGCTGAGCTTGCGCGACTCTCTAAAAATGGCAGCTAAAAACTTTTGTAAGACACAAAAGTTTCCATAGCAATAATTCCCCAACACTTTAGTCATGAATGAATGTTGAATAGCAGCTATTATATTTCTAATTGTAGTTTTTACTAGAATATGGGCATTTTGGGGTCACAGATTTTCTCATTTACAGAGTGGCGATCAATCATCGAAGGGGTTGCGTCTTCCATATTTGTTACTTGGGCCAAATCATTTGCTATACACGCCTCCCTAATGCCGCCTCCTACATATATTTTTTGTGTTTTTATTTTGAGGGCATAATTAATTACAGCGTCTTCTTAATTTTCACAGAGCTCTTCGTTTGCCGCTTCTGATGAATGTTTGTAGATGTAGCTGTAGCTGTGTATCTGTATCTGTATCTGTGTATCTGTATCTGTAGCTGTATGCTTTGCATATTGTTTCGCATCCATTGGATACGCACGCAAGCAGACGGCGGTGTATTTATATACCAACAGAGTGTAGCTGTATCTGTGCTTAGTACACACACATACACACACACACACACACACACATATATATATATATATATATGTATATGTATCCGTATCTGTATATGTATCCGTATCTGTAGCTGTGTGTGTGAGCGTGTTTGGTTCGCGCGCACTTTGGTGTCTTGTAATTTAATACCCCATACGAAACGTTACCACCTATCGCATAACACAGCAATACTAATACAGATACAGATACAGATACAACAGCAACAACAAATACGAAAATACAAATTACAAATTACAATAACAAATCCACATAAAACAAGAGCCAAGTGGATTTTGTGGTATGTAGCAATGTATTTTGCCTTAACGTGCCCAGCAAGAATACCAAAAAAAAAAAAATGAATTCCAAATTTAAAAGAACTTTTAGCGCGCACTTTGAATTTGAAAGACTTGAATTTGAAACGAGTGATGTGAAAAGGATTTGATCAAGGGGTTAACTGTAAAAGAACACAATAGCAGCTAAATAAATATATATATATATATATATATATATGTATTCAAATTCTTCAAAAAATATTTCAAAACTAGCATACATCAGCATCTATTATTATATTTATTACTCAGTTCAATTTGTTACTTAATAAATTAAATTTCATATAAGCAAATTAAGATCAATTTCGACTAAATCAAGTTCTCAATCTTGACAAACTGGCACTTTTTGGAATACAACAACAACAACAAAAACAATCCAAGGCAACTTCATTATCCATCAGATAATATATCATATACATTTTCATTTTGAATTGTTCACACCATAAATATATATATTGCTTTTCATTTTACATATTTGTTTATTAATTCTTAAAGAGGCTGCTGAATTTTATACACATTCGGTTTTTAATGCGATTTCTTTTGTTGATCTTTATTAAAATTCTGGGTTTTTGTTATTTTTTTTGTTTTTGGCTCACTGAAAACATTTTAATTTTGCGTCGCATTGTTTTTATTATTGCTTTGTTTGTAGTTTTGCATTCTTTTCATTATTTTCGAAAATTATTTTAAAATGGATATTTACAGCTCAAGGAGTTTTATTATTTATTGTGACTACTTTGTGGTATATCTGAGAACAGCATTCTCTCAAGTATTTCAAGTATTTTTTATTTATTTTTTTTTGTATTTTTTTGTTTTTGGTTTTTCTGGTTATTCACTTGTAGATGAAAAAAATTCCAATGCAGCGCTTGTCCAATATATATTCCAAAAATAGCTTTATATTTTCGACATGATGTATATTTTTATGTGTACGGCCGTTTCTCACTCACAATTGCCTTTCTTTTCGTATTATTTTTTTTTCCGTTTTTTCTTTTTTGATTTGATTTTCCGCTTTACAACAAACAACGAAACCGAACGTCAAGGAAAACCATGCCCAATGCTCATTTTCATTTTCATTTTCACTTTTCACATGCACATCTGAATACGAATACGAATACGAATACGAAAACGATTACGAATTCGTGTTTACGAACTCAATTCTGATACTCTGTGTGTGTGTTTAATTTTTTTCGAAACGATTTTGAGATTTTCGTTTGCGATTCTCTCGTTCTTCGTTCGCCTTTTGCCTGTCTCACTTCTCGTTCGCTGCCAACCGTCGACGTCCGCACGCGGCCGCGTTTCATCAACGTTTGACGCTGGCGGCCACTGCCATGTGAATTTTACTTGAGCGACGTTCGCTCACCCGCACAGTGGGACCAACTGCGCAATAACTGTGCATAGATCCCATTTATAGTCGCTGAATAATGACTTAATTAAAGCGCTTTTTAAAAAGAAACCCATGTAATAATAATAATAATAGTTGTAATATTACTAATAATAATAATAATAATAGAAATAATCCATTGCTTTGAAACACAACCCATAAAGTATATATATTCTTGATCATCATAACTAGGCGAGTCGATTTAGCCATTTAGTCTCTCTCAATGATTTTTGTTTACTTGAACAAAACTTCCTCAGTTTTACAACTATCTTGATGAAACTTGGTATATATACGGCTTTTTGCATCAGTCACTTAAAACGTAGAAGGCGACCAGATTGGGTATCTATATTATATAGAAAGTGTTCAATAGATATGTTCTCATATTAAACAACATTTATTTACCAACATATCCTGACCAAACTGACAAAATATGCTTGTCATTAAGTTGCTCACATTGCAAGACGTAAATCGGCAAATATATATAAATTTATAGATTAACTACGGTCTAAAAGGCTATATTTTTTTCTTTGCTTTTTATTTACTTTAAGAACTTGTCTAAGTTTATAATTAATTCAAATTTATCTTCCTATATGCTGATTCATTCACTTAATTCAAAGATATTCCGAGTTCTTTCTAAAGCTTAATTCCATTGCATTTTATAGAGACTGGTTCCACTGTGCAGTGCAAAGCGTCGTTCTGCTTGTTGTGCTTGGTGTGCTCTGCTGGCCTCTGCTGCGTATGCGCAGCTGTGGGTCCCCAGTCCAGTCCAAGTGGCTGCTGCTGCTGTTGCTGCTGCTGCTTGATGACGTATGTGGTGGCAACTTCAGCAACCCCCCCTTCAGCATGCAACCCCCCTTTCGATGCACACTTTGATGAGTCAAAGTTGGGCGCTGAGGCGGCTAAGAAGATTTATCCATCTCATGAAAACGAAAACGAAACTGTCTCAATTTAGTCTCTCTATCTCTTTGCCACTGTCTGCCTCTCTCTCCCTCTGTTGCACTCTCTCTCTCTCTCTCTCTCTCTCTGTCTCTCTGTCTCTCTTTCTTGCTGTGTGTGGTGCTGCTGCTGCATATTTTCATATATTGTGGTGGATGCAACTCGTGGACTATAAATAAATTGCATCGTGTGGCTGCTGCGTGTTTACCTGCTCGATTCGTATTTAAGTATTTGTTGCCCGCTTTTGTTTGTTTGTACTTTTTTTCGAAAATTTATTATTGTGTTATGTCTAATTTGCTTTAATTTATTCAAAATTGTTTGCAAGTGCGGCATTGCACCGAGTTAAACGCACTTGAAACGAACACACACACTCAGCTAAGGAATCCAAATTTATTATTAATGGCGAAATTCCAATAATCTCAAAAATGTTTCATTTGTTTTATAGAGGTCAACTGATACCAATTGTTTGTCAAACGCTTAAAAATTGAAGACTAAAGTAATTTAGTAAAATCTTTAATAAAACTCAATAAAAGATAGGATTATACAATTATTGTAGCAATAATTTTAGAAATTTGAACTCTAAGATTTAAATACCTATTACACTTTAGAATAGACTTTAGTTAATAAGAAATAATGAATCATTATAAAGTGATTACAAAATTTAAATAAAAGACAATAAAAGAATAGCATATTATACTAAGATTTGCAAGCATTTGAATTAAACATTTCGCTATTCGATTTTAGTCACTCAACGCTAAGATTTGAAAATCTATTCAGCATTTTATAATAATAATATATAACTTGCCTGCTATTCAGCTTTAATTACTCAACTCTAAAAATATATACTTATTTAGTTTATTGTATAATTTTTAGGTAAATACACAAATCTATTTTGAGAAGATTTTAGTTAATAATTAAAAGTGACTCATTACAAAAGCTAACAGAATCAATCAGTGGCATTCCACATGGATGGGCCACTTGGGTTAGGGTCTTTGTCATCTAGTTGGCTGATTGGCTGCCAATATTATGGGTAACGCGGCATGCTTATGGCATGTGGCAAAACAGCTGGCAACAAGCCGTAAAAGACGTTGGCTATTTGTGCATTTACCACTCAGTAACGTGTACTAAATTGTGTATATATTTATATATAGTTTAGTGTATTGAACGGTGCCAGTCGTCGCCCTTAATATCGGCGTGCCTGGAACTAATTGGTGAAGATAGTGCCAACTAAATGCTGCTACTAACTTGAGGCTGTTTGTCGTCTGTTCTGTTTATTATATTATTGAAACTAAATTGAGTGTTTAAATAGCACATCATAATCAACAAGAAGACAAAGCAGCTGGCGTCTCAATTAAATGAACACAATGTAGCCACATATAAGATAAATTAAGCATTTAAACAATTTGTTTGATGAAATAAACAATATGTCTCTCTCTCTCTCTCTCGCTATGCAAGTGCCAAATTATATACTTATTATATCTAAAATATATATAAGATATACAGCTGACTAATGTAAATCGTGACAGTCGTTGAAAATTGCATTTAAATCTCTAATGGCATTTTGTGTCTATGTCGAAAAACAAATGAAAACATTAGAAATTCTTGTTTTGTTGTCATTTGTTGTTGTTAATGATATTCGCCGTGCACGTAAGCTAAGCATACGATTGCTTAAAACAATCAAATTTTGTTGCCACTTGGCGCAAGATCGTTCATGTGACTCCGTGGCGCAACGGTAGCGCGTCTGACTCCAGATCAGAAGGTTGCGTGTTCAAATCACGTCGGGGTCAATACTCGAGAAGGTCTGCTTTCATTTTTTACATAATTTTTTAAATTAATTTACATATATTTGTATATACTTGCAGCTGATATTTAACTTAGGAAATTATCTAATCAAGCAAAAATAATCAAAAAAAATGTTTTATAGTGTTTAAAATATATGCGAAATTGTTCTTGATTTCCTACATATATTTTATAATTATTTTACATATGTTTTCTACACCTGCAACGCATTACAAACAAATAAAATTATCTAATCATTCTAATACATATTTTTTCAAATTATTCTGCAAAACACATTTGCCAAAGTAAATTATTGCATCGACTAAACATAATCATAAATATTGCTCAATAAATGGTAAAAATATGTGCAGTAAATAAATACAGCCCACATTTATTATACTGTCTATTCTAGAACTTGTTCTTTGATAGCTTTTCATAATATATTCAATTGTCAACTCTTCAAAGAGCACTAAATAGAATTAAGAGCTAGCGGAGGACCCTCTTTTTTTTTGGCGTCTGAAAACCGGCAAAAAATATAAAAACAATTTGCTTTGATTTCTGTTCTCTTTCATAAAGCTGAGCCTTTAGGTATTCGTTTCTAATGATGTTTCATGAACAAAACTGATAAGTGAAATTATAAGTATATTTTTTTTACCAAATTTATATTTATTCGCTATTGAATTTATTTCTCTTTCCTTTCTAAAGTTTTTTGCTTTCTGTTGGCAACTTTTTAAAGAGAGCCAGAGAGAGAGAGAGAGAGAGTAAGCGCTCGCCCGCTCTTCAAGCTAAAGAGCACGTCAGCTGTGAGCAAAACAAAAAACAGCTGTTTCCACAATCAGCTGCTTCTGACAGCTGCAATAAAATCAGCCAAGTAAAAAACTAAAAAGCAAAACTCGAAAATAATTGAAATCGTAAACAAAGAGAGATGCTATAATGTCAAAACTACCCAAAGCAGCGCTTAGTCTAAAGCAGGTGAGCAGTGAGAGAAAGTGATAAAATTAAATGAATTAATCACTAAATTGCTGTTCCGCACAGTTCATGCTGCGCCAGGAGGTGCTCAAATTGTATAGGGAAATCTGGAGAACTACTCGCCTCGTACCCGATAAGCATAGTCAGCGTGAGCTGCGTGACTGGGCACGATACGATTTCAATTTGAATCGTGGGCAGAGCGACGAAGTCGCCATCAAAATGCTGCTGCAAAGCGGCAGACGCAGCTTAAACGAGCTGCAGACCAGCCTACAGTTGAGTGGCACCAAATCAAATGCGACAAAGTGAGCAAAACAAAAGGTTGGATCTTTCTTCATATATATATTTGAGCTTGTTTGTCGTTGTTGATGAATTCGAAGAATTACAACCATAAATATATTTATATATTTATAAATAATAAAGCTTAAAATGAACACACCAAAGCCATTAGAAAATATGCTTAGAAAACCTTTGAGGTGCCACAATTCGCTGTTCAGTAAGTCTCTCTGTCTGTGTGTGTGTGTGTGTGTGAAAAAGCAGTCTAGCGTTCGTTTTGTTTTTGTTTCTCTTGTTTGGTACATTTTAGCAGTGCTTACTTTGTAGGTACAAGTTAACAGTCGACTACTTTGTAGGTACACGTTAACTAAGTAGTGTACCAGAGTGTAGCATGTTAGTACTTTTGAGCCAATTTGAAATGTAATCATGATAACGTTATGTTAATGTACCTAATAATTTTTTAGCACATGTTAACATCGGTTTACTAAG
Organism: Drosophila anomalipes; assembly: GCA_035041615.1. NCBI lineage: Eukaryota > Metazoa > Arthropoda > Insecta > Diptera > Drosophilidae > Drosophila > Drosophila anomalipes. The sequence goes on along the minus strand of JAWNKZ010000041.1, from coordinate 8,817,887 downwards.
TAGGTACATCTTAACTCTAGCAACCATGTAGCTACATATCATGTACTGCTAACTATGTAGGCTTTAGGACATGTCATTGATGTACATTGTAGGTACAAGTTAACTTACACAAACGTACACATGTTAACACTCTACATCTCAATACTGTTAACTATGTAGGTTTTAGTACATGTTAACACTGCTTTACATGGTAGGTACATGTTAACTATAGTAGAAGCTTAGAGCAAAGGCCGCAGCAGACTCAGCCAGGCGACTTTGAGCAAAGCGAGTCCAAAGAGCAGCGAGCCGACGCTGGTGATGATCAGCGAAATGAGATCTCGTTTCGCATGCTCCTCGACGCGACCGACGAGGAAGCTGTGGATCACAGTGCTCGTGATGTGGGCGCCATCGAAGCCAAAGCAGGGAATTGCATTGATTAAGGCCAAACCAATGCTGAAGACGACATTGTAGCGGAGCAGCAGGGAAATGGCATCCGGCCAGCTGGCGCTCAGCTGCTTGAAACGCGGCACAAACCCAGAGATGCGCACCGTATGCAGTACATCCCTTGCCTGACCCACAAACATAACGGGCGCAAGTTGCTCCTGCTCCAGATTGCGACGCTTAAAGATCATAATGCTCGTCCGATTGGGCAGCAGCGGATGCAGGCAGAAGCCATGCAAACAGGCAACAGTTGCAGCAGCTCCACCAGCTCCTCCAGTTCCAGTTCGACAATAGCCCATGGAATCCTCGAGGGTGCGTCGCATGGGCAGGCAGACATGTTGAGGTATCTCGGCCGGGGCATTCACCAGCAGCACATCCTCCACATACTCAAAGCAGCTCACATTGGGATTCCGTTCATCACAGCACTGCAGGCGTCCATCCGAACTGTGATGCCCAATGTCGATGCTCTCATCGTTGAGTCGTATGAAATCCGAACTGATGCAGTAACCCAAACGTTGATTTTGCTCTTGCTGCAAGCAGTGCAGCCAACTCTGTTCCCCAGAGATGGGACAATCATTCAACTGAATAATGACATCTTCCACCTGCAGACCACGCTCCCCGCGCAGCGGAGATTTGGGCGTCAATTCCGTAACAATTACGTGCTCGTTGTTCGCGTAGAACGGTGACATGGTCAGGCCCAGTGTGGAGATGAGCAGATAGCAAACGCAGGCGAGCACAAAATTATTCCAAATGCCAGCGCACAAAATACGCAGCTTGCGAAAGAAGCGTAAACTATTTAAATGATCGTGTGACAGTTCCGTATACGCCAAGGGAAGGCAGTAATATATCTAAAAAGAGGGTTAGGATTAAAATCCATTAATGATCTATCTGCAGACTCACCTTAAAACCAAAACCCGTAACGGGCACATCCTCGAGCACTGCAGCCAGTGCATGTCCCAGCTCATGGAGCAGTGTGCACAGCATCAAGGTAGCTATATAATAGCCAATCTCCTCCAGCGGCAGATTAACGCCAGGCAACAAGATTTCCAGCTGAACTGTGGCAGCTTTTGTTGTGGTCGCTGTTGGCTCGCTGCCATTGAATATGGTGATAATCAGCAGAATGAGGCCAACTGGCAGCAGTAGAAAGGAGAGCAACACGCCCATGTTAAAGCTTTTGACCAGAACACTGCGGGTGCAACTGTTCCCAGCCGTGGAACCCCAACGGATTAGCATCCGATTGAAGGTGCTCGCATTCGAATGCCAATGCAGACTCAGCAGATTAACACTCAGTCCGGTGTTGCGCAGAAAGGCATCGTATGGATAATGCATGCAGCTCTTAATTAAAATAGAAATTTATACTTTAATATAATGCATAATTCATTCAATTGCCCAAAATGAAAACACACCTTAAAGAACCGATCGAAAAAGTAGAGCACGCCATAAATGGTCGTTAGCACTATGAAGAACACAATGGGATCCATTTGTTGCTATTGTTGACTTTGTGCCTTTTGTTTCAAATATTGCACATTGTTATTGTCGTCATTCCGATTGAATTATTCATTCTTAAAAATAATTTAAAGCAGGCGTTGCATTTTTTCGAACAGCTGTTTTTGCTTGCGCCGCTTGGCTTGCTCAGGTTGGCAGTACTCTACTGTGTGAAATGTTGCCACATACTTGAAAAGGAAGCAGTTGTGACGTCATTGGTTGGCTTAACTCTCTGGTGTGTGTGAAGTTGCCAGATAATGAAGAAATGGTAGTAACTGTGACGTCATAAATTGACATTTGATAATAACATTTAACATTTATTCAAACTCTTTTGTGTTTAAAAAAAAAAAAAACACTAAATAATGTAAGTCTCCATAGTTTTTAAACAGTCTCACAATTATAACTCAGCACTTCTACGCATGCAGTTTGCTGTGCGGCGTTGCCACACTTCCTGTTTTTAGTTGTATTTTCATCTACAAGAAACAAGCCAATTTCCATTTGTTTTATTGCAAATATTTAAGCATAAATAATGCCAAAAGTGCGTCGCAGTCGCAAAGCGCCACCCGATGGATGGGAGCTAATTGAACCGACACTTGAAGAGTTGGAGCAGAAAATGCGCGAAGCGGAAACGGAGCCACACGAAGGAAAACGCATTACGGAATCGTTGTGGCCCATTTTCAAGATTCATCATCAGAAGACGCGATACATTTACGATTTGTATTATCGCCGCAAGGCAATCAGTCGGGAGCTGTACGACTATTGCCTCAAGGAGAAAATCGCCGACGGCAATCTGATTGCCAAGTGGAAGAAGTCGGGCTACGAGAATCTATGCTGCCTGCGTTGCATTCAGACGAGGGACACGAATTTCGGCACAAATTGCATTTGTCGCGTGCCAAAATCGAAGCTGGAGGAGGGTCGCATCGTGGAGTGCGTCCACTGCGGCTGCCGGGGCTGCTCAGGCTGAGGAAGCACCAGGGAGCAGCCAACAACAATAAATAACTTAAATACAATCCTCTATATTAGCTTTTAGATAGAAGTATAGATTAAGAAATGTACAAAACTTGTTGTAAGAGAACTGAGGCACTCTAAAGATTATAAAAAAGGACTACTAATAATTAATCTAAAATTCTGTAAAACTTCAGTTAGACCTCTTCATTAAGTCCTCAAATCATACACTAAAATATTGTGACTACACTTGTAATAAAAATACACTTGACGCAACTTGGAACAACAATTGTTGAATATTTTTCATAAATTTTATATTCAAAAGAAACTTTTGTAAGGAAAAACTCTAGATACCAGTAGATATTACTATAGTTTATATATATTATTTGTAAACAAAATACATCAAATTTGTAGAGTGTAAAATGTGTTTTGTTATTTTGAGTATCCGAAAAAACTTGTCATTTTAGAATATGTCAAGTACAGAAAAAATATTGAAATATGCCACAACAGCTATCAGTATCAAATGCGAAATTGTTGCCTTACATTGTATCTATAACGAAATTATCGATAATTTTGAAATAAGTGATGCATCGAAAGTGATCAGTTTCATTTGTTCCACACTCCATGCGATTGTCTCAGGCTTGCTCGGGCTAGGAGCTCTACTGGTGAGCCACCTACAGATACGTATATGCTGCGTTATATATATAACTGATATAAAGCTGCCTTACAGCGTAAGCCATTTCTGTTATTAACTTGGATAGTGATTTTGCCGGTGACCATTTTCGATTATATATTGTTCGCAAGAAGTATTTTCAATGATACATGGGTTATTATATTGGCAATGTGTATATAACATTTATATATATATATTTACAGAGTACTCCATGTGACATATCGTTTTGCAGTTGTGATCATTGGCTCTTGGTATGTGGTCGCGCATTTGTATATTATTCTCAGGAGGCCAGATGACCAGCGACAACTTCGGACAATATTGGCCAATTTTGGGCTGAACGATGAAAGATGAACTCGACGAATGATGAAACACAAGCAGAGCGGGCCAAAAATGCCGAGCAAAACAAAATGTAAAACAATAGGACGCTCCCCCCCCTCTCTCTGTCAGTGGGTCTCTCCATCTCACGCTGTCTCTCTCTCTTATTCAACTTGAACACAGGCAGTGAGGTGTGTATTTAACTCGATTGTGTTGAAGTTGAGTTTTTAGCCTTTTCGCAGCTTCAAAGGCAGTCAAAGGACATTCGGTTTTTTGCCAGTTTATCGTCGAGCTTTGGACCACACAGATCGAACTTGGGCAACAGGAAGCAAGAAAGCAAGATATTTTTGCCAATTAGCAAAGCATTATTGAAATCGTCGTCGCAAATTGTGCAAAGCGTTAAACAATTGCCGACAAAGCACTTTGAACATTGACGAGTTGTTCAAATTGTTAAATTGTCTTTCATATCTTGGACTTTTTTGTGTGTGGTGCATTTCGAATGTGCAACACAAAATAAATGTTTGTATCGATTAGTAGCAGAATTTGTTAAAGCGCAGCTGTGTGTGTGTGTGTGTGTCTGTGTGTGTGTGCAGCAGCAGCAGCGGAAACGGAAACAGCTGAACAGGAAGCAGCTGCTGCGCTTAAAACAAAATGACGACAATGCCATAAAAGGAAAAAAAAAATAGGACATTAAACAAAGCTACAGAAACAAGTTCCTGCAAAGCCTTAGCAACAATTAAGAAATATATATAAATTTACCTATATTAAGAACACAGTGCCAAAAGCTTAACGCATATTATTAAAAACAAAAACAAAACCAAAAACAACAAACAAAGAAAACTATATATAAATAGAAAATTGGGCCAAGTTGTGTCCATTGTGCTTTGCTTTTTTGTGTGTGTGTGCGGCCCAAGAGAGAGCTAAACCAATGCATTTAGGTGCACAACAACAACGCCCCAAGCAACAACAACAACAACGCGAGCAACAAGAAATCCACCAGCGTAGACGCTTAGGACGACAACAATGTCATCCCTGCAACACGAATGGCATTTACAGGTGAGAAGATGCTGCAGATGCTGCATATGCTGCATATGCAACAGCAGCAGCAGCAGCAGCTGATGTTGTTTAACTCTTAACTGACTGACAGTTAAGGTCAAGAAACGCGCCTATAGTTTTTGGGCCAAGCGCAAATCTATTGAGGTAGTAAGTGGTCTGAGGTCGCTTCAATTTGGTGAGCATGCGCCTCACAATGTAGTCAAAAGAAAAAAAAGAAAAAAAAGCAAATAAAGAGAAATGAGCAAATGGCTTGAATGCGTGTAAACAATGGAGTAGCCAATGCCAGTTAAGAATGGGTCAAAGCCGGCCAAACACTCGCCCATATGCGAATTGACCCCCAGTCATATACTATATGCTGATACTAAGCCTCACGTATATAGATATATATGTATAAGGAATACACTATTATATTTTTTAAAGCCTTAAACATTTAGATAGATGTATAACGTATAAACTTTTTCATTTGCTTAAGGTTTAGATACATATATAGTTATATGTTCAGAATAGTACTGCGCTTAAGGTTAAGAACGCAAATCTGGATAGATTTCCATGTTCAAATTATACCCTCAAAAAGTGCTTGCAAGGATGAATCAACACCAACCCCAGCCATAACATTGTCCAAACTTATTCGATTTTTTAGGGCTTTTTAGTCATGGCTTAGCCTCTAGAATAATACTGCATTAAAAGTTGGAAACGCAATTTTGGCTTGAAAATCATGCACAAATGCTGCCTTACGAAATCCATAATTAATAATAGTTTTAATAAATTAGAAAACTGTTTTTAGCTCTTCACTGCCATAAGTTCGACAAAACTGAACCGAAATAACTAGCATCATTGTAGATCTTGTAGAGTTTACTAACCATGAACTGCAACCTTCCCTTGAGGTGCCTTTTGCTTATCAACAAGTGAAACTTTGTTAAATGTCTGCCTGTCATTGGGAAGTTGGTCACCCAACCAGCCACCCACAGAACGTTTTTTTTTTTTTTGTCGTTCAATTGCGTCAGAGCCAGGGAAAGTTGCGAAATTGAAAAAGTGTGATACAAACAGACGCATTTCGCACACACACCCACCCACCCGCACACACACACACACAGCGAGAGTTACACTTCCGGTTTAAGCCTGCAGCAGAAATCGTGAAGCTTAGTCTCTGACATCTGGCAAGGTCAAAAGGGACGTTGAAGATGCTGCTGCTGCTGCTGCTGCTGCTGCTGCTGCCACCCAGCAGATATTTGTAAAACGCTCAGCTGTCAACCGTCGAATCATTAGCGCAACTCTGCCTTTATTGCAATTTGGTTGCATGTTTTGAGGTTTTTGTTCTTTTATTTCACCATTTGACGCCATCAATATGGCATGCAACCATTAGTGGCACGTCTGCTGGCTAACCCAATAGGGGAGTGCATGCATGAGTCACCTGATACCAGCAATGAGAATGAGAATCTAGCGACTTGCAGGCGGCATCAGTTAATAGCAGGACAAAAATAAAAAATAAAAAGAAGAAAAGGCATTTAACGGCTTACGTGGCAAGCTGTTGGTAAAAGTAAAATAATGCTCTTAGCTGCATCTGCATAGCTATTCTATATACATTAAAATGTGCTTACGTGTCAATCTTTTAGTTTATTGCATAGAATTTTATGCTCTTTGGGTTCTATAAAAAACATCGATTTTTTTTACTTAGGTGCCAAGAGTTTAAGTTTAACTAGCATTTTATGATTAGTTTCTGCAATATGCAAATTTACTTTATATGCTCCAACTTAAGTGAAACCTTGAACTTGAAAATATTTGTCAAAGTTTTACTGGTTGCAGATTTTGCATATTAAACATTTGCGTTAAAACTTTGACAACAAGACACATTGTATGGTATTAAAAATTTAATTTAAAACTTGAAGAATAAAACTGAAAATTATATTAAAAAATGAAACTTAAAACCTTCACTTCAAAATTCCAGTAAATGGTTCCCAAAGCTGCACTTGCTATAAATATTAAACTTGAATACAAATTGAGGCCTTAAGAAAGTTGGAACTATGCAGTTGGGCGTGCACGACTGCGCCATACTCTGCGCCCAGCGAAAGAACAGCTAAAGGCTGCGGCACTTGGACAATGAATTGAAAACTGTATACGATATAATTTTAAAATATATGAGTTTTATGGAGGCGTTGTAGCTGCGAGAATATTTATTACTCGGTCTTTAAAAATACCTTTTAGTTCCCTCCAAAATTAAGTTGCTTTAGAGAGATATTCGCGATTTTTGGGGCAAGGTATACATAATTTGTTTACGATCCTGACAAGAGGGCATCAGTAATTTATGTTCCAAAGAACCTGCCTCTAGCTTTAAATATAGTTTACCAATTTAGTCTATTAAAATAATAATTCAGCTGCTTATCAGCTTCAAGAAAATACCCAAACCTGTGTCATATCTTTATGCAAATATTCCACATAAAATAGGAAAATAGAGAAAAGAAGAAAAAAAATTAGTCTTCCAATTGACCCCGACGTGATTTGAACACGCAACCTTCTGATCTGGAGTCAGACGCGCTACCGTTGCGCCACGGAGTCACTTGTTATGATCCGGCGCTGAATGTGAATTTGAATTTGATGTGAATGAGCGGCTGACGTTAGAAATCTAATTTTATTGATTTATTGACAAACTTGTTTGCCGCACAGAGCAACAATCTAAAAATATGAACAGAACTTTTGGCGCAACTGAGCAACAATCAAAGAATTCAATTTAATTTTCTTATCGTTGAGAATTATTTTAATATTTGCAACAACAATTTCGTAGGCAGCTGATAAAAAAGTACCATTTTATTTGCAACATGCAAGTAAAGCTTTTAATCTTTATAAGCAATAATTATTTATTGTATTAACATGATAAAAACCAGTTTAGAAAGGTTTAAAGTGCTGCTGATTGCTAGGAATCTATCTATGTACATTTCTTGGTCACCAGCACAATTAAAAAAAAACATGGCATGTAAGCAAATGACGTGTGTCGCTACTTTATCGCAGCAATTTGTCTTGTTTAGTTATGTTCTTATCAGAAATCAACCCTTGACTCCCACACAACTGTGTTTTTCTACACCAGCCTTGCACTTGACCCTGAAAAGCTGGCAAGCAGCAGCAACCAGTGGAAGCGGAAAATGGAAAATAACCAGACGTCATGCCAACAACTCACACACAGCATGCAGATGACGAGGTTGAAAACAGGGAAATCGTCTGTGGGGCGGGACAGACGAACAACAACAACAATAACAATAACAACGACACGAAAGCGATTGCATCGATTTAACAAAACAAACTTTTAAGCAAGCATAAACAAGAAGAACAAGTAACAAGAGCAAATAATTTATACTAGTTGCAATAATAATTATATCAAAAGTATGTGGCAAAAACGTTGAATCAGCCAACGGTATAGAGTGAAGAGGTGTATGGGTTATTTGGCTGGGCTGTTGATGCAATGTTTGCTAAGGGTTGAACTCAATTAAGGGCTAAAGAATGGCATATATTTAAGTGCTGCGTCATGGCATGTAAAAAGCACCATTAAACTCCATAAATAATTAGCTGGCTTGTTGTTTACTTCGAACAGACTACTTTAATTTACTTGTTTACCGTTCTTTTAGTAATAATTAATTTTTAATTACCGAAGTAACTACTTGGCGAAGGCACAATTATTCAGCAGTTAGAGTGACAATATTAATTAAGTAATAAATTTTATTATAATTACTTTTTAATTACTTAGTGCAGGCACAATTACTTTGCAGCTTTAATTACTGTGGTAATTACAATTGTTTATGATTTTGAGACTCAATAAATGCGTCTTTCAAATCAGGCGCATTTACTTAGTAATTGGCTTACAAATGCGAGTACTGATAAATAAATCAAAAATAATTAAATAAGTACTTAAAATATGTCTGTGGCATAAATAAGGACGAACACAAGAAGTCTAAAATGTTTGAAGGTCCTGCTTGCCATAAGGGGTTAACTCAATTAAAGTTTAACAAATGGCATACATTAAAGAGCTGTCGGCGATATCGTATCGCTTAACCCTATTCCGAATAGCTTTAGCCTGAAGTTAATATCGCGTGTCCCTCAGTCATTAGTTATGGCAAACAAATTAAGCCTAAGTTGTTGCTTCCTTAAGTTGTCAGCGGGCTGCTTGCATTTTGGATTTATGTGCATTAAATTGCTTATGGCATTTATTAATTTTTGCAGGGTTCACGGGGATCGGTTTACTGCGCGAGTGAACCGGACCCAGCTGGTGGAGTCCAGTACGAGTCGGGAGGGCTCGTTCTCAACGGCACTGCCGGTGGCGCACACAATGCCCATGTTGCCGGTTGCCAGCCCGCAAGTGGTTCACTCTTCTCAGTGGTGTCGGCACCACCAGCGGCCCCGCTGCTGGCCCAGCTGGATGTCAAGCAAATGGAAGCAATGTGTGTGTCCTCTCCCTCGCCCAGTGCCTCACCAGCAATGCGACCCGCCACACTCAGCCTGGATGCGCCCTGCTGTCCGCGCACCTTGCACTCCAGCCTGCTCGAGCATCAGATATCCGAACTGGAGGAGGATGACAACGAGAACCTGTTGACCATTTCGAGCATTACGGCCCGGCCGTTGATAGCCAAATCGCATGAGTTGCGCAAACAGCATCAGCAACAATTGTCGTCATCGGGTACGGCACGCAGCAAGTGCTTGAAACGCGCCAAGGAACTGGAGCGTGCTGCACCGCGTCGCAGCAAACAGCAGCTGGCCAAGGATCGCGACTCATCCACCAGCACGACGGAGAGTAGCGGTGGTGGTGTGTCGGAGCCACCGGATGGCGGCTATGGTTGGTTCATTGTCTTTGGTGCATTCTCTGTGCAATTTTGGGTCGCCGGACTGGTCAAGTCGTACGGTGTACTCTATGTGGAGATTATGGAGACATTTCCCAGTTCGACGGCAACGGTGGCCTCCTGGATACCGGCCATATTGTCGGCACTGTGTCTGGTACTGGCACCACTCTCGAGCGCTCTGTGCCAGCGCTTCTCCTGTCGCTCCGTCGTTTTTGTGGGCGGCATCTTTTGTTCGCTGGGCATGATACTCAGCTATTTTGCCACCAATCTGCTGCACTTGCTCTTCACCTTTGGCATACTGACCGGTGAGTGGGAGTATCAGTTTTTTTTTTACTATAAACGTGTTTAATTATTATTAATTACTTAATATTCAAGCACAATTACTTGAATAATTATAATAATAAATTTGTAATTGCTGAGTAATTAATTAGTAATTGCCAACTATTTAATAGTGTTTCCTTCTCCTTATAGGCATTGGTGGCGGTCTTTCGACCACGCCTGGCATTGTCATTGTTTCACAATACTTTGACAAGCATCGCGCTTTGGCGAATGGGATCTGTGTCTCGGGCACTGCAGCGGGTAGCTTCGTGCTGCCCATACTCATTAAGCATCTGGCTGAGAATTGTGGCTTCCATGGCACCTTACTCATACTGGGCGCGTGTATGTTGCACGTGTGTGTCTCGGCGACTCTCTATCGACCCATCAGCGCCTATGCAGCGGAACAGGCACAGACCCTGGATGCGGCCAGTAAACCTCTCAGTGATGACATCAATCCCAGCACAACGGGCATGCTGACCACATCCACCTACTTGGACACGTGCGAACTGGGTGCCAAGGAGCTGAATGACAAGTTCATTGAGCATTTGTTTCTCGAGGAGTGCAAAAATCACTTGAACTACTACTCCAGCAAGCAGCAAGGTGAGTTTGTAGTGTTATCGATTCGATTTATGTATATTTACTATATATACTTTGATTTTACAGCGCAAGATAAATCTGCGCAGGAGAGCGATGATGAGGTCAAGGACATCATTGGCGAGACCACGTTTATAAAGCCAATGAAAAAGGTGCGCAGTTCGGGTCTGATGCACTCCGTCGAGGATCTGAGCACAGACTCAACGTGGGTCTATCGCAAGCACTCCGGCACCGATTCGAATCGGGGCAGTCGACGGCGTCGCAATGTATTCGCCAATGACGAGACGATTAGCAAGATTCAGGCACATCTGGAGAAGCCACTGTCGCCGCCCACCGTTGTGAGTCGTGGTCTCAGCAAAAGCATGGAGATACCCACACCCTTCAGTAATCTTAGCGAGCTCAAACAGCACCAGCAATCGGATGGCAGCATTCTCGACTCACAGCTCTTGGAATCAACTGCAGCTTACGATGATGACAACGATGACGACGACATTGATGCCGCCGATGACGAGGATGATGATGAGCGGCAGTTGAAGCGCAGCTGTTGTGCCCGCATTGAAATGTATATTGATCTGAGTCTGCTGCAGGAGCCCAGCTTCATACTGATGTGCCTGTCCGTCACACTCATGTCCGTCGGCTGTCCCTATATGCTCTACTACCTACCTGCGCATGTTATATCCATTGGTGAGTATGAATTGAAAGTCAATCAAACATTTTAATGTAATCTACGCCTTATCAAAAACATACATTGAAAATAATTCGTAAATGTCTTTTTATAACTGTGAGCTTATATATATTTCCGGTAGTTAATTCGTAAATGTATATTTATAAATGTATATTTATATCTGGTATTTAGGTTGCCAACTCACTCAATATAGCCTTTCCAGACTTCAAACTCCAATAACCTTATCAAAACTGAAAGAGCTTTTTATATTTATTAATTGTTCTCTGATTGAATCATCAATAACTACTTAAATTGAAGCACTTAATCTTATCAGATTTACTGTCAAAAACACAATACTATATATATATATATATATATTGTAACTTCTTAGAGACTTATTTAATGCAAATTCTTTCTTGCAGGTTACAATAAAAGCGAAGCTGGCTATTTGGTGGCCATCAGCGCCGTGCTGGACTTGTGTGGTCGCCTCGGACTGGGCTGGTTATCGGATCTGCATCTGTTCGATCGCAAAAAGACCTATACACTATGGTTAGTAAAAATGTATACTTAAAATAAGTCGAATAACTAGCAAATCCCCAGTAGATGAGTAATATATTGAACACTATTTCACTCTGAACAGAAATTTGCTGTTTTGGTTTAACTTAATTTTCTTCTACTCTCACAGCATATTGGGCGCTGGTCTTGCGGTGCTGACAATACCCTTTGCTAGGACTCTCATCCTGGTTGGGCTCTCCGCTGCTGTCTACGGCCTGTGCCTGGGCAGCTGGTATGTCTTGATGCCTGTATTGCTGGCGGATGTCTTTGGCACGGATCGGATCAGTTCGAGCTATGGCTTGGTGCGAATGTTTCAGAGTATTGGGGCGATATCGGTGCCGCCGCTGGCTGGCCTGCTACGGGATCTGTCCGGTGACTATGAGATCTGCTTCTACTGCATGGGCTCCTGCATGGTGTTGGGCTGTGCACCGCTAGTTGTGTGGACCATACTCGAGGCCAGGAATCATCGACTGTTCGTGCAGCACGACGATGACGAGGAGGAGGAGGAGGCCTAAATGTTGGACACTGATGCAGCTTGTCTTGGTTCAGTTTGTTGCTTAACAGTTAGAGAAAATACAAAAAAAAAAAAAACTACAAAAAAAAATGATATTTGTTGTTCGTGTTTAGTAGCAGTTTAGCAGTTAGACCGAAACATGTTTTCCAATAGCAGTACAAAAAAAGAAAAAGAAAAGAAATACAACCTGAGTTCGAATGCCTCACCGATAACGTTGATACTCTTTAACTACTTACAAAACATATACTCTAACTTTTATTCAAGCCACATTATTTACTTTACACACACTCAACTCTCAGTCACTCAGTCACTCCTGACTCAACACTTGAGTGCACTCCTAAGTTGCTCGCATTCTACTAAATCATCTCGCTTTTCCTATGCAATAATAATGCAACAATTGTGTATTAAATAATGTTATTCACACAAAAAGAAAAAAAAAAAAAAACGAAAACAAAAACAAAAAATAAAAACAAAAACCATGAAAAGCACCGAAAGTTGCGCAAAGAACTGAGTTAAAAAAGACATGAACACCAAAAGAAAAACTTAAAATTAAATGAATAAAAAATATATCCATACATAACTTTGTATAATGCATAAAAATAACAACAAATGTATTCAAAATATAAGTGTATCTGTATTTGTATGCCCAAAATATATGAAATTAGCTGTAGGTTTACACGATGATGATCAAATATCAGAAAGGAAAAACCCAATTTATCAAATCAAATTCGAACAGCAAATTCTCTGGGAGCATACTACGGAAATTACACATTAATCTAGTTGTATAATAGTTGTTGTGAGACATTTACCCAAAACACAAATGATTTAACAAAAATAAACAACAATTACAATTTGATGTTGGACTTTTAATGGTATCGAAATCGGACAAATCTACAATATTTTTTTTTTTTAATAGATTCATCAAATTTCACTTTAGTCTAGCTCGTATTACGATTAAGGTAAAACCCTTTCGCTGAGGAGATAGTTAGAGAAATGGATACTTAAAATAAAGATTCCTTTTTTGGTCAAATAATTGAATGTTATTGAATAATATTTGATGGCAAATTTTATAAGATTTATTTGTTGTCCAGCCCAAAATTTCGTAAGCAAAAAAAAAAATAATGACTTAAATATGCAAACGATGAAATTTGAACAAGAAACGTGATTGGAATAAAATAAGCAGGCAGCGCAATGAACATAATTGTTAGATATATGTAAGTCAGGGTCAGTGAGAAGAAGCCTGTGTGGAACGTGCTCGCTCAGTAACAGTTTGGTAATATCAATCTAGCCTACGATTTTAGTAGCAAATCTATTGTAAACATAATACAAGCGAAACTATATAGCACGATTTCATCATGATTTATACCGACAACTGTTGCTGCTGCATCGAGTTGAAATGCGGCTGTATTATTATAGCCATAGTCGAGGTGATCATTCGTGGTGTGGATCATTTTATTGTGGATCGTAAGTAGTGGATACAAATTCCATTGGCTCTATTTATCGATATGTTCATATCTATTCATTCTCAGGTGAGTCTCTGCTTGGCTATGCAACACTGTTAACAGGCGGACTCTATCTCATCAGCTGCGTTGTACTCTTAATTGGCGCACTGCTGGTGAGTATTACCAAATCTATATATATACATATGTAGTTAGATAATACTTTATGGCAGGGAACAAAGGTTCCAATTCCGATTCTTGTACGCAAAGTCTAAAGATTCCGGTTGAATTTCCGGTATACTTGAAAACATTTTTACGGTATTCGGTTACTTAATGATATCTTGATTTTTACGTTATTCTAACATTAAATCGGTTCCAATTCCGATTCAAATACAGGTTTGACATCCTGCTTTATACTCTTTAGTATTGCATAATCACTTTTCATTTCAATTGCAGTCGATGAGCGTTTTACTGGTACCATATATGGTTGTCGCCCTCATACACATCATCATCTTGACATGGGAATGCGCCTATGTCATTCTGGAGGACTCCTTTTATGATTTCGTAATGTTCGATGCGTTGCAAGCGGGTAGGCAAATCGATTATATATTATTTAGCGTAATATCTGTGGAGACTAACCGTATAAATGTCACAATATAGTGTTCAGTTTGTACTTCACACTGGTTGTCTATTCCTTTTACGATACTTTATAGCGCTGATCTGGGGGCTGATCGATAAAAGCCATACGAACATAAGAAAAAACGTTCCAAGTGCCAACTGACAGACTTTAAACAGCTTTATTTATTATCAGTCATATTTAATTTAAATTTATGTTATTCGATCAATAAAATATACATTAAGCCCAGCGTATTAAGATGGATTTATTTTATTAACAAGAAACTCAACTACAACATAAATAATATTTACACATGTCTTGTTTTGAGTTGCTTTTTTATCACTAGAACTGCTCGTCGAGGGTGCGAGGTGCTGGCGGTGCACCATACTCATCGGCGGGCGCCGCGGCAGGTGGTCCATATTGTGGTGCCGGCTTCTGTTGCTGTTTGTACTTGATGAAATAGACCTCCGGCTTGCTGGGCTCCGTCGGCTCTGGCGATGGCAGAATGACGGGCAACTGCTCCTCGGGCTTCTTTACGAGCACATAGACCAAGGTCTTGTGCTCATCCTGCACCGGTGGTGGCAACACCTGACGCACTGGTGTCGGTGGATTTGGCGCCTTGATGAATATGATCTTATAGTGCTTCTTGGGCACCGTTGTCTGTATGGGCGATGAGGCCGGATAGTATTCCGGCTCCTCGGGCGGCACATGCACATAAACGTTCTTGGTGACAATCGCCTCGGTTTTGGGTGGACCATAAAATGTAGCTGGTGGGCTATAAGATGGTAACGACAGTTGTGGCGGTGGTCCGTAATCCTTTTGTGGTGCCGACGGTGGTGGTGCTCCATAGCGTGTCCTTGGTGGCTCCGGACGTGCACACACAATGCCCACCAGGACGAGTAACAATGCCACTTGTAATTTCATTGTATCTGTATCTGTATCTGTATCTGTTCAGCTCGATGGCTCGCTGTCGAATGACTCGATTGTCTCAGGTCATCGCTGCATTATATATATATATATATATATATATATATACAGTATATATGTGCTGTGATTTTGATGGATCGTGTTGTGTTTTTTTGTTTGCTTGCCTGGTTTGCTTGTTTGTGTAACCCGCATTTTATTTTGTAGCGAAGCGAACTCTTTGCATAATATTTCTGATGGCTTCCCAATCCGTTACGGAGGCGTCATCATTGTCATCGCTTGCCGTTTTGCATACAAAATGAGTTTCGAATCGAATCGTTTTCGATATTGAAAACGAAATTGCAAACACACAAAACAGTGCAACCCACTAACTGATTCCGCCCCGCCCCGTTAACCACTCGATTTGTTGGGCCGGGCACGTTCTGTGCCTTTTCTGGACTTCCCGGCCTTTTTCAGTCTGCTGCTATTTGCCAAAATCAAAACCAAAAAAACAAAAAAATCGAAATAATTAACAAGTCGACTGTGTTACGTGTTTTTATATGCTTGTTATTTATGACATAACATCTGTTGGTGGGTGGGTAATGGTCGAAAATACCGTTGCTAGGCCATGGACGGTCATTGCAACCGATTTTCAGCGACACTACAATATGATATTTTTTCATATTGTTTTTGAGGCCTACGCTGAAATATGCTAATCTCAATACAGGCTGTCGCATTAAGAGCTGATTTATATACTATAATCGTATTTACAAAATAATCTTTATTTTTTAGTAATTGGTTTTTTTTTTATAATTTTTGTCGTCTCCGTTTCTACACAGCCTAACTAGCTGAGCCGATATAGCATTGTCCGTCTGTTTCTGCGCAAACTAATCCCGCCGACTTAAAGCTATATCTTTAGCTGACATAGGAACAATCGGTCGAATGATGAGTTCTTGTAGGGGAAAGTTAACCGGACCAAAAATACTTAATAAAAACTTTTTTCAACTTTGGACTACGATATCACATAGGTTACATAAAAAGAAGCAATCGTCGTCAAGTTTATGGTACGTAATATTTGGCTTGCCTAAAATAGTCAAGTTTTCGTGTTTTCTATTAATTATTTACTTTGAGTTATTTACAACATTATTATTATTTACATAAATCCACAACAACAAAAAAAAAAAATGGGGATATTTGTATATATTTATATACATATATCTATATATAGTATGGTATAAAGTTTTAATCACACATCGTCTCAACACTTTTTGTTCTGTCAAAAGTAAAAGGATTCGATTTTTGTTGTCAATGTTTAATAAGTTTAACTTAAATTATATACACAATTTAAATACAACGCAAACTTAAATTTTGCAAAGAGGTATCCGATTTTTAGCATTAACTTTGGCGGCAGCTGCAAGATGATCTATTTGCAATATTGTTGCTTCTTCATCGATTTGCGCATTGGCACCTATATTGTAGCCGGCAGCGATATATTGATGGATTTACTATTCGGTATTTTCATAGCAATATTTGGCGAGTCTGGTGAGTCGGTGAATGCTGATCTCAAAATGCCTTAACTTAACTATATATATATATATATATTTGTTAGGCATACCCGATCTGGGCCACAAGCTGTTCTGTATATTTATGCTGGGGCATTTGGTAAGCGCCATATTGCTATTGTATGGCGCATTGAAGGTAAGTGTTAAGTATCAAGTTTGTGCAATCTATACAGTGTTATATTAATTAATAACTCGCAGCTACGTCCGGGATATATGCTGCCCTATATAATAGTCACATGTGTCAAGGTGCTGGCAATGATTATACTAATCATAGCAGACATAATACTACTTATCTGGATTCCAGTTATAGTGATCTATGTGGTTATGTTTTGTAAGTTGCGCAAGGTCATAAGAAAATATATGTATATTTATATTGTATATTATATATATATGATTTTACAGTTATTGGTGTGTATTATTGGCTGGTCGTTTATTCGTTTTATGCAGCCCTGGGAGGCGATCTGTTTATCTAAAGAGGAGCGTTTGCAGCATTTCAAATTCTAATCTGTATGCCAAATACTTTGCCTTAACCATCATGACAAATATATACTGAAATATATATATATACATATGCACAATTATATTCAATATAGAAAATTTTAAGTCATACAATAAACCGGGAATTAACAATGGTCCGTTTGAAAAATTGTTGCTTTTTTCTAAGCTTGCGGCGTGGTTGTTTTGTTATTGCCGTCATCGATATGATTTTTAATCTTGTTGTTGTCGGTTATGCTCCTGGTAAAATATTGTCAATATTGTCAATCGGATTGTATTCATCTTTATCCAATTTTTAAATTTTGCTTTTTTTAACAGAACAATTCGAACATGCTGAACGGGCAATGGCAATTTGCCACTGCATCGGATGTGTCATGCTGCTGATCGGGGCATTCTTTGTAAGTGCAACCACCAATAACAAATGATGTTTAGAGGTTTTTTTCTTTGATTTTTCTTTCAGCAATCAACGGTACTCCTGCTATTCTATTTAATCACGTGTGTAGTTAACAGCACCATCGATATCGGTGTTATAATTATGTCTTCCATCCACTATAAGCCGTCTAACTTATATGTGATTATCTTGGGAGTCACCGTCGTATGTATGTTCTCAAAACAAAGTATTCAGTTCAAAAATGAGCTTCTCATTCACATTTTTGTCTTTCAGGCTGGAGCTCTTATACGTGGCTCGTTGTATTTTCGTATTATCGTATAATTAACTCTCGAAATGACGAGACAACTTATTGATGATCGACTTAAGCTTAACGTAGAATCTGTGATATTTCATTTATTTTCTCATCTGCGTACGTCTCGTGTGAGAACAGATCAAATATCATTAATTTTATGATAAACAAAATGGATACATATAATTGGCTTTGCTTCTATTTCTAATGTGGCTGTCATAGCTTAATGTTGTCTTCTTTTTTTTTTTTGTCTCATAGGTATTTTCTCATTTGCTTATCTTACTGGTTTAACACTTAATTGGGAATCTCGCAAGGCAAGGACCCATTCCATTTATATAGACTTAATGACAGCCTGCTTGAACGGAATCTCCAAACACGTAATTAGTGATTAGTAATTAGTACTTGGCCACCCCTATAAAGAAAAAAGGACGATGAACCACTTGTTCAGTTGAGTAATGCTACGCAGGAGACTTACTTGGTGTTTTTATGGACCAACTTTCTTACATCCCGCATAAGACATAGCCCTCGTAGATACTGTACCACTTGACCAGCGCGGAGTGAGGCAGGTTCTTTAATTCTTTTGAAGTTGTGATGATGGCTTAGGAAATGAGTGAGATAATCCTGAATAGGATGTCAACCCGGAAACGGAACCATTGAACGAAATTAATCCATTCAACTGGAATCAACTTTTCCTACCAGAACCGGAATCGAGATCGGAACCGGTACATAAATTCGTTTCGTTTCGTGTTGACACCCAGTCTTTTGTATTATATTCATACCAAAACTTTACTTACACTTACTCATTTTAGTATAGTCTAACTATTTTTTGTTTAATATTCTAAAACATACTATTATCTTGACCGCAGCTGTACATGTGAGAAAAATGACGCTACCACTGAAGTCTTATCAATGACGCTCAGTACTCAATACTTTGATACTGAAAGTTTCGATCGACTCTCTCTTGTTATTATTATCTTTGACTAAATTTAAAAAAAAATGTGTCTCTATCATTAAAAACAAACGCTTAACAAATATCGGTATTATCACTTTTTGTGCTTTTATTATATCAAATTATTAACTAAAACTTATAAATATTGTAAAATAAAAAATGAAGCAATGCTCGGCGAAAAGGTAACTAAGAAAAACGTTCATGGGATACACCAATCGAACACACACACAGATATCTTGAATTATCTTTGGTCC
Organism: Drosophila anomalipes; assembly: GCA_035041615.1. Lineage (NCBI taxonomy): Eukaryota > Metazoa > Arthropoda > Insecta > Diptera > Drosophilidae > Drosophila > Drosophila anomalipes. Next base: position 8,798,630 of record JAWNKZ010000041.1, on the reverse strand, counting down.
ATGTGTGTAATTTCTCAGAACTAAAATGAGCTTCTCTTTAAGATTTTTGTCTTTCAGGTTGGAGCTTTTATACGTGGCTCGTTGTATATACGTTCATATTATTGTCTAATTAACTCTGGAGATGACGAAACGATTTATTGATGCTCGATTTAAGCCTAACATATAATCTGTGATATTTAGTCTATTTTCCTATTCTGTATGTGTGAAAACAGTTAAAATACCATTAACTGTTGTATAAATAAATCAGTATGCGATAAGATAATCGACTTTGCTCAATTTCTAATTTTACTGTAATAGTTCATTTTCGCCGCCAGTTAAATCTATATCTATAACTATTTGTGTCCTCATCTGTGCTCTCTGGATCAGTTTGCTTGCAGTTTTAAAAACATAAACGTTACTTTAGAGGCGCTGTCTCGAAGTCGGTTCAAGTTATTTCCAGAGTACCACAGGAAAGTCATCTTGACCTCTTCACGGTGTTTATAAATGACCTGCCATCTGTTATAAGTCTCTCTCTGGGATGCTGATGTATGTCGATGATGTAAGACTTTGCCTGCTACTGCATCGCATTGACAATGGTGAAATTTATTCTTCTAAGTTAATCAGCCAGATTCCGATCAGAAATACAATGAATTTTATAACTCTCTCTCTCTTTTTCACCTATTTAAGATTTTATACATTTTATAATCAGTTTTCCCCTAAATAAGTTGTGTTTCTATTCTATTAAAACTGTAGTGTGTTATGTCATTTGTCTAGCAACTCGCAATCTTAGCAGGACCAGGCTTCGTCTCGTTGGGCCACTTATCACTTCAACTTCCAAATATAATAATGGGTTAGTTGGGAATCTCACAAGGAAAGGACACATTCCAAATATATAAGTATATAAATATATATAAATGGCAGCCTGCTTAAACGAAATCTCCAAACACGTATTTAGTGGACATTGTGCTGGTGACAGACGGTACTTGGCCATCCCTATAAAGAAATAAGAACTTGTTCAGTTGAGTAATGCAATTGCTTGGCAGAAGACTTACTTGGTGTAGATCTGGACCAAATTTCTCACATCTCGCATAAGGCTTTCAATGTCCACATTTGGTTTTTTGTTCAGGGCCTCGCACAGCGTTTGAATGAAGGGAGTGCCGATATTAAGGCGATAGGAGACATATCCCTCGTAGCTGCTGTAGCACTTTAGTATATCCTTGGGTGCTCCTTGGGGCTGTTGGAAAGTGTTGTCTGTTGTTGTTGTTAATCGAACCATAATACATAAAATAATGGTATTACCTGAATGGAATCAGTCTTGAAGCTTCCCGTCTCCTGAGCACCCTTGCAGGCCTGCACAAAGAGTATTTTCGGTTTGTCCTGCAGTGTTCGATTGCGCAGCAGGGGAAAGATGATATCGTCATTCAGATTGTATTCACCATCTTTGGCGGCAATTGTATCATTGCGGTTTCCATGACTCAGTATGACTATGACCAGCGCGGAGCGATCATCGAAGTTTTTCTGTTCCACTGCGAATAGTCAGTTGAGGGAAATCAATGAGACGTGAAACGGAATCAATCAAACCGATTCAGAATCTAAACTAGAATCTTAATCGAAATTCAATATTTTTGAAGAAGCAATAACTCGAACTGATATTCTAATAATTATAATCTTCATCAGAACCTTTATCGGTACCCAAATTCTTTTCGTTTTGACACACTTTCTTTTGATTGATACTAAAGTTGACTTACATTTGCGCACTTTGTTATTGACCTCCTTAACTGATGCATTCTTAATGACTTCCACATTGCATTTAAGTTGCCGGAAGGTGTCACCCAAGGATTTTACATCCTCGGCACTGCCTTCACGATATTCAGCGTTATTGTCAAATTTCTCCTGATTAAAAATGATCACATCGGCTGGCTTTAGCTTTTTCTTGGTTGTTGCCAGAACTTTGGTTGGCGGTAGCTTAGCTGTCATCGTGGACTTCAGTTCACCCTGTGCATCATGGGAGCTAGCAATACTTGCCGAGCGTGATTTGGGCACCGCTCCACTACTCCTGGGATTCAGACTGATAAAGGGTTGACGCACAGTCACCTTGGGTGTTGAAAGCGTTGGCCTGCTCACAGTTGGTTTACTTGTGATAGTGCTGCTCAGAGTGGGCTTACTGAGGCTTGAGCTGCTCACAGAGCTGGTGGTTGTGCTGAGCGGCTTATTGGTATAGGGCGACACATAGGTGGCATCGACTGGCTTCGGGGCAAATGGCGATACATATGGCTTAGAGATAGTTGTTGTTGTTGTTGTTGTTGAGTTTGTTTTTGGTGCCCAGCTGGTTTTCTGGGTGGGTTTAAGCACCACACGCTTTGCCTCCACATGCTGGGTAAAAGTACGTCCCTGTTTCTGTGACACGGTAGTCTGCTCCATGCGGACCAAGGTGCTGGAGCGTCTCGCATCTGCCGCATTGTGTTTAAATGATGGCGTCGAACGCAATGCGACCCCATTCAGACTGGATGGACTCATACGCTTTGCGCCCGATGTTGTCGTTGTTGTTGTTGTTGCCGTTGCAGAGCCACCATTCATACGCAACTGCGCCATGAGCTCTTCCAGTTCGGCCGGATTTGGTGTGCGACGCGTTATCATTTCGGTAACTCGCGCCTGCTGGCGATGCGTCACCGTTTGACGTGTGGACGTGAAAGTGACCGTATTCTTATTGCTATCGAATATCGTTGAATTCTGCACAGCCGTATTTGTTGTTTCCGTTGCGGCGCTCGTCGTATTGACTCGGGTGCGTGGATCCTGCTGGGCCAGCTTCTGACGATCGGTGCTGAAGCCCCCCTCTTCGGTGGGTTTCTTTTTGCTCCACCAACCCATTGTTTTCGCTTTCCCTCTCTCGCTCTCTCTATCTTTCTCTCTCTCTCTCTCTCTCTCTCTCTCTGCCTTTGTCTCTGAAGTATGCCGCGCAGCGTTGCGTCCGGTTCAACGTTCTCAAAGACACTGAACGCTTTTGTAGCTTTTGCTTTTCGGCGATAAGACTACAAGCGAACGGATTTACTCACTTATTCGGTTTTCGCTCTCTTTTCTTGCTGTTTAAGAGTCTGTCTGCAACTCTTTTCTGTGATTACTCATACGCAGAGCGTTATCAATGCTACTAATAGCATAAAATCTATTTACCTGTGGGTAAGCCCCCATTTCAGCAGTGCCTGACATTAATTAGACTTCAATCAGAAGTATTATACACATATATAATTATATTCAAGAAAATTAACTATCTTTACTGAAAGATGTGTCTATCAAGACCAAAATTGGCAAATATCTAAACAAAGCTGTCTCCGTAACTCAATCAATTCTAATTTTTTTATATTATATGTTATATTATTTATGTATTTTACATCTATTTTATACATATATGATTTTTGGGGTATTTGCTAACATATTTTTGTGGATCGTGTTAGTGAAGTTTGACTGTAACTTTATCTCAATTGTTATAGACACGTGTACGCCGTTTAATCATACATCCATACAGTTGCGGTTAAGATAATAGTGATGCTACTTCATAAAAGGAAATTTCTCAATTTTCATTTCCTTCATAATCTAATCGATTCCTTGGACCATTACATATCCAGTTTTTAATTTAGCCCCAGGGAAAGCAAAGAGGTGTGATAAATTTAAACAAGTTATTTATCTATCAATCTTCAGTATTGATTGCCAATATTATCGGAACATACTACTATCTTGACCGCAGCTGTACAAATGAAAAAATACCGCATTATCAACCGGTTTCTGGGTTATATATACACATACATAGTTGTTAGTTAGTTTTACCAAAGTTAACGCTAAAAAAGTTGGGGTTCAACTAGCCATTTGTGCATATTATTCACACACCTCTTCCCAGTCAGCCTATAGAAAATAACTACACAAGAAATAACTACTTCAAAAAGAAATCAACCTTTTAGTATGTATGTTTTTAGTGTTTGTTTGCATAGCCAAATATAAATAATAATGGTCGAAATAAATCATCTATTTATGCGTGACAAAGCACTGACAGCAATCACCTGATCAACAAATCCATATCTATTTATATACCAGTGGACACCACTTACCTTACGATCATAGCAGCAATATCTGAAAGAAATGCAACTTTTGTCAGGCATTTTCAGTTTTCTTTGTTTATTTTCGATGCACATTTAACCTTTCTTCGTAGTTTTGCGACCAAAATCCCAATTTCCAAGAACTTATAAACACAAAATAAAACGATCAAAAGCACAATAAACAAATAATAAAAATGCCTCTCATCAAAATGCCGCTCTTAAGCAGCGCTCTTTAAAGAGCAACCACTCCCGCTCTCGCTCCCTCGCTCTCTTTGCTCTCTGCTGCGCAGCGCTCTCTTAAAAGGCATTTTATTGATTTTCAGTAGCGGCATTTTCATGCACTCAAGAACAAAAACAATAACAATGACAAAAGCAAAAGAAAGCTCTCTGTTGTGCTCAGATGTTGTGTTGACGCTTTTCGATTTGTTAGTGCTGCGACAGACATAGAATCGTACGGAGAGTTGGCGACAATAATTTTTTTTTTGAATTTAAAGCGAACTTTTTCAAGAAAATTAAACAACAGGTGACAAGTGTTTCGGGCTTAATCGCGTGTGGTAAAAATAAATACTTTCAAAATTAGATTTAAGTGTGATTTGCTTAAATCGAATCGTAAATTTGACAACCGATTCTAAAGTGAAGTTAGCTGATAAGATAAGATGACAATGCCGACTTATCAATTTGGTTCAATAATGCTAGATAACCTTAAGACAGCTTAAGGCCCCCTGCTATAACCCCCCTTTAAGATGGATTCTTTCCTTTTATAGCAATAACAATAATAATAAAACATTAAAAAAAAAATCGAAGGCCAACAAGCTGCCAAAGTTCCCATTCATATATGGCTCATGCATTTCAAATGTGCTGGAAATGCAATTCAGCGACTCATCGCTTAAATAAAATGCCAAACAACAATTATTAATTTTACAATATCAAAAGTCCAATATTGATTAATTGAGGTGCCCAGTTTCAAGCAACTTAATTGGTGCTTCAGTTTTTCAATAATTGGAATTACCATTTTGAATGACTTCAACATAAGTATAATAAATTCATAGTTTTCAATCACATTTTCAAATGAAATGGATCAATCATTATCATCAATCATGATGTTAGCTTGTTAGCGGTCACCATACTTCAGAGCGCGACTGTGGCATGCAACAATTTACACCAATTGGCATAGATTGCATGCTCCTTAACAGACATGCAACTTTACCAGCTGAGATCCATTCCGGATCTGCGATCGTGTTCAGTGCTTATAATTGTTCTGATGCCCAAGAAGATCAATTCCACTCAATTTACATCATTATTCATCAGAGTAATGTAAAAGCAATTCAAATGCTTTAACTAGCTAAAAACCTGTTATTGGCAATTGTGTTATTATCTTTATGCAAACTGTAAATTATATTGATTTTTAAATTTTATTAACTATTTTATTGTGCTCTTAAATGGTAAATAAGTATAATTTTTATTATCTATGACTTGAAAGAAAAATAATCTCTAGGACTTGAAAAAAAAACTTTTTTAATTCCTTTTTTTACAAACCATAGTAAAACAAAACAAAAAGTAAGCATTTCACGACGAAAATTTTGCTGAGTAAACACAGCACGACGTCACGTACTCAGTCGGAGATACCCCAATCGCAATCTCATACACACACACACACGCACATACACTCACACACAGTTTTTATTCTAATTTTCGTATCCGCTTAGAGGGGTTTTATACTCGTCACGAGTAATACTAAGTAAAAATTTAAGTTTGCCTCGTTTTTCAGCTTCAAAACTAACAACACCTTTTAAGTCAATCATTTTTTTAAAGAGTACGGAGTATTTTGTGCCCGTAACTTATGTATTTTATTTCGTAAAATTATGACTTAGGAATAAATACTAAGTAATATCTTATTAACTTAGCTTAGAACTCGAGATAATTTTTATACTCGGATACCGAAGATATCATAGGCGATAATAATATAGACAGCTCGGTCTATATATTATTAAAAAAAAATAAAAAAGAATGTGAAGTTGTGCAAAAGCATGTAATAGACTGAAGGAAGTATTTTCACACATAAAGCATACATATTCTTGAACAGAATCAAAAGCCTAGTCGACCTGACCATGCTTGTCCGTCTGTATGAAGAAAAGGCTGTCAGAGACTAGATAGAGACTTAGAATTTTGAATATAATTTATCGTAGACCAGAAGCTTATCAAGTTTATCGATAACATATAGCCAATATCGATAAGAATCCAAAACAATAAAAGTGGCAATCGTAAAAATATTGCCAGATAATATTGATATAGAACAAAGATGCACATATTACTGATCAACTGTAAATGAGATCGGCTAGGAAACGCAGATTTTGTTAATCAAAAAGTATTTTTATACTGAACTATGGTTTGGGGTGTCTGCTAGGCGAGTTGCCTTATTATTCCCTGTTTATTTAAGAGGATCCCGGTACAAAGAACAAGAACGCGTTGTCCGATCACAAAAGATTGATCGATTTATCGGACAGGTGGCAACGCCACGCAATTCAGTAAAAGTGCGTTGGCCATTTTGAAAAACAAAAAAAGAAAAACAACAAAAAACTGTTGATTTGATTCCGAGCGCTTGCGAGCATGGCCGAATTAGTTGCTGCGATGGACTTTGACGAGATACTCACGCAAATTGGCGAGTTCGGCCTCTATCAGAGAGTCAACTATTTACTCATCTGCCTGCCAGTGCTATTTGCGGCTGCGAACAGTTTGTCGTATGTATTTACAGCCGGCACACCAAAATACCGCTGCCGTATCGAACAGTGCGACGATGAGGATGAGGATGATGAGGAGCAATTGGCACAATATCAAACCGATTGGCTGGATGTGGCTATTCCAGGCACGAGAGATAAGCACGGTTATTTCACACCCAGCGATAGTTGTTTGCGCTTTGCGACCAATGAGAGTGAAGAGTTCGGCGTGCAACAGTCGGCAACCACATGCGATGCTTCGATGTTTCTGCCACAACACAAACCCGAACGATGCCGGCAATTTGTTTACGATATGAGCGAACACACAATTGTCCAGGATTGGCAGCTGACATGTAAGGAGAATGCCTGGAAATTGGCCTTTGTGGGCACCACACACTTTGCCGGTCTCGTCCTGGGCACGGCGCTTTTTGGTTACCTTGCGGATCGGTGAGTAAATTTTTAGACAAATATCGATACATTATCGATACACATGCGGCATTATCGATGTAAGATATATAGCGACTGACAATTGAGAGCTCCAGTTGAAAAGAGAAAACAAGGCGTTTGCCGTGGGTATTGAGTCCGTTTAATAACAGTATCTGCTCTTTACATGAATTTAACTGGATTCCTATTCTTTGGAGTAGGCTTCTTCTTATGAAACTTCTTCGTTTTTATTAAATCGTCTTAATATTTCTTTCCCAAACGTTTTACTTTCTATCCAAGAGTTTGGACGTTTGACTATTTATTTTTTTCGCTCCTTATTAGCATTTTACTTTCCTTATTTCTTAGCTGCGAAAGTTGAACAATTTTTGGTATGACTGCGATTTTATCTGGGTTTCTCCAATCCTTGCAATAAAAGTTCGACCATTTTACATAGTTTGAATACCTCCATATTTATAATATCCTTTATTATTATATATTTTTTATTTATTTTTCTTTTTTTTCCATTTTAAATTTTTACTAAACACTGCTAAGCATTCCTTGCATAATCTCACAATAACAGATTTGGACGTAAGCTGATCTTCGTCTTCTGCACCATCTTTATGGGCTTAACGGGCATTGGCCAGGCTCTGGCCTGGGATTATTCCAGTTTTTTGGTCTTTGCACTACTGAATGCTGTGGGCACATCCGGCGTTTATCCGTTGGCCTTCATAATTGGCGTGGAGATGGTTGGACCACGCAAACGTGAAATGACCTCGATTGTGCTCAACTATTTCTATGCGGTGGGCGAGGCGCTGCTTGGTCTGGCTGCCTGGTTACTGACCAACTGGCAGGCATTGCAGCTGGCCCTCTCCATACCGCCGCTCTTTTTTGTCATCTATTTCTGGCTGGTGCCGGAATCGGTGCGTTGGCTCCTGGCGCGCAATGAGCACGAGAAGGCCGGCACAATTATTCGGAAAGCGGCGCACGTTAATCAGCGTGAACTTTCCCTCGAACTTTTGGCAAGTTTCAAGCAGCAGCAATTGGACACAGCGGATGCGAAGCAGCCGCAACAGCTGCAGCCAGAGCAACGCCAGATTTGGCCATCTATAAAACAGGTGTTCGCCTCGAATACGCTAATCTGGCGTTATACGAATCTACTGTTTATATGGTGCGTATTTAATAAACAGTATTTGAACAGTATTCCCAGATGGAGTCTAATTTCTATTATTGCAGGGCTGTCAACGCCATTGTTTTCTATGGACTCTCGCTGAACTCGACAAATCTGAGCGGCAATAAATATTTGAATTTTGCCCTGGTCTGCCTAATTGAAATTCCCGGCTATTCTTTGGCATGGGTGTGTTTTTAGTTTTCATATACAAAAGATAGCTCTGTTTATATATATATATATATATATATATATATCTTCCTCTCTCTCTATATCTGGCAAACTAAAAATAGTTGTGTCTACGCAAGCTGGGACGCCGTCTGGCATTATCCGGCTCCCTGATGCTCTGTGCCATCACGTGCGCAGCCAGCGGGTATTTGACCACGGGTAGGTTCAATCATTATCCATTTCATTTGCATATTTATATCTTACGTTCAATCTTTCTTGCATGCCTACTAAGTTTTTGTCGATAAGAAAAGACGTAAAGTGTTTTGACCTTAGTGTGTGGAAAATTTTATTAAACAGAAAGTCATTCTAGAGTTGCGGTTAATTAGTACGCAACACGTTCCGGGTTTCATTCTATTACGAAAGAAATGTAAAGTGACTGTAACCAATTTGTTAATTCAAGTCGTCTACTGCAATTTATTTCATTTTATGACTTGATGGCATATTTAAGTTTTCCACACACAATTGGTAGTAATTATAAACAATTCTAAAAATAAAAAAACACATTTCAATTTGTAAAACAGGTGCAAATTGGCTAATTGTAACGCTCTTTTTATTGGGGAAACTGGGCATTACCTCATCGTTTGCAGTCATCTACACGTATACGGCAGAAATGATGCCAACGGTTCGTTGACAATATATATTTATGTATAGAAAATATAATCACAACAATCGTGAATGCATTGAATGCATTTCTATTTGCAGGTTATACGCAGCGGAGGCGTCGGCGTTATGTCCACCTTTGCACGCTTTGGTGCGATGCTGGCACCCTTTGTCCCACTACTGGTGAATCTTACTATTTTTACTTATATTATTAATTATTAATTCATCTATAAACCTTTTACTTCCCCCCCAGGGCAGCTATTACGAGCCATTGCCGCTGCTGCTGTTTGGCGTTGTCTCAATGGTGGCCTCAATTTTGTCGCTGCTGTTGCCCGAAACATTTCACAAGAAGCTGCCCGATACGGTCAGTTTACACACTATATATATACACTATATATATCTATATTAAACATTTATTTTGTTAGGTTGCCGAGGCCATTGCATTGGGCAAGGAAATGGAGCCGGTGTCGGTGGAGAGTGCGGACAACTCGACAACATTGCGAAATAATGTACAACATGAGTCCATCATTTAAGCATGCGAATTTGATAATATTGTTAACTCTTTTAGTACAAAGCACTAGTAGTTATTTAGGTAATCGTATATATATATATATATATATATATATATATATATATTTTAAACTTAGCTGTAAGCCAAAGCTTAAAATTTAGATCAGATTTTTAATAGCCTCCATCGAGAGTTACTTTATCTTTTTGTATCACTCTTTTTATTTGTAAACTAAAAATATTAAAATATGCATTTGTTTATGACTATTGACAATGCTTGGAGAATTTTCTCGTTATTGCTGACCGAAGAGACCCTCAAATAAAAGTGGATCGGTAATGACGCCAAAACGATGCAGCAGCTTGAAGCGCAGCTTGTCATCGTTGCGCAGACAGATGGGCTGATAGAAGTCACCCAGGCGCCTTGTGCTGTGTGGTTCCCAATCCGGCAGCAGGTCCTCAATATCAACCAGTTGCTCTTTGCGCCTGCCCCAAAAGTCCACATAGGCCAGTCTCAGATGATCTTGATGCTCGTTAATGTAGATGAAACCAATTATATTTCGGGCCACATAGCTGCCCAGAGAAAGCGTCACCAGGCCAGTAACGCCAATCGCTGCATAGATGCCCAGAGCATCCTGTGACACCTGACCGGCTTGTTGCAGTGCAAAGGCTAGCGGTGTTCCAGCCACAGTGACAATGGCCTGATAGACTTTTAGACGATTAAATGCAGCAATCAGGCGTATTAGGGGTAGTTTGTATATGGGACGCCATTCCGTAAAGCCAACTTCTAGTTTAGATTTCAGATTTCTCTCCTTTGTTGTTGTTGTTGCAGTTTCTGTGAGTGGCGTGCTTGCATAGCGCCGGCTGCTAATGGTGCTACAGCTGGTCACACAATATGACAGTTGCAATTTGATGGCGCCTGATCTGCATAATCGTTGTAGCATTGTAAATTGTTGTTTCTATGTTAAAGATTTTGCATAAATTATGGTTTTGTTTATATAAATACGCCACTCACTTGTTGTTGCTTTGCAGCTGTCAGTTAAACAGCTGTTCTTGCTTTTTAACTCGAAATGGCACTGTTCAGAGTGCACTGTTATCGATCATTTAAAACGCTATTGTTGGTCACACACAAAATTGCACGTTATACTCAAAATGGCACGTTACATTCAAAATGGAAAGATAAATTCAAAATGGCACGTTAAACTCAAAATGGCACTGTTACGCGTGCACGTTATTGATCGTTTAAAAAGCTTTTATAACGTCTATATTAAAAAAACAAACTCAAGGATGCTAATTTTTAATTAAGTGAAAACTTACATTTTAAAACTGGTCAGACGATCGATTGTCGACATGCGTAACACAGAGCAGAAAACAGTGCTAAATTAGCTTTTGGCTGTCAGCTGTTTGTCTGGCTGTTTATGTCGTAATTACAATTAACGTGAGCTTGCTGAGCATTCGAGCATTGAGCATTGAGCACTAAGCATTTGTTTAATAATAGACCGACCAGATGAGCGAGATCACAGCCCAGAGCAATAATTTCATTGAGGCATTTGCTCAGTCTTTGTCGAGAGCCAGCTTGTATTGTATTAGGGGCCTACTGTGCCGGTCGCTTTTGGCCAGTTAAAAAGCCAATTTACATAGTATGTATTTTGTTCAAATCAAGTGAAATATGACAACAAAATGAATTTTAAAGTTGAGACAGCATAACTCAAATAAACCCATAAAGACTAAACCCATAAAGCTAAAGCAATTATGGTCTAATGCGCAATAGCAAATATGGTTTGTTACAAATATAATTCAAAAATTCGCCACTAAAAAAGGTTAAATAACACCTCAGCTAATCAATACAATATAAACACTTAGAATTGATATTTGATTGTCACTTTCTGTTGTTTAACAAGCTGCAAATATTTTTAGCACATTTTTGGCGTGCTGCGAATTCGAAAATAGTTTTCAACTATGTTTTGTTGGCCTGTTTGTGAGTGCGTCTGTGTATGTGTGTGTGCGTAATATGTCTCTTCTTTTTCGCAAAAAAAAAATATATATATATATACAAATACATATATATCCACAAGTGCAGCATGTAAATAAATTTCAACACATCAAAGAAATAGAGAAAAACCAAAACAAAATAATGCAATTTTTTACTGTGCAAAATATAAACGAATACTGTCAATTTAGATATAATGCAGAATCAATCAGCTATATTTTTATAGAATTACACAAAAAAGTCAAATTTAGAATGGGATTTCAACAAATCCATAAGCGAAAACTTCTCAAAATTAAGAAACATTGCTGATGTTAGGCATGCAAAACTGGGAATGTTATAGAGTCATCCAAGTTAGGTAGTAGATTATTCAGTAAAATTCATTTTTGATTTTTTTTCTCTGGCACAAGGAGGATCAGCATGTCGTTGACATCGCTGGGCATCAGCGCTGGCTTTATGGTCGGCTGCTGCATTGCAGCACAGATTGCGCGCCGGCTGAGTCGAAGACTGCTGAACAGCGATGGAATTGTGCCCGTGCTGATGAACGAGGCCATTGCCGCTGCCGAGTTGTGTGCCTGCTGCTTTGAGCTGATCATCGGTGTGTTTGTATAATCAAAATGAAATTCAATCTTTATTTCAATTGAGTAACAAAAACAGTTGCTGATAACTTTGGTGTGGCTGCCTATGCCATCTTTCTGTTCCTGCTGACCGTGTGGTGGGGCAAGGTGTGGGGCGATGCCTCCGCCTGTCCGTACACCCACATGGAGGATGTGCTAGAAGGTCGCACCACCTTCAAGGAGATGGCTCTGCGCACCTGGGCCGAACTGATGGGCGGTTGTTGTGTCTATCGCATCGTGCAGGTCTTCTGGTGGCTGGAATTCGCCGAGACGCACAAGGGACGCGCCTTCGAGGAGTGCAATGCTGATCTGCAGGTTAGTCCCTATCTGGGCGCTGCCATTGAGGGCGTGGCAACATTGCTGTGCCGTCTGGCATCGAAGACTATCAGTGTGCAGGAACCAAAGTTTAGTAGCTATATTGATTCGTTTATTGGCACCAGTCTGGTGGTCGCTGGTAAGTCCTGGCCCGTTTGCCACGTGGCTTTCCAACTACTGTCATATTCTCTCAAAAAAAGTTTACGCTTTTAATTATGCACTGCTTGCAGCGTTCAATTTCTCCGGCGGATATTTCAATCCGGTGCTGGCCACGGCTCTCAAATGGGGCTGTCGCGGCCACAGCAATCTGGAGCACATCATTGTCTATTGGATTGGCGCCTGTCTCGGCGCACTGCTCTCGGTGCCTATCTTTAAGTTGGCCGTCGTGCGACGCTTCCTTTTGGGCGAGGAGAAGCCCAAAAAGGAGTAGACTGACACCAAATCAAGAAAAGAATGCTCTTAGCTCATAGTTATTTTCAAATTGTAAGCTTATTTATTTATTTATTTTGTTTTAGTATTAAAAAATACTAAGTTTTCGCGATAAATGCAATAATCAAATAACTATCGAAATTCACTACAGTTAATTTATCGATAGCTTATATTGTTCTCGCGCGAGATTTATTTAGTTTGAAAACTGCATATTGAAATGTTAATATTAGTTCGATATAAAGTGTTCTTCTACTTAATATCAAATCATGTTTATTTGCACCTATTGTCAAATCGAATAAGTTTAATAAATCAGTTGTATTATATCGGGAAAATAATTAAGTCGAAATGCTTAGCGGTTATCCATTTTGTGGCATGGTGGAATGGCAAAGGTATTGCAAGCAGTTATTGGTTCTAGGTATTCTTTTCAGTTAAACAAAATAACTATAATCAAAGTAAAATAAGTAACATATTCTTAGTTTGAATTCATACGACATTTTCAGATATTGCAATCATCGGCAGCAGCAACATTAGAGTCATTTTGAAGCGAATCAGAAACAGATTCATTTTAATCACTTTTAGAAGCATTCTGCGCATTCTGATAAAGCATACTTGCTTAGAATGTACGACACTTTTTAAAGCTCTAAAACTTTATTGAACATTTTAAGCATGTTTAAGACACCTTTTGTATTTAGTTGTTAATTATATACTTTTTATTGTGTAATTTTACAATTATAGTTAATATCTAAAATCACAATTTCCATAGTAAAATCAGGTTAAACAAACTGTTAGGTATACTCTTCATATATACATTTATTCTGCGTAGCTTAAGTAAGCATATAGCCAGATATCTTACTGATGCCGTAATACACTTGTGGTATTTTACTCAAGTCCAGCTCCTGCTCCAGCTGGTCGAGGTCGTCGTCGTCGCCGTGTGACACGCAAGACGACCTCGTCATTAATGCGTTCAAATTGATAGTCACTGTTGCCCATGGAGCAGCGCTTGGTCACAATGGAGGTGTCGCTGCTCTGGCTGAGACTGCTCTCGTTGATGCTCGTCGTCGTCTCATCGATGGTCACATGCAGCGCCGACAACTCGTTTGGGGCCATTGCTTTATCAGGTGGCGTTGCAGGCACCACAGGATCATCATCAGCTTTTTTTGGCTCTTCAGTTTGATGAATTTTACGTTTCTTTAGCGGTGTTTTCTCGCCGCTCTCCGCCTTATCGCTGCTCGGAGTTATCCGCTCGTTGCTGGGTGTACGTAAATTGGCTCTTTTCACCCTGACCTTGACTTTTATTGGACTGCGTCTAGATTTCTCCACAGCTGGTTGCTGGAGTGGAGATTGAGTGAGTATCTTGACGAGATCCTGTTTGGGCGTTTGCAGCCCTTTCATCGATGTGGATGAAACGGTCGTCTCGCCCGGTTGTTCGTCGTTGTGGGACTGATGCAGTTGCTCCAGTGCTAGCTCAATGGTATCCGTTTCCAGGCTTAAATTCGGATAGCTTTGTTGCAATTCCTTTGGCAGTGGCTTCTCTAGTATTAATTCATTCATGACTGCCTCGAGGACAGCGTCGCCGTCGTCGTCATCGTAATCATCATTGTGATCAAGCTTTGTGGAATCTGGTGGCACATACACAACAATGGGTGTGTCTGCAGTTAACTCGGGCACAAATGTTTTATTAACGGTTACAATTTGGCCCACTGTGAGCTGTTGCTCTTTGGAGTCGAGATCATTCGATACTTCGGCCAGCTCTTCGCTAGTTTTGTGCTCATCGACTGAGACAGCAATGTGCTCGATATTCACCATATCGGGCAAACGTATATCCTCAATTATTTGTATGCCTCTCATGGAACGCCTTGGTAGCTTTGGAGTCAACACATAATCATCCAATCTTTTCGAGGATTTTCGTAGAGACATCTTGGAGTCGCATGTTTTCACAGCTGCTTCCTTCTCTTCATTTGTTTCCTGGACTTCGGCGTCTCTTGTAGACTGACGTTGCTTTCTGTCGCTTTCCATTGATTTATTAACAACTTCTTCAGTGATTTCCTTTTCATTTATTGCCTCAGCTGGCTCACAGTCTTGTTTATCTAATTTTTTAGCTTTCACTTCGTGTGTTATTTCATTTGAGATTTTATCTTCTTTACTTTCATGTTCAGTCTCAGTTGTTATCGCTTCCAACTCTTTATCAGTGGATTTTGGGTCCCTTACATTAGCTTGTTCATTAACTAAATTCTCTTCTTCCTTTAAGTCCAGGCCTGGAATGTGTTCATTTATTTTTGCAGCAATCACCTCTTCTATAATCTGCTCTTCAATCTGTTCAGTGGAGCTTAAATCATCATTAGCTAAATCGAGGCCTGGAATGTGTTCTTCGGCTGTTGCAGAATTTCTTGATGAATTATCATCATCTTCGTCAACATTCACATTCAATTCAGTATTAGATTCAATGACTTTTGTATTCGTATCATTTATTGCCTTCGCTTCATTTGTGCTTTTAGCATCCGCCATTGGAATTAACTCACCTTCCCCATTTAAATTGGTTTCTGTATTTTCTACTTCACCAACTATTTCCTCTTCCGCATTGAAATCCCTTTCTGGCACTTCGTCGTTGGTTATTATATCTTCGTTGGCATTTATGGCTTCACTTTCTTCAATTAAATCAAGTCCAGGAATGTGTTCTTTGATTTCTACGTCCATTCCTATTCTGATCTTCTCTTCAGCCTCAATCTTCATTGGACTCGCATTCTGCTCCTCTTCAGCTGTTAAATCTAGACCTGGTATATATTCCATTGATTCAGTACCCATTTCTTTCTGCTTAAAAGCTCTCTCATTTTTCACAAAATATTTCTCAACTTCTTCGACTGTTTTTGGACCATTTCTAGTTGCTTCTGGTTGATTCCTATGTTCTATTTGACTTGCTGGCGTATACAGATCTTGGGGTGTTAAGGCTTCCTTATTAGCCAATAGTTTTTGCAGCACCTCTTTATTGGCGGCTCTGTTGTTGCTCTGTTCATCCAACTGCTCTGGTGTGTTGCCAAAAATTGCATTCAAAGTTTTTTCCTTATGGCGCTTATCGTTTTTTGTCGTTTGATGTTTTCGATGTTTTCCAGCGCTTTCAGGGGATTGATTGGCTTTGCTGGAATCGATATATGTGGCTTTATAAACAGGATTATCTGGCTAAGCAAATTGGTGTTAAATGCTCTACAAACTTACCTGTTTTTGTTGTGGCTACTTTTGTGGCCAGAACGCGAATGAGAACGGGAACGGGAACGTGAGCGACTATGTCGACTTCTCTTCAAATCTTTGGAGCTTGTTCGATGTCTGTGACTGCTAGTCTTAGCCCGATCTCGCTCCCGATCCCGACTGTGACTGCGGCGTCGACTGCGTTCAGCGTCTTTTAGTTTATCTCGCTCCCGATCTCGTTCTCGATCTCGATCGTGTGAGCTGCGATGACGGCTTCCTTCAGTAGAGCCAATGGGATTGTCATGTTTGTGATCCTTCTTCTTGCCATGGCAGGCATCCTGTGGCTGCGTTTTATTTTGTTCGCTTTTGGAACGTTTCTGATTCTCAGCTTTTATCTGCCCCGACCAGTTTTCATTGTTGTTGTCCAAAGCAATTTCTGTTTTTAATTCCGCCGCTATCGCCTCACGCTTGAAGCGTTTGTGCTCATGCCGATTCACCTCATCCGCAGCCTGTTGTGATTTATGCTGCTCAAGATTCGCAGGTCGCTTGCGTCTGAAGCAAATATCATCTTTTCTATAAAAGAAAGGGAAAAAAGAAAGAAAATAATGTATTTAGGCCATTTTGAGTTGTGCAACAGGCATTATTTACTTACTCCTTGCGCAACTGCGTTATTTGTGCATCTTTGCGTTTGATTTCGGCCTTGGCCGTATCGAGTAGATTCTGGAAATTCACCTCCATTGTTTTAATCTTTTTGGCGAGCGTTTTGTTTTCCGCTTGCAAATTAGCAATTTCCAGCTGGACGGCCTCAAATTTTGTTTGCCAGGCCTCCAACTCTTTGGATTTCTATTGATAAAATCGAGATATGATTTATATTGTGTGCATCATGCAGTTGCACTTACCTTATTCTCGGCCTCTTGGAAGTCGTCCAAATCATCATAGATATCCAGTTCGTCGTCCATTATTCGTTGTTAGCATGCAGACAACAAATATTATTTGGCATAAAAACAGCCGATTAAATGCGCGAAATTTGGACAGTGTTGGTCAGTGCCAGAACTCATCAGCATTCCCATTCACAAAGCAGCACTGCGATTATGGGCAGCACTTTGTCAATATCATGAGAGAATTGAAAATTCAAATGTATATTAATATTATGATAGTCATAGTACACATCGAGCATACTCAAATACAGAATAACGAGAAAGAGTTTCAAAGCACACACACACGCGTAAAGAAGACATGCAATGGCCGACAAAAGTGGTGAATACAAACGGGAACGTCGAAAGTTCTCATACTTAACATATGCAGTAACAGCAACATTCTTATTACTGGCATTATTGCAATGGTATTTGTTTCACTTTGTGTAAGTTATTTCGAATCTAGCACTGACAGTGTTTATACAACTAATTGAAATAATATTTGCAGCGTGGACATAAATAGATATTTTCTTCAACATGCCTGGGTTGGCATTATATTCTTTGTGCTTAGTCTGGTGTTGATCCTAATCTTCATCTTCTTTGAAGATTTGCGCTTCTTTACTCCTGCCAATTGGATATTTGCCTTTCTAATCGTAAGTTGTCCTTAATTTATGTACATTTAATTTTCATCATCTCCGATTTTGAATAGTTTGAGTGCATTGTTATCGGTGTTACATCGCTGATTGTACGTCACCATAAATATCACTATTTGATGAGTTTCATCATTTGGACACTTGTGCTAATCATATTCCTCTTAATTGGCACTTTTCTGCCGGTAAGCTAAATACACTAAAAATAAACTCAATAATTACTCTACACTCTCCTTTAAAGCGTGACTTGACGCTGGATGTAGTGGTGCTTGTAATAATTGGAATTGTATGCATTATTGGAGCCTTATATTTTCTTATGCTCCACATTGTCGCAAATGTGCCATATTCTTTTTTTGTCTGTCGCGCTTTCCTTGTACTTAGCATTGTAATTGTAAGTAGTCAATTTAATACTCAAACAAATTAAGTTCAACTTCATCTTTTTAGTTCGTTATGTATCATGCACAAATTATCAATGGTGGTCGCTTTGCTGAGATTCGGGATAAGGATTATTTGCTGGCTGCTTTAATATTATTCTACGATTTTCTGATGATGTATCTATTTACATTCCAATTCGCACCCAAATGGTCAGATGATTGTGATGCGAACAGGAATGTGACAAGTATGCTGGTAGTCGATTCGCATCTGACAAAAACAACCACAAGCGGAATGGATCGTTTAGCTGGTCAAATTTCAGGTGCAGGCAATTGAGTTTTCCAAAAATTTCTGTTTAAATTTACGCGGTCAAATAAAAGTGCAACTCTTTGTATGTGAATGGGTAACACTTTTTTGGCTTGTCTAACGCAGCCAACTTAATGATGATTGAGATTTTGGCGCGCTGCCGCTGTTTACAAATTTGTTGTTGTTTTTCTTGCTGGCTGCGAATAAACTTTAATTGGCACAAAGCTGACATAAACAATAAAGATTTTTGCATTGTGCAACGTCACATACGACTGTCAGTTGAGCAAGAGCAATGGATCCCACTATATCTGTTTCAAAGGTAAGCGGAGGAGTTAAAAAGTTGGAAATTTACAATTGAAATTTGGTTTAAATTTAGGGCTGTTTTGTGTATAAAAATGGCGCAACACGAGCTAACAAAAAGACGCTCAGCAAACGCAAACACAGTGGCCCAGCAGCGACGAGCAGCCTGCTGGGCAAGGAGACCACCACGCAGCCATTCTATGCCGCCTACACGGACTGCTGGAATCAGCTCCACGAGCACATCCAACAGCTGCAAATGGCGAGCAATGCTCGAACGCTCGAGCAACTGGTGGAATTTGTGGGCACTGAGGGCCGTTGCCGGTTGGATGAGGTGCTGCCCACAGCGGCGCTGCTGACGGGCATCAATCAGCCGGATCACTTGAAGCAATTCGAGACGCTAACGCAACGCTTGCATTTGCAGCAAGTGGGACGTGTTTCAGTGCTTCAATCTCGTGATTGTGCCACACTAAAAGCAGCCATCGAATCCATGGTGTACAGCCTAATGTACGATCTTTCGGCAATGCCTGAGATGGAGGAGGAGGAGGAGGCAGACGAGGGTGAGCGTGATCGCAAGCGATTGCGACGGACACAGTGCACCCTAAAACAACTGCACGCTTGGTATTCGAATAATTTTGGTGGACCTGGCAAACAACGTGCTTTGGTCATTGTTCTACCCGACTTTGAGTGCTTCAATGCGAGTGTGCTGCAGGATTTTATTCTCATACTCAGCGCACAATGCGAACGCTTGCCATTTGTCCTAATCCTCGGCGTGGCTACTGCAATGACGGCGGTGCACAGCACTTTGCCATACCATGTGAGCAGCAAGATCAAGCTGCGTGTCTTTCAGACACAAGCGGCTCCAACGGGTTTGAATGAGGTGCGTCAAAATAACAGGATTATGACGAGTCATCTTTGATCAGCTTCTCCAATTCTTTCTCTCTTCCAGGTGCTGGACAAAGTGCTACTCTCGCCCAAATATGCATTCCATTTGTCTGGCAAGGCTTTCAAGTTTCTGACGCACATATTCCTCTACTACGACTTCTCCATACAGGGTTTTATACAGGGCTTCAAGTATTGTCTCATGGAGCACTATTTTGCCGGCAACGCGTTTGCTTTGTGCACCGGTTACAGTCAGGCGCTGGGACGCATCAATCAGTTGTCACATGAAGATATGGAGACGATCAGGCGTCTGCCCTCGTTTCGTCCGTATGTGGAGCAGATCAATGATTGCAAGCGGATTATTGCTGTGCTCACGGACGATGAGTATTTGAAGAAGAAGTTGCCGCAATTGTTGCGCGATTGTCTGCTGCACTTTATGCTCTTCCGATGCAGCCTGGAGTTCTTCACGGAGCTGGTCGGAGATTTGCCACGCTGTCCACTGGGCAAACTGCACCGGGAATTGTATGTCAACTGTTTGAATAAACCGATCACACAGCAGGCCGAGTACAAGGAATGCTGGCAAATCCTCAGCTTTATGTCCAAGGAGGCGTTTGTGGCCAAGTTGTCCAAATGCATTTCGTGCACCGAACACTTTCTCAGCGAGCAGATAGCGCCACTGGAATTGGGTGACGCCTGTGCCGAAGTGATGCGTTCCGAGCTGCAAACACTGAAGATGCTGCTCAACGATGTGGAACTGGCGACATTGGAGCAGCAGCCCCATGCCAATAGTGAATCCCATTTGTCGAGCGACGCACGCCCTCTAACCGATCTCACGCAGGTTTCCTCCCGGCAGGAGCTGAAGGCGCAACTGTTGCAACGCAGCAAACAGGACAAGCAACAGTCGACGTCGGAATATGCACGAGCTCTAACCAAGATCTTGGCACACATTGAGGAGCAATTGGTGCTGAAGCATCTGCGTCCGTTGCAGCAGGCACCACCACTCCACGAACTCTACGTCTTCACGGACATTGCAACTGTGCGGCGGAATATTATTGGTGCGCCTCGTGCCGCACTCCACACCGCACTGAATAATCCACATTTCTATATGCAATGCAAGTGCTGTGAGCTGCAGGATCAGACGCTGTTGGTCGGCACCATGCCCGATCTGTCCGTGGTCTATAAGCTGCATTTGGAATGCGGTCGCATGATTAACCTATTCGACTGGCTGCAAGCATTCCGCTCTGTGCTGCGCTCCGCCGACGAACAGGAGGATGCGGAAGTGTCACAGGAACAAATCGATCCACAGATTCAGTGAGTATTGAGGAGATATGAATTCCGTTGTTTAGCCTTTAAATGCATAACTATTTTCTTCAATTTAGGGCACGCTTCACACGAGCTGTGGCCGAGCTGCAGTTTCTGGGCTACATTAAAATGTCCAAGCGGAAAACGGATCACGCCACACGACTCACCTGGTAGATTCCAGTTTCTGCTTTATATTATTATTTAAATCCAATAAAACTTCTTGTATTTATTGAATGAAATAATGAAAAACTAAAATTTCTGTTCGTTTAAAAGAGAGATTTAAATTGAGTTAAATGAGGTGTAAATTCTAATAAAATAGTTCGTATATTTATTGAGATAAGCAATAAAAATCTTAAATTTCTTTTCGTTTAAGAGAGATCTTTAAATTGTAATAAAACAGTTTGTATACTTATCGAGAGAAATAATAAAAAACTAAAATTTCTTGTTGCTTAAAAGAGAGATTTAAATTATGTTTAAATTTTAATATGTCGTAATGATTTTTAAATGAAATGTAATTGAGCCTAAAACAAAGTACTTCAAAATGGGAACTTAATTTTAATTGTGGAATTATGCATAATTAATTAATTATATATATTCCTAATCATTTATATTTGAATAATACCATGTTTCAATTCCAATTAAAATCCCATGCTTATATCCCTTACAAAAGTTGGAAATAACGCTCTATTTTTAGACATTCCTTTTGCGTAATATCAAGGACGTCATTAAACCTTAACGTGTTTAAATTAGAGTTAGCACTTCGGGCTATCTCAAACGTCATTGCCACAAAAGCACATCCACCAATAATAGTCCGACAAAAATACAGTAGTCGTAACCGCAGACGTAATCAAATTGACCATATGCTGCTAATGCGCTTATGTTTGTTTAAATCTTGTGCTCTGTTTGTTGGAGTATTTACCACAAACTATTTGAAATATGGTGCAAGGAAAACGCAGTCCACTTTATCATATGGGGTGCTTTTCTGCCACTCTGCGGTTTGCCCTCATTTTGCCCCGCTAGTTCACCATATTGTGGCAGGCACCCTGTATATAGCAAACCAAAGTTACAAAATGGTATAAAATGTGCAGAGTTCTAAGGAACTGTCGCAGTTCTTCTCTACATTTCGTAGTGGACTGTCCATAAAGCGTTTATCTATAATTGTCAACAACAAGGATATCAAGATCAAGATATATTAATACATTCCAACTATGTATTTGCTAGCTCCATTTATTAAAATGGATGGCCTTATCGTTTTGCTGTTCCTCTCAGCCCTTATGCAAGGCATTGGAGCAGCCCCCATTGAGGTAATTATTACGAATCTTAAGTTAAATCATATAGTTATATCATATTAACATGTGTTTTTAATAGGAGCCTGAGTTGTGTGTACTGAAATCGGGAAGTATTGAATGCTCACCGGGTAAGTATTGACTTTGTCATAAAAACTCTAATATATTTATAAGCTTAAATTAGTTAAATAAAAAGTTAAATAGGATATTCTTAAGGCATGTTTTGATTTTACATTTTTATTATGCATAAGTAAAACAACAAGTGTATTTAAATAGCCAGAAATTTGTCTGCTTACCTCTCCATCCAAAGTCTTCATTTTAATTCTAAAGTTATCAAATTTATCATTAAATGAAAATCTATTTCAGTACCCATAACTTAAAAAAACGAATTTCTAATTTAAATACCCTTAGTCAAGCTTAATTTCATAAATATTAAAGTATATTACAGTCGTTTGCTCAGCTGCAACAATTGTATTCAAAGATTTCAGTAGCCAATGTATTCGACTTTAATAAACTCGAAATAATTATTTATTATTATTATATAGCATATTTATAAAAACTTACACTTTTGCCAGAAACACTATTATTTTATATTACTTAGTCTAAGGTATTCTTTTTTTTAAATAACCTTCATTAACTTAGATTTATTTTGAAGTTAAGCTCATTGTTTTTTATTTTTTAATAACAGCGTTGTGTTTTCTTCTCTGGGAACTTTTTTTTACTATGATTTTAGGGATATACGTTTATGGGCTTAGGAATTGATCAAGTTTTATGTTTATGCCTTTAGGTAGTTTTTGGGTTGGCTGGCAAAAATCCTCTAGACTGAACCCTCCACGTGGGTGCCGGCTGGGCAATGGACGCTGTGGAGCCTTTGGTTAAATGTGGAAATATCACTGATATCTTTTCTATTGGCATTATGGAGTCCACAGTGTCTAGCTAAGGACTTGGTACAGTTGCTCTATAACGCCTACGCGTAATAGGAAAGCTGATACTGAGCCATAGTCTAGAGGTGTCTATTATTCAGTTTAAATATCCATAAACAATTCTCTCTCTTTTACAAAATGTCATTTTCTTATACTTTACAGAAGCTCAAGAAGTAATTTGAGTAGTTTAAAACTATTACATTTTAAGTCGGATATTTTTCATTTAATTCACAAATTTAAATCAAGACTCGTTGACATCGAAAGCAAAGTCCAATTTATTCAAAAAACGAATTTAAATAATTTGAAATGAATTCCCATTTTTAATCTTTTCCGCAGAAACTCTTATAAATTTCAGATATTTAAAAAAAACAAGCTGATGCCGTGAAACTAAAGAGTTCAATTCTAAATTACTTAAGGATATCGTATGGGATCATATCAAAAATAAATTACACAGATAATAAGATGAGAGGCTATCAAGGACATCGAATACTCACAGATAAATATAATCAAATAATACAACGTGATTTATTTTATATAAATATTGCGATTTGAAAAATTGTGTATTGTATTGCATTTAATAAGTTAGCACATATTTTATAAATTGTAGCTATTAATTAATAATCAAATTAAAAAGCAAAACGTAAAATGCAAACGTGGCTTGTTTTTTTCTCTATTGTTTATAGCGAGTTTAGAGTCATCAAGCGTCTAAGCGAATATCAATAGAATGCAGCCAGAGCTCATCCTGTCCGGGTCCTGGAGTGGACTGGGTGCTCACATGAGCTTAAGTGTTTCAATAGCAGCCGCAATGCGTTCGATTTCAGTGCGGGATTCGGTTAATTTTGTCTCATTGGCTGATTGCACCTCGGCTGGCACCTTGGTGGCATAATCGGCTGCCTGAATCGCTGCGTTCAGCTTGCTGACAGTCTGCTCCAGTTGATCGCGCTTCTTGTGCAGCTTGGCAATCTCCTTGTCCGCCTCAATCAATCCCTTGAGCAGCAGATGCACCTCACACTGCCCCGAAACGGTGAGAATGGCGCAACCAGCCGGTGGCTGACTGTCAAACGTCACCGTGGAACAGTAGGCGATGGTGGACAGATCGTTGGCATAACGCTTGAGTATCTCATTGGGTGTAGCATCGGTGCACACAAT
Source organism: Drosophila anomalipes (assembly GCA_035041615.1). NCBI lineage: Eukaryota > Metazoa > Arthropoda > Insecta > Diptera > Drosophilidae > Drosophila > Drosophila anomalipes. The sequence goes on along the minus strand of JAWNKZ010000041.1, from coordinate 8,774,323 downwards.
AAATGCCTCCGTCTTCGTCTTGTTCGGCAAATTGTAATCGGAACGCGCCGAGCGTATGATGCGAGCTGCTTTCTGCACAAATTCCACATCAGCTTCGATTTGTGCACTGCGCCAGGAAGTGTTGGCTGCGGAAGAGGAATGTTTTTAATACAAAGTTCGATTTATTCAAAGCAGAGTGTTCCACTGGGAAAGATAACCTGTATGCATTCTCTCTCGAATATCACATTGGACAGAAACTTACTTGGATAGCTGGATACGCAAATGCTGGGCGTCTTGTCGGCACGTGGCAGACGCTGGAACAGCTCCTCCGTGATGAAGGGCATGAAGGGTGACAACAGACGCAGTCCATAATCCAAGCAAACATAAAGAGTGCGCCTGGCCGCCGCCTGCTGCTCCTCGCTGCCACTCAGGAAGATGGGCTTGAGGCACTCCAAATAGACGTCGCAGACATCGTAGAGCCAGAAGGCATAACAGGCACTGGTCACAGCAGCAAAATCATACGCCTCAAATCCCGTGTTGCAGGTGTCAATGGTGGCCGCCAATCTGGAGAGAATCCAGGCATCCATACGATTCGATTGCGCGTCGAGTGTGATCTGTGTATTGTAGCGTTCCTTGCCCGTGAAATAGAGCAAAGCGAATTTCGTTGCATTCCAGATCTTGTTGCAGAAGAAACGATAGCCTTGGACACGATTAATGTCCAGATTGATATCGCGCGCCTGGGTGATGTAGGCGCACAGCGCGAAACGCAACGCATCCGAGCCACATTCGGGTATGCCCTGCGGATAGTCCTGTTTCTGGCCCAGCTTGGCCTTCTCAATCTCACGCGGATCGAGATTGGAGCTAACCAACTGCTCGTGCAATCCCTCCAACGAAATACCACATATCACATCCATCGGATCGATAACGTTGCCTAGCGATTTGGACATTTTTCGGCCGTGCGCATCGCGTACCATTGGATGCAAATAGACCTCCTTGAAGGGCAGCTTGCCCAACAGCTTCTGACCGAAGAAGACCATGCGTGCCACCCAAAAGAAGAGTATATCATGACCCGTCTCCAGCAGCGATGTTGGATAGAAGGCCTGCATATCGGCTGTGTTGTCCGGCCAGCCGAACACGGAGAACGGAAACAGTCCCGAGCTGAACCAAGTGTCCAACACATCCGCATCCTGGTGCAGCACAATCTCACTGGCATTCACACCAAATCGTGCGGCAGCCTTTATCAATGCCTCCTGCTCCGAGCGTGCCACAATCCAATACTCCTCGGCATCGGGCTGAAACAGCAAGAAGGGAGATAAGATTTATAAAATTAAATCTAAGCTTTTGTGCCACTTGATAGGTTGAATTTCTATATAAACATTAAATTTTGTGTTCATTTAATTTAATTTTCTATTTTTCTGTGTCGACTGATTTTTTTTGCAAATTTATATAAAGTAAGAAGTCTTCTTTAATTTCCAAGGTTCACTCACCGTGCTTGCCTTGATGCTGGCATCCTTGAAGGTTACATGATAGGCGGGTATGCGATGTCCCCACCACAGTTGCCTGGACACACACCAATCCCGAATGCCACCCATCCAATGGTACCACGTCTTCGTATGATGCTCGGGCAGTATTTTAAGCTCACCGGAACGCACAGCTTCCGTGGCGGAGGCAGCCATATCCGCGCAGCTAACATACCATTGTGGTTTAATCAGTGGTTCAACCACATCCTTGGAACGACTACAAATGGGCACAACCATTGCATTGTTTAAAGTCTCACGATAAAGACCCAATTGCTTGAGCTTCTCTAGCAACCGTTTGCGACAATCGAAGCGTTTGAGCCCAGTAAATTCGCCATAGTCACCAACAATGAAGCCATCATCGTTGATGATGGTAATAAATGGAAGATTACAACGCTTGCCCACCTCGTAGTCATTGGGATCGTGGGCGGGTGTAATCTTAACGGCACCAGTGCCAAAATTCATGTCCACAAACTCATCACAGACGATGGGCAGACGACGATCACAGAACGGATGCACAACATGTTTGCCATGCAGATGCTTATAGCGCTCGTCTTGTGGATGGACGGCAACAGCCGTATCGCCAAGCATTGTCTCAATTCGCGTGGTGGCCACAATTATCTCCTCATCGCTGCCCTCCACTTTGTAGGCGAACTTGACGAGCACACCAAATTCCACTTTCTCCTCGTAGCCGGGTATGGCGAGGAATGTGCGTCCCGTCAACTCCACCTTGTCCACCTCAATATCCGAGATGGCGGAGCGTAGGGTGCACGACCAGTTGACCAAACGTGAACTGCGATAAATGGCACCCTTCTCGTGCAGACGCACAAAGGCTTCGGTCACAGCGCGACACAGTTTCGGATCCATGGTGAAATTTACACGTGTCCAATCGTAGGAGGAACCGAGTGCCTTCAACTGATCATAGATGCGACCGCCCTTCTCGCGTCGCCAATTCCAGATGCGTTCAATGAACTTCTCACGGCCCAAATCGTGCCGCGAGAGACCCTCCTCGCGCCACAGGAGTTTCTCGACCACCACCTGCGTGGCAATGCCGGCATGATCACAGCCAGGCACCCACAATGTGGTACGTCCCTTCATCCGATGATAGCGTGTAATGGCATCCTCAATTGCATTGGTCAGCGCATGACCCAGATGCAGTGAGCCCGTCACATTTGGCGGTGGAATGACCATTATGAATTTACCATTCGGATTGGGTGCATCAATGGAATCACGCTAAAGTTGAGATTATTAGTGAGATTGTTCTATTTATTTATATCTATATTTATTTCTCTTACGCCATATTCAGGTGTAAAGAAGCCCTGCTTCTCCCACCAGCTGTACCACTGCGCCTCCACATAGCGTGGACTGTACGCATCTGGCAGTGCTCCACTCAGATCCTTCTTCTCCCCGGGCGCTGTGTTGGCCGTATAAATTGCAGCTTCTTTTGTCTCTTTAGTGCGTTTCTATAATAATAAGGCAGAGTTTTAACATTAAAGCATACCCGATTTACTTATATTTGTATTATAAGGTATAACAATAGCAGCGCAACTAATCTAAAAACTTTCACCAAACCAAACAAAAAACTTAACAAATTTGTAGGCTGTGAGGTTGACTTACGATTACCCTGTACGACAGACCTACCACAATAATTTCATGTAATTTATATTTTTCTTTGTGTATTTTTTGGCATCCACTGATATTAGTTTAAATTAAATAAATAAATAAAAATGATTGGCAATACAAAACTAAATCAGCAGTCGTTGAATACTCTTCATACCACAAATCAAACCACAAGCACACAATTTTTCTTTAGAGTGTATAACAAAAGTAGCCTAAGCACTTAAAATACATTCACTTTTTACGCTGATTGCTTACCACAAAAATTATTTATTAATTTTTAAATTGGAACGAAACTATTGCATACTCATTGTATGCACACACAAATCAACCCGTTATTATCTTATTTTTACAAGGTATAACAATAAAGCTCAATTCACTTTTTGCAATGAAAATAATTAACGAATTTTGAAACTCGAATTGCACACGTTGACATGAGTCATTTGAGTGCGTGAATACCCTACAAACATAAATAATTGTAACAACAATAAAAAGGAGAAAACATAACCTTAAGCTTGCATTTACCTCGGGTTTCTCCTTTTTGTCGCCTGCTGCTGGTGCTGCTGCTGACTTTTTGTCCAATTTCGCCTGTAATTTAGCTAATTTCTCGGCTTTCTTTGCCTCCTTTTCCAATTGTTTGGCCGTCTTTGGTTGACCATCTTCACCGGTTGGCGTCTCCGCGGTGCTTAGTTCTTCTGGCATGTTGCTCTTTGTTGATTGTTGTCGTCGTCGATTGAGCTGTTGTAATACACAGCAACGTTTAAATAATTGTTGCACTCTGATGCAATACAATTGTGATAAATGGTAATGGTTACTTTACGGCTACTTCATGCAGCTTGCATCCACAGATGAAAACGTGTGCGAATTGTGTGACCAGATGTGCTATTTATTTTACCATGCAACATCGATATATACGCTCAATTGCAAGGTACTCAGTCTATCGATGCTTTTGGTATGTTGTTATCGACTCTGTTACAGCGCTAATTCTATCAATGTGTTTTGTTAAAATTAGCAAAAAAATGTGCAATTTATGTGTATAAACTAGGCTGCTGATTGTAAAAAAGTGAATAGACAGCAGCAACAAACCCTGGTTTTACATGTGCGTGATATGAAAAGTGCAAATGCCAAATGCAGTCAAAAGCCACAGAAATGCCAGTGGACAACGACAACCGATTGGAGACGATGCGCCTTCCTCCAATTTTAGTTTAGTTGGACACTGATTAGACGCCAAGCGCGTTGGATGTTTATTCTGAAAACCCCAAAAACAAATAGTTTGGTAAACACGCACACACACACCTATACACACATGTACACATAGAGAGAGAGAGCGAGAGAGGTGGTGTGCAGCTAATCTATTGTAAATAAACCGCATACTGCTGCTCTATTGTGAACGAACAGTGTTCTCGGTCACGTACGCCGTTTGTTGTTGCATCTGTGTTGTTCTGAGTAAAAAAAAAAAAACTATTGCGAATTTCTTTCGAAATTTGTGTATCGATATCACCTGACGAGCCTGCAAGCGTTTAAAGGAGAGCGACAGAGAGAAAGAGAGAGAGAGACAGAGAGAAAGCCAAGGAACAACTTTTCTTCCATAAGGTGAGTGAGTTTTCTTCTTCTTCGTCTTTAGTTTTAAGTGTAGCATTATTTAATTTGCAAAAGACATTTCGCAAAATCGATTTTTCATTTTACCTTTGAGAGTCGCCACCAGAGCTTAATTCTCGTGCCTCTCTTTGTGGCCCACTCTTCTCTTTTTATGTGTTTGTGTTTTTTTTTTTGCCGGGTAATGCGTCATTTGAGCCTCGTCTTAAGAGCTGTGGAATAAATTACATTGATAATAATTTTTTAATTAATGGGCAGCCACACTCGAAGAAAATTTCTTAATTATGTGCCTAATGTACATTCTATCAGCTATGTAAATAATAGATACGTGTATGATTACTTAGTAATAAATATTCATTAATTATCCTTTTAGCTAGGCATTCTAAAATTAGCTCTTTAAAATGTCAATTTCAGTTCATTTCTTCTTCGTCTTAGAACTTTAGCTGCCTTTAGCTGATTTCAGCTATTAATAATAAATACGTGTTTGATTACTTATGGTAGTCATTGTATTAATAAATATTCTTTAATTATCCTTTTAGCTAGTCATTCTAAAATTACCTCTTTAAAATGTCAATTTCAGTTAATTTCTCTGTTATAGATTTTTAGCGGCCGTAATCGTTTTTCAATTCTAATGTCATTTTAATCATGATTTTCTTCTCTATATTAATACTTAATTGTAGCTATAATTATAAAATATAGTATTTATAGTAATTGTATTTTAAATATTATTCAATTATTCTTTTTATTGGGCATTCTAAAGTTATCTCCTCAAAAGGTCAATTTCAGTTCACTCTTTTAAACTTGAGAGTTGCATAACTGTATCAAAAATGAATCGATTTTGAATTTCACAGTATTTCCTCATTTCATTTAGAAAACACAATTTTAAACCAAAGTTCACTCATTGAACTCCGACTTCAATATCTTGCTCAATAAGGAACCATTTGAACTGCATTAATTACACAATAATTACAAATCAATTATACAATATATCAGTAAAAAACAACATATTCATAGAACTATTAGACTGCATTTGGTATAATTCATTGCAACTTGGTCACCTACCGCCAGTTGGTCAATGATTTCCAATATTGCCACGCCCCGAAATTTAAGACGACAGCTGTCGGGTTAGTTGTGCGGTGTTAATGACTTCTTCTAAACAAACAAACTCACCTCGTGCAAACAAAACAACGACGACGACCAAATGTTTGAAAGCCAAATACCATATCAAATAAAAAAAAAGTTATTGACATGAGTAGACGACAACCCTTAACTGGAGAGAGGAGTCGGCAGCAGCAGCAGTACATGAAACAATAGGGATCGAGTCGAGGCAAACTGACCTGCGACAAAAAGACAGCGCCAGGCCCATAAACTCCTGTGAGAAACATCTGCCCTTCTTCCGAGTCCTTTCTGTCTACCTGCAGACGCAATGGGAACTAGAATGGAAATGGGAATGGCACACAGATCCAGACAGAGTTCAATGTACGCCTGCGCAAACATTTCACAGGATGAATAAAGCGCAGCTGCGATCGGGATTCCCGTGTCTACTCGGATGTTCCTGATTTTTGAGCTCTCTTTTCGTTTCTTCTTTTTTTATTGCCTTTGCTGTTTGTGTTTTCGCACTTCCTATGCGAAAGCGGAAATCTTGAATACTGTAACAGTTTTGTACTTGTATGTAATCTCTGCCCAACGATCGCTTTATCCTGGCCACGCCCTGTTTCTCGCTTACCGGTTTGTGGCCAAAAAAAACAAGTTGCTCGAAACGCAATTTGAAACTTTATTTTTTTTGTGGGGTCCTGTTCCCTTTCTCTTTGCAGAGGATTGGGGCGATCGTTGGCTGTCTACGGGTCTCGTCACTGTCGTCTCGTATTGAGTTACAGTTGTGCCTGAAAAGCTGACACAAACGGATCTGGTTTATATTATGAGTTTGTGTTGCTGTACTTTATACTTTGTCAGCACGATATTCATATGCAGGCTGGCTGAGCTCCGTTTTTACTGGGGGGTCACATGCAGGTGATGCATTCGAGGCAGCTGCCAGTGTTGCCTAACCAGCATATAATTACTTTAGATTCAAAAAACGACGCTGCGGTTAAAATCAATTTCGGTTTGGTTTTTTTGTTTGAGAATACCCAAAAATACATATAAAAAGATGTTTTGACAGCTGCAATAAGTTAAAATTACTTTAAGTTTTTATATAAAACATAAATTTTAGTATAAAATAGGTTTATAATAGGTTTCAGTTAAAAGTAGCCAGTATACAATTATCAAAATATAATAATAATAAAGGGTGATGCAATTAAACGTATTGTTTTGAGAATATAAATTTGTTTTATTCAAGTGAAAATATCTTTGAGCTTCCCAAATCTATGCGAAATAACACTTTAATTAAGAATAATATTTGTATATCAACTATTGAGAGTCTTTTAAGAGTTTACTGTTTAATAAAGACTTCGGAAGCGTCTCAGGCTTCGTAGTACATCAATTTGTCAATGTTTTGTGATTGAACTCAAAGTTCAACTAGCTATTAATCAAATCTAAATAATGACAAGCCTAGCAAATCATACAACTGTCTCAATACACACACACACAACTAGGCACACACTCAGTCAAATATTAACATTGAAGCAAGCGCAGCCAATCAATCGACGACCATCAGCTGCCACGTAGAAATAGCAACTGAAAATGGAAAAAGGAAAAATAGAATATAGAAACTGCTGCAGATGCTGTGCATTGTTGGGCACTTTGGGTCCTTGGTCCTTGGTCTTTGGTGCTTGGCACATGCCACATCAACGAGCGTTTATCTAGGGGAAGTCCCATTGCAGGCAGGCAAAACCAGATGTTCAGCCGCACACAATCAATGCAACAGCGGGGCAGCTGCCACTGCCCAATGAGGCAGTCAGGCAACTCAGTCGACTTGCAGCCGGCTGGCAGTAGATTGGTAGACCGATGAGGCACGGAGGCACGAAGGCATTCATTAGCATTACCTTTTGAACGGGTCGACAGATGGCTGGCTGAGCAGGCTGAGCAGGCAGGCAGGCAGACAGCTGCTCCTTTTACCATTTGGGCCATTGGGCTAAGCACTTAAAGTGCAGGTGTTGTTGTTGTTGTTGTTGCTGCAGTTATACTTGGCCAGTTGTAGTCAGCTGGTCTCAATTTTAGCCGGGTTGATTTTTTGGTTTTCCTGACCGACCCTACACATTCTATGGGGATGTTGCCAAAAAATCAGCTGTTTTTGCGCAATGTTTATAAACAAAAACTGTGCTGTAGTAACCCTTGGAACCACCACTGAGTCTCGTAGCAGTAGCAACCACCAGCAGTAACAACCAGCGCAGCAGCGGCACACGACCAACCATCATGTCCACGACCTACTTTGGCGCACTTTACTCTGGGCGCACATGGCGCATGGGGTGGTTCCGCTCACAACAACAACACAACAGACACGGCAACAACCACATCGAGACGGCCTTTTGTAGGTGCAAGGACGTTTTGCGTTTTGCCGGGCAAATAACCCCCCCAAAAACACAGTTCAACAGGAGCCACCACCAAGTCAAAGGCAGAGACAGAGGCAAAGTTAAAGGCACCGACCAACATGTGCTCTACTGCTGCTCCGCTCTTGGTCATGTGCGCTTTAACCAATCCACCACCAACCAAACAACTGACTGACATATATATATATATATATTTTTAGCCACCTTGCAGTTCATTGGCATGTGCCGCCGGCGTGTGTCATCAGAAACGATGACGACGACTCATCCACACAACGTCTTCGTCACTTTTAGGGGTTTTCCCAAAAAGAAAAAAAAATTGTGAAACGGAACAGCAAGCAAAACAAAAGTGCGACTTGGTGGTAGTTAGAGTCGCGCTCCCATTCATAAAGCATAACATAAACATACCCCCGGATATATCTATACATATAGATATATATATATATATATATATATTTATATATATATTGTAGTATGGAGTATAGTGCATTGTTTGCTGTTTATTTTTGCCGCCTCTATTCGTCTCTATTTCTAGGTGGTGATTTCCCGACCTAATCGCAGGTGTATATATATTATATATTTATATATATATTTATAGACAACCCCCTAAAAACTTCTCGGCTAATTCAACAGGTCGCCTCGGTTCGAGTGGTTGCAAGTGTTTACATGTGTGTGTGCGGGTGTGTGTGTGTGCGAGTGTGTGTCCCTGGCCCGATTGAGGGTAATTAGTATATTTTTTTGGGGTTATATTGTGGCATTGACCCAAGTTTTTCATTATATATATATATATATATATATGTATGTCGTGGCAAAGGGGTTGAAGGTCATACAGGTTGCTATTTTTAAGTGGGTTGTTGAGAGTTTCGGAATTTAATGGGTAATTTTAGAAAGTTGTCTTTTGCAATGCGTAGAAATAAGAAAAAAGACGCATGCATTAATTTATAGCATACTTATGTGCAAAAAGTTTAGCATGATTAGAAAAATTATGAATACTTTGGAAAACTTTAATATATGTGAATCCCATTTTGAATTTAGTTTCGGTGTTGAGATAAATAATCCTTTTGAGAAAGGAAATTAGTTAATATTGAAGTAAAGTTTTAAATAAGGATCTGAATACTCAATAGTTAATATTGATGCCTTTTTAATGTGTTGCATTTTAATTTTTCTTACAAACAAGTTTTTATGACCTCGCCTCTTAAATTTCCTCGTTTTTTAATTGTCTTTATGAATAAATTCCTATGAAATTTGATTTTTTTAATGAACACATTTAATTTTCAGCGTTTCGATTAGAAAATTTCATCCCCATATGAATGAATTCACATCAGCTCATTAGGAAACTTGATTTTTGCTTGAAATAATTCAATATCCTTGAATTTCTTCCACAAAACAGTCTTGAATAATGATTAATTATTTTGCTTCCTTTTGTTTTTTGTTTTCTCCTCTTGTTTTCTTCGTTTCCTCTTAATCTTCAATGTGAGCTGAAATCGAGCTGTCCTTGATATGTTTTGGCCCCATTTCACAAGCTATTTGCGAAAATTGTGTAATTGGAGCATGTGTAAAAAGGAAAAGAAAAAAAAAAACATAAAAAACAGGAAGGGAAATGCCTGCGTAGGATCCTGTTTTCCGTCCTGGCTGCCACTTGAACACGCGCGTCCCTTTAACTTGAAAATATATATTTTCGCTTTTTTTCGCCTACTCATTTTTTTTTTGCTCAGCGCTTTCAAAATGGCGACGCAGCTGACCAAAAAAAAAAAGAAGTAAAATCAATGCAAGCAGGCGGCATACGTGCGTAGACAAGAAGAAGAGCAAGCGCAGCAACAACAACAACAAGAGCATTAGAGAAACAGAAACGGCAAGCGCTGACAGAGGCAGTGTCAGAGGCTAAACAACAGCCAGACGACACTATAATATTTTTCGCAGGCGCAAACACAATGGCGGACAACGGCAACAAAACGGAATAGCAAACAGCAAAAGAGAATTAATTAGATTGGCAGGCAGGCGGCAGCTGGGCGCAATAGCAGCAGAGAGAGCATGTGTGTGTGTGTGTGTTTGAGAGAGAGGGAGAGAGAGAGAGCGCCATTGCAATTGCGAGTGCGCAAGTACGAAAACAAGAAACAGCGTAGAAAGCAGCAACGAAAGCTTCTACAACAACAAGATGAAGAAGCAGAAAACTACTATGACGATCCAGGAAGAACAATAACTAACAACACAAAATATGCTTAAGCCAAGCCAAAAAAAAGGATATACTACGAAAATGTAACGAACGAACGAACGGCGGCAACTGCAAAGCAAAATAAGAGCAAAAAAAAATAAATACAACACAGTTGTGCAATTGAGATAACAAAAGGGAAACTTGAAAGGAAAAAAAAAATAAAAATAATAAAAAGGGGACGCGCGCTTTGCTTTTTGTATGTTGTATGACGCGTGTGCCGCCTGTAAGCTGCCACAAAAGGATATAGAATAATAAATAATGCTTGCTGCTGTTGTTGTAGTCGTAGCAGCAGCAGCTGAGGCCATTGGCGAATTGAAATTTTATGAGAAAACTGAAATTGTATTAGAAAATATGCTGCGTGAATCACACACGAGACAAACACACAAATACACACACACACAGTCGCACACATACACGCTATGCTTATGTTAAAAAGGGGACGCACATTATGGCAGTCTCTACGCGCTTTCGACGCTCTGCTCGCAACGACTGCGCAGCCGACAGGACGCAGAACGACGTCATCACTATGAATTGTTGTTGTTGTTGCTGCTGCCGGCGCTGTTTTTGTGTTCCTGTTTTCGCTTTTTACCGTTCAGTCAATGACCACATTGTGTACACAACGCATGTAAGAGTGTGTGTGTGTGTGTGTGCGTGTGTATGTGTATGTGTTTGCCTTTGGTCCTGTCCGGAAGTTGACGCCGCCGTCGCCGCCTGGTCATTCTCGTCGCTTTTGCCCAAGCTCGCTGCGACGCTTGCTCTCTCTCTCTCTCTCCTTCTCTCTCTCTCACACACACTTGGACTTTTACTCGATGTTGTTACGCTTGAGCTACTTTTGAGAAAAAACAAGTTTTCGCTGCGCGCAGGATCCGGCTCCCCAACAACACACACACACGCACACACACACACACATAAACGGAAAGTGCACTTCAGCTCCTGTTTTACGCCTCGCAGTCAGTTTTTGGTCCTGTGCGCGCACGGCCTCTCGCGTCACGCTTTGATCCTGCCGTTGCCTCATTGCCTTGTTTCTCCTGCTGCCTCGTCCTGTTTTCCTGTCGTCCTATCACCCATGCCACACATACCATAGGCGTTGCCCAGCTAATGACATGTTGTAAATTATATATTCCCCATGCTCTCCCATGTTTCTCCCGTTTCTCTTGTCTCTCGTCTCATTCTTCTTGTAATTAGTTTGGTTTCGCTTTTTGCGCTGCGTCTGCTTAAATTCTCTATATTTACAAGACTTTTGTGTTTTTGTTTTTTGCCCTGTTTTTATCCAGTTTTTTTTTTTTAATTTGGTGGGGATTACATCTTGTTAGGCCAGTTGTGCAAAGTTGCTCGAAAGTTGTTCTGACATATTCAGCATATTTGCAATTACCTTCAGCTGTTCAGCAGATCTTCTGTGTACACAGTGTATATTTTTGTGTTGTATTTGTGGTTAGCTTTAATTTAATTAAAAAAGGAAACCGAGTAGGTTTGGAATGGTTTTGTTGTTTGCTGCAGTTTGAGGAGGGTCCTTATTGAAAAACAGAATTTATTGCATCTTTATAAATGCGTGCTATTTTACAAACTGTTAATAACCTAAATATTCATTTCCATGACTTCAAACTTACATAAATATGTCTTCACCATGAACGTCATTCTGTAGAAGCCTTAAAATGTCCTTTTGAGATTTCAAAACTTAGTCAAAACTGAACCAATTATTTTTGCTGAGTTCATTTTAGTCATGGTATTTTCTCTAGAACTATCCTATATATTCAATATAAACAAATGTTTTTTTTCTCAAAATTATTATTGAAATTCTGATATTCATGCTTGAGGTCGTCTTCCTTCAACTTAGCTGTCAAGCATTATGTTCAACGACAGTTCGAAAAGGAAATATCCAAAACGCAATTGAAACCTGTGTGTAATTGAGCCCCACATCAACAGCAACAACAACATCAGCATCAGCAACATTGCCAGCTACTTAAGAGCTGCGATTTGACGTTTTAAAATAGAAATGATTTTCGTTGTTCCCGGAAACTTAAAAATGTATTTTGAAAGTGGCAATGGAAACCACTCAAGTAGCAGTTGAGAAACGCTCTGTCTCTCTCTCTCTCTCTCTCTCTGTGTGTGTGTGTATTTACATGAGTTGCAAGTGATCGATATCAAGGGAAAGCAGCGTACCCAGCTTAATGTTAAACCTCGCATATAAATCTCACGCTAAATGCAAGGACTAAAAACAAAGCGTAATTATTTGTAAGCCGGGCACGTATTCAACTCGCTCTCCAGCTCCTGCTCAGCTAACTAGCTAGAGAGAGAGAGAGAGAGAGAGAGAGAGAGAGAGAGAGAGTGAGTGAGTGAGAGAGAGAACGCTTGAAGCATGGCAAATTTTGCATTTGCTGCAGCTCGTTTTTGGCATTATTATTGCTCACCAAATAAAATCTATTGTTCGCAAAGAAACAACTGCCGCTTTTCCTCCATTCGCATTTTCCACACACACACACACACACACACGTATATATATATATATAAATATATATATCTGTATAGATGTGTGTACATTTATATTTGTATATCATTCATTGTCGTTCGTCCTGTCAAACTTGTTTGTGCTCTCGTTCTCTCTTCTCGCTCACTTGGTTTTCCTTTCCTTTTGCACATTACGCTTTAGCCCCGTCATTCGCATTAAAAGGACAACGCTCTATGTCTGTCTGTGATTCTCTCTCTGTGTGTGTCTGTGTGCGAGTGTGCGTGTTTGTGTGTTTATTCGCTGCTGCCTATTTGCGTCGCAGTTGGCGTCGCTGTCGGCTCCGCTTCGCTGCAGCAGCAGCAGCGCTGTTTCGTCCTCGCCAGGCTTCGTCGTTGTCGTTTCAGTTTACGCTCGCAGCTCCGACAGCTCAGAACATGTTGCTGATGACATCCGCGCTCGTTGCCGTGTGTGTGTTTATTAGCAGCAAATAAATGTTATATGTATATATATATATACAAACATAAATATATCAAGCAACAACAACATCATCTTCATCTTCACATTTTCTATTGAGTGCTGCTCCGCCCCCCTCCACACACCCAGCAGCCCCAGCAGCCGGTCTCTTCAAAAACTGACTCAGCAAATGTTGCAGGACAACATTTTTGTATTAATATTCCACAATCAACAACAACAACAAATCGAATGAATTCTTGTGTCTCAAATAAACAACAACAAATTGTGCAATTGTGCAAAAAATAGCGAGCAAAAAAAAAGAGAAAGAGCCAAAAGAGCATAATACTAAAAGAAAAAAGGGAGCGCGCGCTTAAGCAACAAAAAAAAAAAGAAATAAAAAAAAATTGAAAAAAGCAAAAGCTTAAAAAAGTGTAGCACACAAAAAAGTGAACAACAAAAGAAAAGGCTTTTTTGCATTACCAAAGAGCGATAAATACGAAACACAAAGCAAAATGTGCAATAAACTGGCAAAATAAAACATAAATGAAAACTTTGGGATTAAAATAACAACAATAAAAAGAGTAGACGAAAACGCAACGAAGCAGCGCACACAAGTGAGTCAAAAAAAAAAAAGAAGAATTTTCAACTTTTTTATTTCCAACATACACAATGCATATTACTTATACATATAAACCAAATGGCACACACACACACACACGAATATATATATAAATATATATATGGCAGTTGCGCTCTCTCTCTCTCTCTGTCGCTCGGTTCCTCATCGTTTTATTCGTTACATTTTGGGTCTCGTCCTATTTGTCATCCTGGCCGCAATGCTTCTGTCTCGCTTGCGCTCATGGCGCGCACTCGTTCCTCTTCCTCGTTGCCGTCGTCATCGTCTCTCGTCGTTGTTGTCTTCGTCTCTCGTCGGGTGGTGGTACAGTTTTCTGCGTAGACCCAAAATTGCGTAAATTTTCTTCCATGTAGTTTGCTCGCATGTCTCGCACGGCGTTGTCGTCCTCATCATCGTTTTGTCGTTTGTCGTCCTTGTTCCTGCTGCTCTGTCGTCGTCCTGTTTATCGTCGCAAACTTACAATTTGTTTATTTGTTCATCATCAATTTTGCTAAACATTTTGAAAGTTTTCACATACATAATAAAAAGGTTTGTACGATTGGTTTTCTTTTTGTATTCTTATTGGGCGTGTTTTTTTCACAGCGTATCTTTTTTGCTCTGCGCCATTTTAATTGGTGTCCTTTTTTATGTTTTTCGTATGTATGTACAGCTAACGGGATTAGTTTGACTCTTCCGCTCACCATTTGAATACCAACAAATATCATTAAATTCGCCTATCCACAATTATTTGTAACTGTATCTATTTTATTTGCCTCGACTGATTCATTTTATTCAACATAACGTTTTCTATACACAATTTGTGTGTACATACAATATATATATGTCTGTATGTATGTAGCGCAAATAACCCAGAAAGCGACCCAATGAAAATATTACATATTTTTGGCCTACGTGCCGAGGAGATATTTTCAAAAAGGAGCTCATATGAATATTTTGGAATTGCAAGGAGAGCCAGAGGAAATAAAGAGATGTAAATATGTAAATATTTGATCAGCAATAAAATTAACTAATCAAAAAATAATATATCTTAATTGAAGTTTGGTTTATTAAACAGAATTCAAATTAGACTATGTACACAGGTACAACAGAATGCAGATCTTATTTGTGGGATAATAATTGCAGCTAAAGACGCAGTCTTAGGTTCGAATATTCACATCTGTTAAAATTATTATAATTTTGTATAAATTTAAATATGAATTAAAAATTTTATGTAAAATTTATCACAATTTTTATAAACTAAATATAACAATTGCAGTAAAGAAGGAATGATAAATACTTATCGTTGAGCTCTCAATACGAATTCTCAAATATTTAGCTGAAAGCTGTTAGTCTTTTAGTTTAAGTACTATTCACATTATGTTATTAATAAAAAACCAAGCAAAATAAATATTATTTAAAATAAGCCAATACTTTATGTCAATCAACTAATCAAAGATCTTTTCTGTCGGCAAACAACAAAATTTGACAACATTTTTGAATTGCTACAAATTTTTAATCAAATATTCTACAACTTTTCAGCGCAGTACAAAGGAAAATTAAACGAATTAAATATAGAATATAAGAATATATGACGAAAAAAATAAAAATAGATGTAAGCTAATCAAAATACAAGATCAATGCACCTTTCTGCGTCGAACCATAAAAACTGGCTGGGCAACAACAACAACTGAAGCAGCAGCAGTGGCAGAAGGGGCAGTGTCAGCAACTGCCTCTGGACTGCATATCCTGCCAGCCTCTAGCGACTGCCTGCCTTGGCCTGAGCCCTGCCTGCCTGCCTGCTGTTGTTGTGTTGTTGTGTTGTTGGCTGTCCCATTGAAAAAGGGCGCTCGAATATAAAAGTTGCAGCTGTTCCTCGTACCTCAACTGCTATTTGCCTTAGCAACAACAACAACAACAACAGCAGCAGGAGGAGGGGCACGGCACGCATTCATGCTACACAACAAAAAAAAAGAATGAGTCTTAGAGTTAGTGCTGAGCATCTGCGCTGATCGCTCTCCGATCGCTGCTGCTGTTTGTTGAGCGGCATTTGCGCTCTCTCTCTCTCGCTCGCTCTCTCTATCACAATCTCCCCTTCTCTCTCTCTCTCTCTCTCTAGCAATTATAGATAAGCGCATGTGAATAAAAATGTCTGATATACCGCGCATTATGGTATTCCGTCCCAGCTGGGATGAGTTCAAGGACTTTCCCAAATATGTTGCCTATATGGAATCACAGGGTGCCCACAAGGCCGGACTGGCCAAAGTTGTACCGCCAGCCGAATGGGTGCCACGTCGCAGTGGCTATGCAGATTTGGATACATTAAATGTGACAATACCGGCACCCATTTGTCAGGTGGTCACCGGCAAACAGGGCTGTTATCAGCAAATCAATATACAAAAGAAACCGTTGACGGTTAAACAATTTAGCGAATTGGCCAGCACCGAACGCTATGCAACGCCCAAACATTTCGATTTTGAGGATCTGGAGCGTAAATACTGGAAAAATATCACCTATGTGGCGCCCATTTATGGCGCCGATGTCAGCGGCAGCATCACCGACACCGATCAGGATGTAAGTCATCGTTATGGATATATATAGGTATATATGGTGTATTTGATTTTATGCCTTGTTGTTGTTCTCGCACTCGCAGAGCTGGAACATTAATCGACTGGGCAGCATTTTGGATTTTGTCAACAAGGACTATAATATCCAGATCGATGGTGTTAATACGGCATATTTGTATTTTGGCATGTGGAAAACGACATTCGCCTGGCACACAGAGGACATGGACTTGTATTCAATTAACTATTTGCACTTTGGTGCGCCCAAAACGTGGTACGTTGTCCCGCCCGAATATGGCAGACGGCTGGAGAAGATCGCCAATCAGTATTTTCCGGCCAGCTATAAGAATTGCAATGCGTATTTGCGTCATAAAATGACATTAATATCGCCACAGATACTCAAACAGCACAATGTGCCCGTCAGCAAGGTAATAATTGATGTTGATTTCGATTTCATCTATAAAGTGTCGTCGAAATTGAGACCTCTTTGAGGAAGTACAAAAATGTTGACTGCATTTCAATTGCATTTGGTTTTTAATTCTACTTCCACTTTTTTATATAGCTGATTAGCTGTGACTAAAAATTGGTTTTATTTGCCAAGCTTGATTGGCTTTCAAAAGGGACAACTTTTTATTATGTGGTTTGTTTAACAGTAGTTAAATAATGACTGTTTATTACATAAATAAAATTGAATTGGTTCTATATAGACTACTAATATAACTACAATTTCTAAATGGAACCTGAAAAACTACTTCACATTGCCTTGCAAAGAGGAACTCAATTCGAAATCGGCACCAAAACCAAGTCGATCGCCTTCTACTTAACTCTTTTAAACACAACACACAGATCACTCAGGAATCGGGCGAGATAATGATAACGTTCCCGTTTGGCTATCATGCTGGCTTCAATCATGGCTTCAACTGTGCCGAGTCCACAAATTTTGCAATGGAACGCTGGATTGAGTACGGCAAGCGGGCCACGCAATGTACCTGCAGCAATGACATGGTCAAAATCTCAATGGACACATTCGTGAAGCGTTTCCAAAGCGAACGCTACGAGGCCTGGCTCGAGGGACGCGATATCGGCCGTCATCCCGAGGATGCGAGCAATGCGGTGCCAACAGCGGCGCCTCTGCCCCCACATCTCGATGTGCTGCTGTGTGATAAGAAGTGGGTTTGAAATAACACAAAAAAAAACCAGTGGGTTTAAATATTAACAATCTCTTGCAACTCTTTCTTCCCCCCTCTCTCTCTCTCTCTCGCTCAGAATGAAGAAGCAATGCAATCCCACCAAGGCGAAGAGCTTCAAGGAGCGCAATCCTGATTTGGATTTGGATGAAATCCAACAGAATCCCAATGTGCCCGACGATGTCAAGGCCATGCTAAAGGAGAGTGTGCTCACCCTGACTGAAGAGGAGGCCGATTTTGTGCCCGAAGACACGATGAGTCTGCAGAGTCCGGCGGATTTTAAAACGAAGCAGGAGCTGCTCGAATACATGGACGATGGCACTGGTGAGACACAGTCTAGATGACCCAAAACAGCTTTTGCTTATTATCTTGCTCTCTCTCCCCCTCTCTCTGCTGGCATAGAAGATGATGATGAGGAGGAGGATTTTAAGCGGCGCAAACATAAGCGCAAATATGATGCTGACTACGATGATGATTGGCTGGCGAGCCAGCGACGTACCAGCTCCAGGAACAGCAGTCGTGGTCGTAGTCGTAATAAAGATGATCGCTCCATATCACCAGCATCCTCCACATCCACATCCTCGACATCACGGGGAGCACGAGGAGGCGGTTCGCGCAACAAAGCGAATTCAACGCCCCGTAAAACGCCGGCGAGACGAAAAAAGGACACATCAGCAATAGATTCGCCGGCAGCAGCAGCAGCAACAGTTGCTGCAACAGCAATCGCTGAGAGCAGCAGCAGCAGCAGCAGTAACGTTGGCGCAGGTGAGCGCAACAGAAGCAACAGCAGCATCAGCAGCAGCAACAACTGCAGCAGCAGCATTAGCAACAGCAGCAACAGCAACAATAATCATTGCAACAACAACAACAACGCCACAGTCACTACAACTAGCATAGTCACATAAGAATCACAGTCACACCTAATTGCCACCCACCCACCCCTCCATCCATCCAGCCCTTCCACAGCTATCTCTATTCCCTCCACCCACTGTTAACTAACATTAAAAAAAAAACCCAAATTTTTATGTCACAAAAAAATCCCACATTTTCCTATATAGTCGCTCTTATTGGTGTATCAACGTCAACGTCGTCGTCGTCTTTTAGTTTCTTTTTCGTGTTTTATAAGTCGTGAAAAGCTGTGTCCTATTTTGTAAGCGCCTGACAAAAAGAAAATATATGAGAGCACCCTATATATATATATAAAGAAAAATAACTATATGCTAAAAACTAACCAAAAACCAAAACTGTTTTACTAAAAATATTTGCAAAAAAAGAACCAAAAAAAAAAGAGAAAAAGAGGCGCAAATTTCGTTTCTTGGTTGGGCTTCAGTTTCAGTTGAGCTTCGCTTCGCTTCGCTTCGTTCCTTCGTTCGCTTTGCCTATACATATACTGCTCCTATATATATAGCTATATATATGTATATGCGTATATGTGTGTGTGTGTGTGTCCTGTGTATGTTGCTTCAATAATTCCCAACGCTAACATCATATAACAACTACATCAACCAACATCCAATCACAACAACAACAACATCAACAACAAATCCCAACACTTTTTCTTTTTGCACATGTAATACAAAATTTCCAACGAATTTTTACAGATGCCAAACGCAGACTCAACGAACAACAACAGCAACAACAACAGCCGCAGCTGCAATTTATGCAACAATCGCGCAAATTTGAGGGAAAGATACCAAAACTAAGTCAACAGCAAAGCGCAAGTGTAGCAGCGACAGCAGCAGCAACAACAACAACAACAACAACATCTAGTCAGCAGCAACAACAAAAAATTGTCTGCATCAACATGTTGCCAGCGGCGAATACACTAAATGGCATTCCACAGCAACAACAACAACAGCAACAACAATATACCAGCACCGATGGCAATGTCTATCAGCTGCAAAACGAAATACTCTGTGATGCAAATGGTCAGGCAACAACAACAGCAACGGCCACATATCAAACAACGGCCGCTGCTGTTGCCAGCAGCAACAGTAGTCCCCAACAGCAACACCAACATCAGCAGCAGCAGCAGCAACATGTTGCTGGTAAGTTTTGACTCCTTTATCAAATTTGTTTGTCGTTTTTTTTGGTAGTTGTATATTTGCTTTCGTTTTTGTGCTCGTTTTTTTTTTGATGGTTTTTCCTTTTTTTTTTAATTGATTAGCTACTCACTAACAACTAATTTTGTTTATTTGTTTATTGATTTCATATCGTATTTAACAACAACCATTAAGCGCTCGACTCTCATCGCATTATTATCAAGCATCTCAATACCATTTTGTAGACAATTGTTTCGTTTATTGGATTTATGTTTTTCTGTTGATTTCTAACAATTTTTGTGCCAAATCAAACTGCAGCTAACAACAACAACAACAAGAAATAAAGTGAAATTCCATTAAAATTTTATTTATTTTTTATATATGTTTATGTTCAATTACAAAATTGTGCTGGTCCTCCATTTGCGGTGTTTTGTTTTTAATTAAAAGAAAAATTGATATAAATCGAGAACAAAAATTCAGTCGCAAACCGATTTCATCCACACGACACCTGTTCAATCAATGTGCCGCAACAAAAAAAAAGAATCTACAATAATGCATCTCAACCCAATAACAAATCGCTTATCAGTTCATTTACACTTCAAATAACTCGTACATCAAAAAAAAAAAATAATTAAAAAACCAAACCAAACTCTTTGCTGAGCATATTTTTCTTGCTGTCTCATTTCTTTTTTTAATATATGTACATAAATGCCAACAGATACCGAATTATAATAAATACTGAAACATATAAATAAATGCACAAATTAGGCCCAAGCAAAACATTGAATATATTTACGATATATATGCATATTATGACTGATGACTCATGATTATGAATAATTGTACAAGGCGCATTTGACAAAAAGGCTCAAAACTTATTTATTTTTGCTAATTCTATTTTATTTTACTTAGCGTATGTATTTAGTTGTTATATTTATTTAAATTGATTTTTAGCTTAGCTTTTAAGTTTTTTTCGGCTGTGCACAATCGATTTTTAAGATGATTTCCTTTGTGAACAGCTTAATTGAATTTTGAACATTTTGCAATTATTATTATTGGCTATTTTTAAATTGTATACTGTTTTGTAAACATCTGTAAAATTTATATTATTTTTTTTATTAATTTCTAGAGTTTTATTTTTCAATTAGTATCAAGTCTTTTTTTTTTACGATTTGCATTTGTATGAAAACATTTATACTTACATAATTCGTAGCAATTAAGTAAAGACACAAAATCAAGCGACAAACGAATATTAAATACAAAAAAACCAATTCACTCACCATTTTTATTATATTATTCTATAACTTGGTAATCGTAGCAGGCAGCTCTATCTATATGGGGTATATCCTATATAGAGACTGTTTAGTCTTTGATGATTTCGTGTAGCTATCATAAATACATATATATAAATATATATATATATATATATATATAAATATATATATATACATTTTGCACAGCATTTCTTTGATTTTTGAGTGAATTGTTGAATTACGATTTCGAATTGATTTATTGATTATTTATGCAAATATTACATTCAAACACATCTTTTATATATATTGAACCAAACTCGAATATGTACTTTCCAATCAATATAAACAAAAGACAATGTGGTCACAACTATTAGTTCGTCCTCCATCCTGCACACGAACCCCAACACAAATGGAGCGACGGATCAGCAGCAGCAGCAACAACAACAACAACAACAGCAGCAGCAGCAGCAGCAACAACCCCAATATCATTATATAACTACAACTGGAGAGGATGGCCAGACGCCGACAACAATAGTCTTTGAGAATTATAATGGTGGTATGCCAGCGACGGCGGTTAGCGCCGCAGCAGCAACACCCATCAGCAATGATGTTGCTGCTGCAGCGGCAACAGCGACGACAACAACAACAACGACAACAGCATTGGTCAACACAGATGGCACTATCATTGAGTTCGATGGCAGCACCTACGAGGAATATCATGTGCTCAAAAGTGAGAATGGCAGCAGTGATTGTCTCAGTAATGGAAGCAGTGCTGTTGCCGCTGACATCATCAAGTATGAGCCACAGCATGTGGGCGAGGATGAGGAGTTGCTCGAGGAGGATGAGGAGGAGGAGAGTGGACTGCGGGTGAAATACGAGGAGCAGAGTCTCGAGCATGACGAGCACGATTTCGAGGAATATCAGGTGATCAAAGCCGAGGTGGAGGCAGAGGCAGCCGAACAGGCAGCTGGCACAACCAGCTACACCATAACCAGCCACGACGACCAACACCAACACCAACAGCAGCAGCAGCAGCAACAACAGCAGCAGCAGCAACAACAGCAGCAGCAACATAATCAGGGCATCAATGATGCAATGCCAGGCATGTTGTCAAAAGCGGCAGCAGCGAAACAGAAAAGGAAACGCAAAACGCGCGTCGTTGCCGAGGACGAGCAGGGTGAATATCTGGAGAAGATGAGTGTGCGTGGATTGGATATTGCACGCTACGAGCACATCATCGATGGCATTGCCTATTGTCTTGTCTGTGCCAAGAACGATATATTCAAGACGTTCAAGAACAAGTACAGCTTCCAGCGGCACGCGTATCTCTTCCATGAGGGTCAGAATCGCAAGATATTCGCCTGCCCCATTTGCAACAAGGAGTTCTCGCGACCCGACAAAATGAAAATGCACAAAAAGGATAAGCACGGCGATGTGCCCATGCCGCCCAGTTCGGCGTCGAGTACGCCACAAAAAGCGGAAACGACGGGCACAACAACACCTGCCGCCAAAAGGCCGCGAACTTCTCGAACTCCCCGCGTACGCAAACTGAAGGCGGGCGATACGGCGGCGACTCCAGCGAAAAAGCGACTAGCCCAAATCGATAGTGTGCTGGACGAGGTGCAAAATGCCGATGTGGAGCAACACCAGCAGCAGCAGCAACAACAGCAGCAGCAGCAACAACAACAGTTGCAGCAGCAGCAACCCGCAACTGCAACGCCGCAGCATCAACAACAATTGCAAACGTTGCCTTCGCTCGACTTTAGTGGCATGATTTTGCCGGGTGGTGCACAACTGGCCTTGGCCAATCCTGGCGCCAGCAGTTCGATGGCGCAACTACAACGGGGCGGCCAAGCGACAGCGGCACAACAACAAACCGCTCAGCCGACAACAACGACGCTCATCTACTCGAATCAGTTGGAGTTGCAGCAGGCGCTGTTGCAGCAACAGTTGCACGGTCAGAGCATCATGATACAGGATCAGGCGGGCAATTTGGTGCCACTGCAACTCGATGGCACACAGACAATATACACAACAGCGCCAGCGCCGCAACGAACACAAACAACCAGCTATCAGACGACAACAACACAGCAGCAATTGCAACAGCAGCAACAGCAACAGCAGCAACAACAACAGGTTGTCAGCAGTCAGTCACAAACGCAGCCGACACACTACGAGCTGGATAATGTGACATATCTGAGTTCGACAGCAGCAGCAACACCCACACTGCCCAACGACCAACAACAGCAGCAGCAGCAGCAACAACAACAACATGTCATTGGCACCGTGCAAAGCTATCAGATACTGACACCCGATGGCCTGCAGAGCTTCCAGCCGAAACTGGAGCCAACGGAATTGGGGGATATGTGTCCGTATACGATGAGTGCGACGGCAACGCCACAATATACATTCACAACGCATGCGAGTGCGCAGCCAACGTTAAATGCGAATGCATTGGATGCCCAAACACAGCAGCAACATCACCAGCAACACCAGCAGCAGCAGCAACAACAACAGCAGCAGCAGCAGCAATCGCAGCAATTGCTGCAACAGCATCAATTTGGTCACAATCCGCATCAACAGTTTATGGAGCTGAAGAACGAGCTGTTGATTAAGAGTAGCGATGCCTATACGCTGGATGCGGCCTCCATGTATCATCTGCCCTTCTCGCCCACATCGATGATAAATGCGGTCAACGATGTGAACTCCTCATCCCTGCTGGAGACCAAAGAAATTAGGTAAAAAAACAAATACAGTTGAACTAACTTTAACTCTACTCTCTCTCTCTCTTTCTATGACTATTTTAAATTTATAACTATTGCTACTCGCTACTCGTCTGTTTTAAGTAACTTCTCTTTTAGAGTAACGCGCTCTCGTTTGTTTTTAGACTCTCGCTCGCTCTCTCTCTCCATTCTAGTACTCGCTCTCTCTCTCTCTATCTCTCTTAAACTCTCCCTTTCTCTTTTGTTGCGTAGTCAGCGAGCGGCGCTGCGTTGTTGCAGTTGCTGTTTCGTTTCCGTTTCGTTTCTTATTTGACTTTTTTTTTTAGTGTTGAACAACGTCGCGCCAGCTACTAAACTCAAAATAACACACTACTTTCGAGACAACAAATATACAAAAATACTATTTAAACAAAAGTACATCAGCCCTAACCATATTTTAGTTCATAATTTTGAGTATTTTTCTCGTAGTTTTTGTTTAAGCATATATATATACGATTTAGCCCATATATATTTATATTTTTGATTTAATATGTAGCAAATACTTTGCTTAATTTTTGTAACTCATATTTTAATTCTGTTTAGCTTAGTTTTAATTTACAATTTGTGCATTTATTTACATCAATTTATATAGTATTTATTTGTTTGTATTTATTATATTTCACCATTTTCCATAAAGAAATATGTATTATTTCCGTTTTGGCTTTATTGTTATTGCTTTCGGTTATGCACAGTTTTCCTCAGTGCTCAAAAAAACGAAAAAGAACACCTTAACATTTTACCATACTGAAGTATATTATACATATGTACATATATATGTATGTATACATTATTTGTTTCATTTCTTTAAGCAACAACAAATTTATTATTACAATGTGTTATACTTCAATGCGATTTTGTTCTTTTTTTCTTTCTTTTTCTCTTATTTTATTTTATGTACACAAAAACCAACCCACCAACCAACCAATCAATCAATCAATCAAATCAAAAACTCGCAACTATATAATCAATAAATAAAAACTATATAGCTACGATATATCAGAGGCCGTGCTTCTAGCGCTCTGAAAAATGTCAACGACAGCAAAAAATAAAATAAAAATACAACTGCAGCCAAAGTACCAAAAAAATAAAAGCAAGAAACTATTGTTTAAAGGCAAGAATTAAGATAAAAAAATGATAAAAAAAAACGCGAGCAAAGCAACGCAAATGGAAGCCATTAACAATGCAAAAGAGCGGCATAAAAAAAAAACAAACAAACACTAAATGCATATATAAAATATGTTTTTATCATGTTTAACGCTTAAATAAACATAATACTCATTAAATTAACAAATCCAAACATTTTACAACACTCAAACACTAACCCATGAGGATAAACACGCATACACTCAAATACGGAATGTGTGTGTGTGTGAGTGTGTTTGTATAAACACTAAAACAACAACATCAACGAACAATTATTTGATTAATTTTTGCGCACCTCATCAACATATTTCATTTGCATTTGCATTTGTTTCCAAATCTGAATCTGGACACCATTCACATTCCCATTACTTCATATAACCACAAAAAAAAAAAAACTAAAACTAAAACAAAATCAAAACAATTATAAATATAAAAATTGGACTTATTAAGTGCAAGGTATGTGTACTTTTTTATTCGCTTTTTATTTCTTTTATTTTTACTCCTTTGTTTAATTTTTTATTTTTCCTAACTCATTGTCCATTGTTAACACTTATTAAAGTCTTATTTTTAACGCGTAAACAACATAAACACATTGGAAAACGAACACAACTTTTTGAATTAAGTTTTTTTCTTATTTAAGAATTCATTTAAAATTTAGAAAGAATTTTTTAATTAAAGGAAACATAAACTGGTCTGAAACAGAAATATTAAATTTTAAATTTTAAGAGATTATACTATTCTCATTTTAATTTAATTTATTGCCATTATTCTAAATTTACCAGTTTCCATTTTGACTCATTTTTAAATTTAGATCTTTATTCTAAGAAATTAAATTATGTTTATTATCAATCACAAGGAATCTGTTATTTTTTATATGAATATCTTCAGAATTACATTTCGTTTAATTGTAAATGATATTTGTTTAAATTATCATTCTACCAATTGGATCTGATCTTCCAAAAAAGTGGGATAAAAACGTTTTAAAAGTGTTTCCTTAAGTGTTTTATTCCTTGTGTTCTTTTATCCTTGTTGCACGTTATAAAATCCATTTGTTTTAAACTAACTATTTATAAATTGGCTGAACAATTGGTTGCTTAAACTGAAACTCACCACAGGAAGAAGTCACCTCATGTACATAATACACCCAACTCACCACTGTTCTCATGTACTGATTATGATTTACTAACCCAAAACAAAAAAAAAAATAAAACTAAAACTAAGCAAAAAAGTCATTAAAATTAAGCAAAATGCGAATATGAAATTGTTTTACAATAAAAAAAATATATATTTTTTCTTTTTCATTTTTCTACCTTTTTGTTCGCCCGTTGTGTTAATGTTTTGTGTTGTTTTCTCGACAACTTATGATTTGCACACCAACCAAAAATTCATAAACAACATGCATCACCACAACAACAACAACAAAAACAAAAAAACAAACACAGGTTCTTCTAAACAACAACAACAACAAGCATACAACAACAACAACAAGCAGTTCAAAAGGCCATACACACCAAGCAACAACAACCACAACCACCACAACAACAACACTCAGAACAACATGCACAACAACAACAACAAGAACAACAATGCTGATGATTGGCAGCGTCGCCAGCGCGAAGCGAATCGCATCTATTACGAGGAGATTGTCGTGAAACAGGCCAATTCACACGCTCTCTCGCGCAACAATACCAACAGCAACAGCAACAGTTGCTATCATAACAGCAAGAGCAACCGCAACAGCAACTGCAACAACAGCAACAGCAGCAATCGTAGCGCATCCGCGGTCAGTTTCGTCGACAAATTCGCTGATTTTGTAACACATAACCGTAGCATTTTGAAAAGCAACTGCGTGAAACAAGTGCACAACAATAACACTAATTATAACAACGCTGTCTCATCTCTCATTCCAAACTCTAACAACAACAGCAATGGCAACAGCAGCAACACCACCACCACCACCACCACCAGCATCAGCAACAACACCAGCAACAGCAACCACAACAACAACGTGAGCAGCAGCAGCAGCAATGGCCTCAAAACAACCGTTGGCAAGAAGACGCCCGTCATTCTACTGGCCGCCCGTGGAGCTGGCAACAAATTGCAGCAGCAGCAGCAGCAACAACAACAGCAGCAACAACAACAACAACAACATCCGCCTCTAACACTCATCAATGGCAACAAAGCGGCGGCGGTCACATTGGTGCGCGTCAACGCGAATCCAAATCGAAATCGCCAGGTTATCATCACCCCCGACGCATCTAGTCTCCAACAGCAACAGCAGCAGCAGCAGCAGCAACAACAGTTGCTTGAGGAGGCTGCTGCTGCTGCTGAGGTGCAACAGCAACAGCAGCATGATGAGGAGGCAGAGGAGTTCATCGATGAGGATGTCTACGATGATGAGGATGCTGTCTTATCCTCATCGACAGCGCAAATCTTGCGTAAATTTCGCATACCCAAAGGCACAGCGCTGACAGCCAAGTCTGGCGATGGCTATTTGGCGATGCCAACGCCAACACCATCGCCGCCACTTGCAACTGTTGCTGGCAGCGTCAGTCTCGATGCCGCCAGCTATGTGGATAATACCGATGACATCATCGAAGAACTCAACGAAGATGATCTCGTTGAGGAGGTCATCGATGAGGAGACGGGCGTCTGCGAGGACGAGGAAGAGGAACAGCAGCAAGTGTTGCTGCAACAGCAGCAATCAGCAGCTGGCGACAACGATGGTCTCGATCTAAGCAGCAGCAGCAATAGCAACAATCACAATGCAACAGCTGCAGCTGCCACATCGGCAATGCAATTGCTGCAGCAGCAACAACAACCGGCAGCATTGCAGCTGCAAACTGTGGGACCAAATGGCACCGTTACCTGCTTCAATTTGCCAGCGAATACGATATTGGTGCAGGCGTCCGATGGCAGCATCATTGCTCATCCCAGCAAGGCTGGGCAACAGCAGTTGATTGTGTTGCCAGCGGATTGGAATACAGCCAACATGGCAATGGCGGAGACAGCAGCAGCAGCGGCGGCGCCACAACAAACCCAAACGTTGCTGCTGACGGCAGATGGAACTGCTATACCCATAATGGCGCCACTCCAGCAACAGCATCAACAGCAGCAGCAACAACAACAAGCCGCAGCAGTTGCTGCTGCAGCGCAGCTATTTGCCGCGTAGGGTCTAATGGGTGGCCAAATGGGTCGATTTTTGAATAATGCCACCATAATGCCAACAACATATTTCTTTTAATCCCAGTACCAGTACCTAAGTCGCGTTGCATCTGCCGCAAAGCAACAACAATAACCAGGGGGCACAGCTCATCAATGTTGCTTTGCGCCACTTGCAACATATTTTAACTATATACATTGAGTTATATATCGAAGACTATATTTATAGTGGTCGTTTATAAATTGGATTGTTTCGCTTTCGGGCATCATTTTTATTGATCGAGTAATTTCCTAAAAATCTTTTTTAATTCAAAGGTTCTAAAAATTTGACAACATTTTTGCGATTGATTTTAAAATTTTTTTCAAGAATTGATTGAAAATAAGAATTATAATTTCAAGAAATGGAAATTTACATTAAAATCATAATTTCAATATATTGGTATATTCAATTTTCTACAAATACTAATTTAAGAGCGATCACTGTATATTTTACAACCCATATATAATTTGTAAAACCATTTAACCCATTTATTTAGGGCGCATATCAAAAATCGACGCATTTGGCCACCAAATGTAAATCAAAAATAAAAATTAAAAATAAACAATACATAAAAATACCGAAAGCCAAGTTAAACTTAATGAAACCACAACTCAATTGTAAAGCTATGCAAAAAAAACAGAAAGAAAACAAACTGATATTACATAATGTTAATGTGCATACCAAATTTATTTTTCTATATATATCTAAAAAGCATAATAATACACATACATTTATATATATATATATATATACACACAAAGAATCCTATGTAGTAAATACATATATAAAAAAAAGTCGAGTTTATGTTCATGTTGTACGCAAATGCAAAATACAAATGTTGTTCATAAAAACACACACACACAAAAACACACACACTTACATACACACATACACACACACACACACACACACACACACACGCTCACACTCATGCACAGCAGTGTTGTGTAACAAATGAATTCTGTAAATTTTAAACAACATTTAAATTATTTTCTAACGCTAAGTAGCATACATTTAAGTGGAAAAAAGAACAAAAAAAAAAAGAAAAAAAAAGCCACCTAACGAGACACCCGAGCCCAGTTTTCTAACTAATATTTTGACCAGGCGCTATCCCCAGCGCCAAACAAAATTTATGTTTAGCCTAATTTAATGTTATAAAAACAAAAAACATAAGAAACGAAGAAAAATTATGCTGTATTATTTGAAAAACTAATTAATAATTTCCGCTTACTATACTACTATAATAATTTAAAGAAAACATACTTAAAACTACTATTTATATACCATATATATAAATATATGGATAAAGAACGTTACACATATATAATTTGTTCCTTTGCATAAAATAGATGAAGCCATATAACTTTTTTTTGGCAGCTATGCAACGTATTTCAATTGAAGTATTGTCCGTAATAATTTATTTTACTTTTTTTTTATTTTTTATTGTTGTTTCCCCGTAAAATTCCTCCTCTCAAACTGTCACTATGCCCACACACTCTTTCCTGAAAATGTTGTATATTATTTAAAAAAAAAAACATATTTATATATATTATTTGCAATTTTTGTTAAGCCATCCGCGTGCGTTTAAATAATACATTTTGACGGTGAATAAAATTAAAATACGCCTAAGAATTGAAGCATAGCACTGACCTAAGTTGTTAATACTAAGAGCGGTACCGTAGTTAAGATCAAAGTATTTTTTCATAATCACAATGCGAAAACGAAAACAAAAAAATAACTAAAGTTATTGTTAAGCCCAAATAACTATTACTAATGGAAGACAATGATTCAAATTCACAGCATATTTATTTTAAGATCAAAACAAACAAATAAAAATACAAAAAAAAAATAAAAAACTAAAAAAAAAACAAAACAAAAAACCACATTGAAAAGTGAGCTGCACTTTTTGTAAGATAATTATTTAGATTAAGTCGTAACGAATTAAAACGAAACTGCAAGCAAATAATTAAGTGACATGAGTAGAATACATTATGTATAAAAAATCTATAAATAATAATAACTATACATATATAAATATATATATTTATTATAAACAACAACAAAAATACAATTTTAAAAATTCAAAGCAAATAAAGAATTAAAATAAACATTTAAAACAAGTCTCTTTCGCTTTTCACTTGAAAAATTACGATCATCTTGGCTGGTTGCAGGCAAAATCAGAGCTGTATCAAAATTTAATAAAAATTGAATTTTTGTCTGAATTTTTAAATGTGAATTGCCAGGCGAACAGTGTGTGCTCAGCAGATGAAGCTGATCTTCTCTTTGTTTGGGTAAGCGGGAGCAACGAACTCCGAACGCGTGCTGCCATTGGCTGGCAGACAGCTGTGATGACATGAGAGAGGGAGAGTGAGAAAGCTGAATGCTGCGCTCAAAAGCTCAGCACGTTCTTACGCTCTCTCTCTGAGCGTGTTGCGGAAGTGTCAGCAAAAGGAGCATGAAGAGCAGTGAAGCAAAAAGCAATCAGCTGCCGGTTCTGTTCGCCTAATACTTTCAGCAGAGAATCAACCAACATTGTCAATATTGCTGATACGATTTTTTTTTTTTGCTCTGTACTCATATGCTATCAATATTAAAAGTAATTTAAATTCAATTAGAGATCAAGTTTTTTATGAATAATGATTTTAACCAGGTTTTGGATGTGCTTGACACACATTCTTTTACGCTTTATACTATAATACAAAATTGAATGTAATTTAAATTCAATTAGCAAGTTTTGGATGCGAAATGAACGGAATTAGGCTTTGGATATGGTTGTTACGGACTTTTTGCTCATTATACTCAATATCAATAATAATATAAATGGCAATAATATTATTTGAATATGGTTAATGAAGCAGCTTTTACCCAAAATATTAATTCGATTATAGATCAAGTCAATAAAATATTATTTGGTTATGGTTGATGGAACAGTTTTTGTCCAAAATAATAATTCAATTAGAGATCAACCAATTTTACCCAAGAACCCAACAAAATTTCATAAAATTCTATATAGAGCTGTGTGTATATATTTCAATGATGGCTTTCGTAACATTAACAAGAAAATAGAGCTAATTTTGAAATTCACATTAATCATTTTCTATATATATTAGTATATATAGATAGAGATATTAGCAATTTAATCGCTGATGCGGGCATAGACAACGGCTGTGCGGCAAGGCGTATAGACTTGAATGAAATTGGAGCGACCCGCATGACCAAAGGGATCCGATTTGTGTTTACAATTCATGTCGATGCGATTGTGGCCACCGAATTTGGAATCATCCGAGGAGAGGACGGCCTGGTAAGTGCCCGCCCAATTGGTGCCGACGCGATAATCGCTAAAACTTTGAGTCGGATGGAAATTGAAGACAAAAACGAGACCGGCACGCTCAAAATGGATCGTCTTATCGCCCTGATGCTTCCAGCTGACATAGGCCGGCCCGGTGTGCAGCCAGCCGTAGCGTTCCTCCAGCTCGTTCATGTCCCGATCGAAGTCATTGAGGAACTTATACCTCAACATATCATCATCGACCAGATTCCATTGACGCCTTGCATAATGATACGAATCATTGTTGCCCACTCGTGGAAAATCCAACCACTCCGGATGTCCAAACTCATTGCCCATGAAATTCAGATATGCCTCACCGCCCAGCGCATGGGTAATCAGCCGTATCATTTTGTGCAGGGCCAGGCCACGATCAATGATCAGCGTCAGTTCGGACATGGTGGACATGTGCGTATACATCTCCTTGTCCATCAGCCAGAACGCAATCGTTTTGTCGCCCACAAGCGCCTGATCATGAGACTCTGCATATGCGACCGTATTCTCCATCCAGCGACGATTTGTCAGGGTATGCACAATATTGCCTACATCCCACTCATCATCCGATTGTTCCTTGAGCAGCTCAATCCATTTATCTGGTATGGCCATGCCTAGACGATAGTCGAAGCCGATGCCGCCCTCGGAAACAGGACGACACAATGTGGGCATGCCCGAAACATCCTAAAAGAAAAATGAAGACTCTTAATACATATATACACAATGCATAAAAACCCACTTCTGCTATGGTTATAATATCCGGATCCAGTTTGTGCAGCATGCTATTGGCCAAGCCCAGATAGTTGAGGGCATCCGTATCGACGTTGAGGCCAAAGTATTCATTGTAATCGCCACTGAATCCCTCGCCAATGCCTCGTGAATGATACAGCATAGAAGTGACGCCATCGAAACGATAGCCATCGAAATTGTACTCGTCGTGCCACCAGCGCAGATTGGAGAGAAGAAAGCGCAATACTTCGTGCTCCGTATAATTGAAGAGGCGACTGTCCCACAAGGAATGCTCGCCCCGAGCACCATCGTGGAAGAAGCCACTGTTGGTGCCATCGAACTGATTGAGGCCATCCTGCACATTCTTCGACGCATGCGAATGCACCACATCCAGCAGCACATACAGACCCTGGGCATGGGCCACATCAATCATGCGCTTCAGCTGCTCGGGATTGCCACAGCGACTGGAGGCGGCAAAGAAACTGGTCACCTGATAGCCGAAGCTGGCATAGTAGGCATGCTCCATGATCGCCATCACCTGGATGCAGTTGTAGCCCTGTCGCTTGATGCGTGGCACAATGCGATCGGCGAACTCATCGTAACTGCCCACGCGTGGCTCCTGCGAAGCAATTCCCACATGACACTCGTAGATCCTCAAGGATTTAGGCTTTGCTGGACGCGAATGCTGGCGTTGATAGAGCTCTGAGGCTGGCGGTTGCCACACGTACTGCTTGTAGTTGACGCCCTGATTGGCACTCTTGGGCGGCTGCACCACATACTTGGCCCAAGGTGACAAACGATCCAACAATTGACCAGATTGATTCCGTATGATGACCTTTATCTCGCTGAGATGCTTAATGGGTGCACTGCCATCAGTATTTGCCGGCAAATGCAGTTCCCATTTGCCAAAGGGCAGCTTCTTAAACGCATGCGATTCCCATTGCCAATTATCTATGATTTGTTTGGAGTTTTAATTATTAATTTGATTGAAAACCAACTTTAAAAGCGCCATTTGTGATAACTGTCAAACTATCGATACATTTTTAGTACTCATTAAATACCTAATTTATTACGCACTATCGATACCAAGTGCTCCTCAAACAGCACAAAAACTTTAGCTACACTTGTAAAAATATTATATTAAATAATATATATTAATTTACATAAAATATATATAATATTTAAAATAATTTTTATTTATGGTTTAATACGTTTTTATTGCTGTAAGTTAATTATTTCTAAGCAAGTTAAGAAAAATACTTCGAGCTCTATCAGCATTATCGATAATTTAACAGCTTTTAAGTTGGGGCGCGGCGAAATTAAAAAGCAAGCGAATAGTGATGCCAGCTCGCTTGCACATCCTTACAACGAGCGAAAGGTACAGTTGATCTTCTCGCACATATTATCAAAATTGCATACTCACTAAAATCGCCAGTTAAATAGACATCTTTGGCGCCCGGCGCCCATTCGCGTGCAATCACAGAGTTGTCTGGCTGAAAGTGCAGGCCATAATACTTATAGCCCTGCGAGAACT
This sequence comes from Drosophila anomalipes, assembly GCA_035041615.1. Lineage (NCBI taxonomy): Eukaryota > Metazoa > Arthropoda > Insecta > Diptera > Drosophilidae > Drosophila > Drosophila anomalipes. The sequence goes on along the minus strand of JAWNKZ010000041.1, from coordinate 8,740,673 downwards.
CCTCCATGCCACCCTCGCACTGATCGATTTTCTTAATCCAATCCTTGAGGACGCCATGTCTGCCAAAAAAGAGAGAATAACGAAATCAAAACAAACGCGGAAGTTGAGAGGAGAGATCAAAGTCAAGGTGAATAGATGGCGCGACGGCTGTTCCAAATGTTTCAGTAAATGTCTATTATGATGATGTAGGCGAGCCGGCGGCAAACGCACGGCGTAAATTAAATGACCTTCAAGTGACATTGAAACAACGCAGTTTTAGCCACTGCAGCCGGGGGTAAAGTGGTGTTGAAAAATAATTGATATGATTATGCAGTGCACAACAGCAACAACAAGAACAAGTTGTTCGCTTCGGCGTGCAATTTTGGATTGGATGACGATCCAATTGGGGTAAATGCGTTCAAGTTAATCAAAATTCAAACTCACCGGCGACGTATCTCACGCTCGAACGGCTTTAGATAGCCATCCTGTTCGAGCAGCTTATCAATGTCCTTAACCTCCACCTTCATAGAATCAGACATGCTGCAAGCCTCTTAGTGCAATTGAAACAGCTAGGAATGCAAATGGAAATGGAAAAGAACTCGCGCACCCACCGGCGCTGCTTACAAATTGACAACTGTAGCAACTGTGACAGCTGTGAAGCGATTGGTGCGGGCCCCAACACAAAAGCTCTCGGTGCGAGCTTTTTCGTTTTTGCGTGAAGCAACAGCTGTTTGATGCTGCTGCTTCTTCTTCGCTGTTGTCTTTTGTTGTGCTTATTCGCGCATATAAACAACAACATAGCAATTAGTTGCATTGTTTGCTGATAACAAAAATAGCTGATAACACGATTACAAGCATATGTGTATGTGTGCATGTTAATTGCCAGATTGCCATACCATTTATAAACTGGCGCCGGTAGTTTGAATGCATCTTTATTATGTAAAGGTTGAAAAGTATATTATAAATTAGTAATACTTTAAAGATGATTGCTATGTCACCCATGTCATACATTATGACCTTGATTAATTGAACTTATGTGGTCCACATATTAAATTAATTTCCCCTTAGTAAAATTTTTATTGAAGACTTTGGAGTGCGGATGGAAATCTCTTTTTAGGCATTTTATTTGAGTAAAGATATGTGTACATAAATTTTAAATGTCCTTTAAAAGTTACAAAAAAAGTATATATATATTATATTAGTATATATGAGGCTAGAATCCGATACAATTTCCGCACACATTTGAGTTTTTTATTTTTGTTTTATGTAGTGATTGAAATGTAATTTTTCCTTTGCGGTCGTTAGTATTTTTGCATGGCAAATATCGATAATATACCAGAAAACTGGTCACACTAACGAAACTTCTTTTCCCACTTAAAAGAAAAAAAAACAATGATACATACATACATACTGTTCGCAATCAGCTGTTTTGTGGCTGAAGCAGCCATTTGCAGCAGTCTGTTTTAGCGTCGCGGGAGTGAAGGAACGCGCTTTGGTTTTTACGTTAGTTTTAAGTTTAGCGCGTTTTACTCAATGCCGGTGTCGCCCAATATAAGTTAGACACAGCATTAGGCAACGGTGAGTGTGAGCGCGATGGAAAATTATTAAAACGTGTATGAAATTAGTAAAACGTGCTCTTTATGTTTAGGCATTTTGTTTATTTCTAAACGTTTATTACACACACACGCACACACACATAGAAACATAGGATAAGATGGGTCGCAGTCGAAGTCCCGCTTCACCCGCACACAGACGCAGGGAAAAGGAGCGAACAGAGCGTAAAAAGAGACGCGAGCGTCGCTCACGCGAAAGAGAAGCCATTGTTGGGAGCAGCGGCAGCGCAAGTCGTCGTGACAGGGAACGTGAGCGTGACCGTAGCCGCAGCCGTGACAGGGATCGTGCACGGGGCGGCGGCAGGCGTTCGAGGTGAATAAGCAAGTGTAGTGTACCAAACCACAGCGATAAGTATAAAGTACTACCGTTTTTTTCTTATTTATTAATTATAATTATGCATAAGTATATTAAAGCGTGGCAATTTTAGCCACGCTTGCTGAACTGGTTCAATTAAACCGGCTGCTAAAATGCAACCCTGTGTGTGTGTTGTGTATGTTTGACAGTACTCGCTAGTTCGCAATTCTTTGGCTCACTTGCTCATTTTGGCAGCTCAGCGCCGCTTAGCAAAATTACCACGTGAAGTGAAATTGAAACGAATTTCATCACAAAATTTAAAGTAAATTTAATATAAATACACAAATATTGACAGCAGACAGTGCCTGGCCTTAGAAAGCAAACACTCAACAACAGCAAAGCAATCGAAGTTAAACTAAAGAAGAAAAATCACAAAGAAAATGGCGCTACGCGTGCAATTTGAGAATAATGACGATATTGGCGTCTTTAGTAAATTAACAAACACATATTGTTTGGTCGCTATTGGCGGCTCGGAGACCTTCTACAGTGCGTATGAAGCGGAATTGGCCGAAACCATTCCCGTAATACATGCCAATATTGGTGGCTGTCGCATAATTGGTCGCTTAACTGTTGGCAATCGAAATGGACTTTTGGTGCCGCATTCGACGACGGATGAGGAACTTCAGCATTTGCGCAACAGTTTGCCAGATGCCGTCAAAATTCAGCGGGTGGAGGAACGTTTGTCGGCTTTGGGCAATGTGATTGCCTGCAATGATTATGTGGCATTGGTGCATCCGGATTTGGATAAGGAAACTGAGGAGATTATCGCCGATGTTTTGAAAGTGGAAGTCTTTCGTCAAACCATAGCAGAGAATACCCTTGTTGGCTCATACACGGTGCTGAGCAATCAGGGTGGCATGGTGCATCCGAAGACGAGCATACAGGATCAGGATGAGCTGTCGTCGCTGCTGCAAGTGCCACTTGTGGCGGGCACTGTTAATCGGGGTAGTGAAGTTCTTGCCGCCGGCATGGTCGTCAACGATTGGATCTCCTTTGTCGGCATGAATACAACAGCCACCGAAATTTCCGTAATTGAGAGCGTCTTCAAATTGAATCAGGCACAGCCGGCAACGGTGACAACAAAACTCCGCGCAGCACTCATCGAGGAAATGTCCTAAAAATCAGGCAGCAGCTTCATTTTTCTATATTTAAGAAATCACACACAAAACACACACACATATTTTGTTATTTTATGTGTAAACAGAAACAGCCGAAATATAAAACGTTTACAAAAGATTTTACTTATTGATATCTGTCTATATAAAACATATATATATGTATAAAACGTCCACTGAAATTCCTCTTTGTGATTTGGCAAGAGATGAGTCACGGCTTCTTAGCAAGCTTTTAAATATAATTTCTTTTATAGGATTTTTAAAGCCTAAATAGTTGAACATATTTAGATGATTATCGTATATATAATATATATATATTTTATATATAGTACATATAATCATTCTAAAATATTATTTGTTGTGCTTTGGAAACTGTTAAACGGTTGTATTATAATCTTCAATCGACTCAAGTATCAAGTTCACGAAACTAGTTTTAACCGGTTTTCGTATATCTGCTTGTCAGATCGTCCTGCCAAAAAAGTGTCAGATTGCAATAATTAAATGCTCAAATTGCGTTTGCTCTTTAATATATATATATATATATAACCCTGCTCCAGTTTGCCCAAGGACACATTTGAATTCATTGTATTCGCATTTCATATGAATTTGAATTAAAATGCAATCAGCTTCCACTTCATTAAGAAGTACATCTAGCTGCACTCGTTCTCTCTCTCTCTCTCTCTCTTCTCACATACTCTCACACATGCATATGCATTTTTATGTTTTCTTTCACAGATCGCGTTCACGTGGTGCTGGCGGCATCGGCAGCGGTTCTTCGGGTCCATCATCGTCGTCGCGTCGTGCAACACGAAACAATTCAGCAGCAGCAGCTGCAGCGGCGGCAGCGGCCGAACGGCCGCCAATCAACGAGGCCGACTTGGAGGGTAAATCGCCGGAAGAGGTCGAAATGCTGAAGACAATGGGCTTCTGCACATTCGACACGACCAAGAACAAGAAAGTCGAGGGCAACGATGTTGGCGAGGTGCACGTGATCCTCAAGCGCAAGTATCGCCAGTATATGAATCGCAAGGGTGGCTTCAATCGACCGCTCGATTTTGTCGCATAGTTATCTTGTTTTTTTTTTTGCGACATGCATAATATCTTTATATATTTATGCAACGTATTTTTTCACGTTACGTTCTTCTTGACGTAACGGACCTGCAATTTTATGCAATAGACCGGTTTACAAAATTTAACAAAACTCACAAAATTTCCACATACACACAAACACATACAAATACCTCAAGTAATAACAAAGCTAGCTAGTTATTTAGTAGTTTAAGTCGAATGCGTTGTTTTAAAATTAGCTTTTGACACAAAAACAAAAGTTAATTTTACAACAATTGCAACGAAACCACAATCACAAACACAAAAAACACCTACCCCACGAATGTAACTGAAAGCTCCATATTTAAAAATATTTTACTCCAAAGTTATCGATAATCAAACGATCGATCGATAGTAATTATCAACGAAGTGACAGCAGTATAATTGAGCACACTTTTTGCCCTTGCTGTCATTTCATCGTTTCAAATGGAAATTTCTGTTTTTCTGTTTGCTTTCAGTTGCATTTGCCAATGTTTTTAAAATGCACACACGATTAATGCTTTTTAAATATTTAAAGTAATTACAATTGTTTTTGTTGTCTCCGAAAACCTTGTTACACATTTGACGTGTGTAAGCATTTGGCAATAACCACAAACTTTTACCACACACGAATTAACTGAAATTTCAAAATTTACATTCAAACACACAAGTACAATTACTTAAAGTATTTGAAAACATACATAAACTCACAAATCACAAAATATCCACAAATCCCCGATACATCCTTTTCCCCATGATATATCCTCCATACGCTGCAATAGTACAATTTTTACAACCAAACAAAAATATATATCAAATATATATTTTATATATAGAAAATTTATTTATACACACACATACACCAAAGTACCTACAACAAACCCCTATAAAATCCCTACCGTTAAACCGATTTTTACAATAGCCATAGCCATTTGTTAAAAAAAAAGAAAAGAAATGAAATGTTATTTGTTCAACAATCTAAATGCTGTAAATTTATTTTTATACCAGTCAACAGTTAATTCATTAATCACAAGTGCCAAGTGAAAAATAGCAACAAAACAGGCAAACAAATAAATAATTAAGTTTAAGTGCAGACGCAGATTGAATAAATATATTTATATAATCTTTTGTACTTTTTATACCGATTACAACAATGTGTAAACAATAGTAACATTTTTGGCAAACTAACAATTAAACTTCAAACAATATAAATTTGGCAAACTCTCACACACACAACACACACACTTATTTCTTTGTAGTTTTTTAATACAACGAAATTGCAGGGATTATTTTATATACTTAATGCTATTCAAATAAACACCCGAATACAACTATAAATAAATGTATAAAAGAAAAATGTATAATTTGGTTAAATTTCGCTCAATTTAAGCTTAAACAAAACTGTGTAAATTATTAAAAACATCAAAATTACAATCGAAAAAACTTTGTTTTATTTCCAAAAAAACAAATTGCTTCGTCAGATTAATCAGTTTTAAACTTGTTTTTTTTTTTAATAACACCAAGATTTCTCATTTACTAAAATGCATCGATATGGATTTTATAAACGCGCTCAAGATATTCCACTGGCCCCCCGCAAGGAGCACGCTCAGCGACGTTCTCGATCTGTTTCGGAGACATATCGTCGGTATTTGGATAAGGATAAATGCTTAATGGGATGCGCAAGCAAATGCCAAAGGGCATTCAATATTTGCAATCATTCCCCCGATGATTGCCATATGTTGAAGAACAAGGAGAGCTTGGCGCGTCTCTCATATCTGGATCTGGATAGCAAACTAGCCGATGAGCATCGCATGAAGGGGTGGCTGCCAAATATCAAGTGTAGAAAGGTCATCCCATTAAAGTTTAAGCGAAACAACCAATCATGAATTTTAGTTACAAAATAAATTGGGTCATTTTATGCCAAAAGTGTTATCTAAGATTTGATAGTATATCATTATTCCAATTTTGGTCTCTCTAATAATATGAATTTTCCACATGCACTTACATTTATATTTAGTATATATAATTTTATTTAAAGTACTTTAATCGGGCTTGATTTACATGAGAATTACACTTCAGTAAAATACGCATTAAATAGTTTTTGATTTTTAATTCGTTGAATTGAATTCTTAAAAAAATTTTACCTGCTCGTTGCATTTGCCTTTAATTTAGTTACAATTTTTTTTTCAGCTCAAATGTGATTTGGTCGCTTTTTGTAATTATTAATTATTGATTTTAGTAAAATAAATTTTAAATGCAATATTTGCATATCGTTTATTGACGAAAGACACATAAATTTCATTCGTAATACGCAAAAAATAATTTTTGCAATTTTATTGAAGAAATAAATCGATGATGAGAATAAAAAATGTTTGTATATAATGTGAACACGTCGATTAAGAATCGAAAAACTTGAAGGGTGGAAGAAAAATTAATAATGTCGCCTTGCAAGCGATTAAAGTATACGACTAAATATTATTAATTTAGTTATTGTTACGTTGTTTTTTTTTTTTTTTGTATAATATTATGAAATACATGAGGTGATAGGATGCGATTGCCATACTCGTAATAATTGCTGCTAAGAAACAAATCTATAAATATAGTATAATTCAAATCTGCTGCAGCTTCTTCTTCTTTGATTGGAAAACATTTTCAAAATGCAATCATTATTAGCCTGGGCTTTGAAATTATCTTGTATTGTGCGCTAAAAGTGAAAACAATCAAAGACAGGCTTTTCATAATACAATTTGTTACAGCTGTTGCTGTTGAGTGGATGCTGTTTTTGTTTTGTTTTTTCATTAAATGTTGTAATGTGTTAGGTTAGTCTTTATTGTTGCCACCCATCTCTCGGTTTCGTTGCTGAGGGAGGAAAGATCCACAAAATTAATCCGCCTTGCGCGGCTTACGTTTGCGCACCTGCTCTGTACCTGGCTTCTCCGTCAGCAGTTCGGGCGCTTCATCGCCAGCCGGATTGTTTGTAGTGTTTTCAATGTTTTCGGTTTTACTTTCGGCCTTCTTATTTTCCGTCTTATCTGTTGCAGTTTCTGGCTTCTTTGCTTCTTTCTCCTCTTCTTGTTCCACTTCTGCTTCATTCTCCTCCTCATCCTCCCCCTCGTCATCATCTTCGTCGGCTTCTTCACTGTTGCGCTCCTCATCCTCCTCCACAGCATCATCTTCCTCATCTTCCAGTTCCTCGGTGGCCAAATCCTCAACACCTTCGGCTAGACAATCCTGCGATTCGGAGAAGCTTTGACGCTGCGCCTTCTTTGGCGGATAAATAAAGTCCACAATGCAGACGAGCATCAAACCCAGAGCGGCACCCACAAAAATGGTGGCAATGGCAAATAGTGCATAAGATCCCCAGGTGGGTAGTCCATATTCCTCCTGCAGGCGTGCGTTGAAGTCCTAAAAAGAGTTTTTGGATAATGTATATTAAAGACAACAATAATTTGTGCGAAAGCTTAAAATGTAACAATTGATATATATGTTCTATATTGATATATATTATATTTTCAACAAATGCAAATGAACTTTGCACCACGGTGCAACGAGCTTCATCATCTGAATGAGACATAGACATTAAAATAACCTTTCGATCCCAGATAAGCTTCCGCATGCGTGCATTGAACTAACTCGACCGATTAAAGCCAATTGTAAAAAAGCGATTGCGTTTCGTGCAGCAGATTGTTGACATACCTTCAGTGTGTGCGACAGCTTGAAGAAATAGGATAGCAAGGACATGTGGATGGTGTCGGGCTTCTTCCACGAGGACAGCGGCTCAATGCTCTGCCAGGACTTCTTCTTGAGGAAATACAACAAAGCATCAGCGTCACGTGCGCCACGATATTGACGGAATTCACCATCCTTAACACTGAGTGTGGACATTATAATAAGGATTCAATTAGATGATAATCAATGGGGTATTTTTCAAAATGTACTCACTGATAGATTGTCGGCAAGGCAGTGACAAAGAAGCGACCGCTGAGCGATGGCGAAGTTGTCACATCGATCTTGGCCACATGGACATTCACATCCTTGGCGGTGCCAGCGTAACGTTCCCAAACTGGAGCAAGGTTCTTGCAGGCGGGGCACCAGGGTGCAAAGCTAAATATAATATATATAAAAATTAATTATATTAATAAGAGGTGTAGAGAAGTTAACTAATTTTGTATTAGTAAATGCTCAGAAAAATATTTATTATTAAAGAATTCATTAAATCTGAATAAGTTAACTAATATTATTCTATCTAATAATTGTTTAGAGTTCGATTAAAAATGAAAATATTAACTGTTTTTTTGCTTTTCCAAATAAGTTTCGCAGAAATTGCATCACCTGCGTTCTTATTAGCGAGTGAAGACTGCGACGTATACTAGACATATTAAAGATATTGGTAAAAACCGTTTGTCAAATTTATATATTTTTTTAACATGTTTCCGGATAAAAACAGCTGCAAAAACGCATGCAAAACAGCTGTCAGTGGAATGATGAAGTCAGCCAATCAGAAGAGGACAACACATGCATATTTAAACGGAATGCAACATTCCACAGCAACAAGAACCAGCTTCATCATCTTTCTTGTTGTTGTTGTTGCAGTGTCTTGTTGCCGGCAACACCCCACACAAACTGCGACTGCGTTGACAATAATGGCTTTGTTCGATTAGCCGCCACACACACACTCACACTCACTCGTACTCGCACTTTTCTTTGTTTTACTCACAATTCAATCATCCATTCGCCATTTAGCATTAGATGCCAGTTATCCTCGTCCAATTCGATTAGATTTCCATCTGGCTGCATCAACTTTTTGGCTGCTGTCGATGCCGCCGCTGCCGATTGTGCAGCAAGCAGCGTGACGATGACACATGACGCTGCCAAAATTTGTAAAGTACTGTGCATTTTTGCAACGCGCTGTGTGTAATTTAGCTATAATGAAAAAAATCTGGATTTTCTTTATGCTAAATTTGTACAGCTTTCGACTTTATTGTAGCAAGTTTTTTTATGTTTGAAACGAAGCTAAAAATTGCGGACGCAAAGCTGTCCAATTCGACAATGTAGAGATGTGCAAGTATTCAGTGTGGCACTGTGTGATGTGTGCATACCCAATCGATATATCGATATCAACGTAGTTATTTTTTATGTTGATTTTGCATTTAAAGCCCTGTTTAAAGATTGATCAAATATTATCGATACTGTGCATCGAAATGGAAATAGTAATTTAATTCCACAAACGAAATTCATAGCAAATTTCGTCGGTGAAACTTTTCGTCTATCTATAAGCTGCGCTTTAATTTATAACGATATTAGCAAATTTGGTAGTTGAGGGATAGCATAGCTTATGCTTTTTATGTTATACTAGGTTAAATCCTAACAGTTGCTGTTATCGCACTGTTGCGTCGTGAGCTGTAATATCTATCGATTATCAAGGCATATTCGATAAGAAAGACGAATAAAAACAAAGAAAAAATTCTGATTAATATCAAATTGGACACAAAACAAAATTAACAGATTGTCAATTGTGCGCAGAAAACACCAAAAACCCGCACAAAGATGGCCCACAATTATTTGCAGCCGGTGAATAATCACTTTGACATGGATAAATTTGCAGACGTCGACGATGACCTCTTTCTGCGAAATAATAGAAATAATCGTGCACCGAGGAGTACGAATCCATTTGATGATGATGATGACGGGGACGGAGAAGTCTCTGAGAGCTCCTCGATTACCGCCCAAAGGCAGGCGTATGCCGAGAAACGTCGAGATATTGAGCAGCGCACACTGGACTCCACGCAGAAAAGTTTGGGTACGTGTTTTTAATGGTAATTATTGTTGGGGGCGTTACTAAGCATTTAATTGAATTAACTACTAGGCTTGCTCTATGAAACGGAGGAGGTGGGCAAGGCAACGGCTGTGGAGCTGGCACGTCAACGCGAGCAGCTAGAGAAGACCTCCCATAATCTGGATGAAATAAATTCGACACTACGTTTCAGTCAGCGTCACTTAAATGGCTTGAAGAGTGTTTTTGGTGGACTCAAGAATTACTTGTCGGGCAGCAGAGATCAGCCACCGACGGCTACAGGTTCTCCGACCAGCAGCCAGGAGACCAATTGCAATGCCAGCGTTGTGGCTGGCGGTGGACCTGGAGCAGGTGCTATACCCAAACAACAACAGCAGGCGATGTCACCAACGGAACGCTATGATAATCATCCGGTTAGCCGCATCCGAGACGATTCCAGTTCCTATCATCAGCGGCAGGCGCAGGCGCAGCAGCGTGCCGCGAATCCCTTTCAGCAGCAGCTCGAGTCGAATCTCGATGATATGTGTGATAACCTATCGCGTCTTAAGTTCTTGGCCACCGATTTGGGCACGGAAATTGAATCCCAGAACGGTTTGTTGGACAACATGAACTATAAAATCGAAAGTGTCGACTTGAAGATGAACAAGCAGAATAAGGACATGAATAAGATGCTGAAGAAGTGAATGGCTTAAATATGATAACTATACAAAGACATAATGGATAAGATGCCCACGCATAATTCTACACATCTACATATTAATCATATCACCTACAGTAAAAACCTCAAAGAATTTCGCGCCATCATTAAGCATTCCTTGTTTATTTTTTGTTTTTGTTAGTTTTTTTTTTTGGTTTTATGTATTATGTGCACCAAAAATGATATTTCTATAAGCTGGTATTTGTGCGTTATAAGTGTTCATTTTCAAGCCTAGAATTTTTAAATAAAACATTTATTTAGTTTGTATTTTCAATAAATAATAGAAATATGATCATTTTTGATAATCAATCTTTTGCAGCGTACAGGGCCTTAAAAGTGTTGCCTCACAAACAGCAATTCTATGGGACGTGTCTATTTCTATTTATATTCGCTTGTGTATTAAAATATTTCAATAATTTTAAAACGCTTCGGTTAGCTGATATTTAGGAAAGCCACAATTTACGCTGATAAGTGATACATCAAGCTCGTGATTCATAAGCTGTGAGCTGCGTACTTTGCTGATATCGATTATCGATCATCGATCACTTATCGATAGCTCGCTTAAGCTCTTGTCGGAGTTGTTTTTTTTTAGCTTATTCGCGCAGAAAAGTACACGCAGCGACTATAAACATTAAATACATTTGGAAGGAATCAAAATGGACGAGGCATTCTCAACAAGCGCCCAATTGCTGAAGGAGCCGTTATCCTTCGCGTAAGCAAAAATACAAATTTAGCAACGTGTTGAGCCATAAAATTGTTGCCTTCTTCTTTGCAGTGAATTGATTAGCAGTGGCGCCCATTTTGAGGTGGACACTGCACATTATAATAGTAATTTTTGCGATGACTTTAATGCAAATGACGATGACGAGGAGGATGTGAATGAAGAGGAGATTGAGCACGAGGCGCTTATCTCACCCTGGACACGTTCGTTTGCTGAACTGCGCGAGCTGATGACATCCATCAATGAGCACATTTATAAACGGATTACACGTGCCGGGGTCAAGGAACAAGGCCTTGTGCCCGACAAGGCGCGTGTCGCACTGCGCTACAGTGCCTATTGGGAGGGGCATAGTGCTCCGTTTGATTCGTCGATGCTGCGTGGCACAAAATTCGAATTCGAGACCGGTCAGCATATGGTGCTGGAGGGTTTGGAGGCAGCGGTACGCAGCATGTACGTCTATGAACAATCGGAGTTTATCATATCCTATAAGTTGCTCTTCCATGAGCTGGGCTGTCCGCCACGCATTAAACCGCATGCGGATGGTCTGTTTAAGATCGAAGTAATTGGCTTTACGCTAATTGGCGACGGGCAATCGCTGGAGCAGATAGCGCCCGAGGATCGCAACAAGTTCTCGGTGGTATATCCCAAGGCGCAGGATATGCATTTGCATGGGAAGGATTGTGTGAAGCGTGGCTCGTATCGCAACGCAATCACAGCGTTCGAGCGTGCTGTTGCTTCACTCAACTATTGCCGACTGGCCGATGAGAAGGATGAAGTGCAGCAAAATGAATTGCTAATTACGCTCTATACAAATCTCATGATTTGTTACAATAAGCTGAATAAGCCGGCTAGAGTTTGTACTTCGATGAAGGCACTGCGTCTTCTCACACGCAATCAGCCGTCGTGCAAGGCTCTGTTCCAGGAGGGAAGGGCTCTGGCCGCATTGGGGGAATACGAACAGGCTCGCCAAGCTTTTGTCCGGGCCCAGGCCAAGCAACCGAACAACAAGGAGATCAGCGAAGAGATTATTAATATGGAGCAGCGTGTGAGCAAATATGAGAAGTCCATGCGTGAGATTTGGTCACGTGCCCTCGCTAGCAAAGAAAAGGAAAAGCAGAAGGAGGAGGAGGATCAGAAGCAGAAGCACGATTCAAATGAAACTGAGTCAAACAACGAGTTAAACAAGTCCGTAAATCAACAGTTCCGTCGCGACTTTGAGTCGCAGCTGGAGGAGTTTGAGAAGTCGTCGTTGCGTTCGCTCCACATGAGCCGCAAACTGTATACGGACAAGGAGTTTCATGTCCTGCGCCTGCTGGCCACGGGGCACAACATGAAATTGAGTCTGTCACCATTGGATGTGGATCAGTTGACGCTTACAAAGCTACAGCTTAAATAGAGCATACTTACTTTAAGCAGTTGAATCTCAAGTATTAATATTACCATTAGTCATAACGCGCAGCTACTCAGCAAATGATTCCAAAGAACACTTGCCAACTACATGAATTTACTTACTCCAAATATTATATATTTTAAACCAAAGATATTACAAGAAACATAATATCCATTTTTATATACTCTTAAAAAACTTCGCAAAATTTGAAGTAGAACTGAATCAATTTTTTCGTTATGAAATATATGATGTATCAGAAATAAGACCTTTTCACAACATATATATGGGAAGGAATGGCCATTTCTTGTGCCTTATTAACATTTAATCCATATACATAAAGATGTTTTTATTTTCTAATTATTGTGTGTTTTATTGATCGGCTCTCTGCTGCAGCTCTCTGGCCACCTGTCGCTGTAGACAGGCTAAGCAGACACATCCTTTGACATGGGGCAGTGGATGATCCAGGACATGCACTTCCTGCAGCTCAAAACTATTCGAACTGTAGGCTGCCATCCTTTCCGCATGCTGACACTTGCAATATAGACAGCAACAAATGATGCTGGCTGCGTTAAGTAATTAGAAAGATTAAAAATTAATATATTTTTATATATATTCATCTGTTTTATATGCAGCTAAATGGCAACTGCAAGTGCATTTATCTGACGTCTAGTGCAAAATAAGTTAGGCATCTGGTTACGCAGCTAAAACAATAAGTGTTTAATTTTATAATTGCCGTGTAATCTGAGATTTGCTGAAAGTATTCAATTTCTATACCAAGACGATAAAATACTTGTCTCATGTACGCTGAAAAAAAATTGTATTTCCAAGAAATAAATGTCTATGTCTATCTAAATGTCTTTATCTATAAGCGTATGTTTAGTTATTATTGCACCCACTTATGCATGTTATCCACAAGGCCAGCATCAAATAGGGATAGATAAAGGCAGGCACAAAGGACTCTGGCTCCAAATTCTTGTTGTCGTTGTTGTTGCTGTGGTTTTTATTAGCTTCCAATGGTGATAGCTTGTGCCGACTGATGTTGTTGCCCGCATAGATATCAAAAATCGAATCCATTAACGTTTGCGAATAGTGGCCAACACTGGCAATGTCAGCGAGCACAGCGAGCACAAGCACATGATTAGTTAGGATTAGAATTAAGCGAATACTGCGAGCTAGACGCATTTTAATGCTTATACAGCAACTGCCGCCGAATGAATGTGAGGAAAGTTGGTTACCGAGTGACCAAAAGTAGTTTGAAAACTGCTCTTGGAGATGCGTCTGTGTCCGTTTAGTGCAGGTTTCAAAATAGCGATTGTCATCAGCGAATGTGAACTGAAAGAAAGAGTGTTTTGCTGAGCAATGATAAGCAAACACTTGTGAAAGGCATTTGGAATTTGCAAAAATATGTTTTCTCTGTGTCTCAATAATGACTTCAAAATTCTGGCATAAGCTTGACAATTTATTTATATATACATATATTTACAGTTGCTCATTCCGTTTTTCATTGCCCAGATAGGTATCGCGAGCATTTTGCACAACCAATATGGAGATTTTAGCATCTGGTGTTATGATAACTTCGTGGAATTTGGTGCGCACACGAAGCATACAAAGATTTTCGGGTGGTTCCATTTTCTGTAGAAATGCCTGTGTCTTCTCGCGCAAATTGTCATAGAGACAGGCATGCTGCAGTGCATCCTGTGGCTGCATTGAAGTCTTCACGGGCACCCCCGAACGATTCATGATAAGGACGTCCTCAACGCCGGGTTTCTCGAGCACCTGACTAAAGGCTTCATCAACATAGCGCTGAGTGCGCTTTGGCTAAATAATTATTAATTATTAATAGTCATTAACAAAAGAGCAGAAAAATAAAAAATTATGCGTACCTCAACTTCACCAGCTTGCATCTTGCTCTGCTTTTCAATTCCACGTATAGTTTAATAAGTTTGAAAACAGAAATGTTCAGTTTATGAAGACTTCATAACAATAGTCGTCCTGTAAAAATCATTGTATGAAGAAAAATGTAGATTTCCCAGGCTTGCTTTGTTTCCTCATTTATATTTAGTCTTTGCAAGCATAATTTGTTATCGCCAGCAGCACAATTTATCAGTAGAAAAGTTACGCATAATTTAAAATCCATTTTCAAAATACCTTTTGTGTACATACGAACAAGTTAAATGCCACAAATGCCATATAAAAACTTTTAAATTTGTATTCAAATTTATTGCGCTTCTGGAAGCAGTTCTAAATAAAGCAAATTGTGGAGCAACGTCTTTGAAAGCAGTTCTAATTTGGGCAGGCACATTTGTTGCTCTCTTAAAATGAACAACTGCAAGCACGCTCTCTTAAGAAACGAGTACGTTGAACAAAACTGATTCTAGACTCTTCGTCTGACGATGCGTTCGTGGTGTCGCTAGCTGACTTCTCGTTAACTTTGGTCTATTTGATGACGAGTTCGCGGTCGAGAGTTCGAATCCTCGTTCGGGAAATCCACTTAAAATAATAAAATGTTTGTCTTTCTGTTAGCATAAAATTCTTCGAAGGTATACTTTTATAAGAGCCACTCTCTTTGGCCGGATTAATGATAATATAATTAATGCCGATTATGCGAGAGTAGGCAGATTACAAATTGGTGGGAATTACGCCTTCGGTGCCCATAACGGTTATCAAATCCGTGGGAAAACTATCATCCTTGTTTCCCTCCACAAATGTCAATTTTTTGTCGGACATATTTTAATAAAAGTCTCACGAGTTTTTGTTTTGTGTTAAAACCCATAAATATTTATTCATAAATTATCTAATAATTTAATAATTTAGGTTTCTTAACATACATTCATTTTTTTGTATTGATGGCCGCTTTGGAATATAATCGATTTCTTTTTGTTTTCAATTTTACATTCACATACACATGTGCATAATAGGCAATTACAAGAACAGCAAAGTATTTTTTTTTTTTTTTTTTTTTGATAGGTTCCTATTTCTCAATGTCCCCTTAAAACGTATAAAATAATATCTTAAGTTCATATTAATTAAATATAATTTTAATTGGACAGTGAGAAACGATCCTTAGTATTGTTTTTTTATTTATGTTATAGTACATACAAAATAATTGTAGATTTTATTTTTGCAACATTTGAAGTTGTGAACATTGTTTATAAAGTTAGTTTTAGTCTACCAGATTCTTTTTTTTGCCCCATACATAAGTTAATTATCTTTCATATATATTTATTTCACTTCAATCTTAAAGCTTATCTCAACAACAATAACGTTCTCAGGTTATTTAAGTATAGGGCATTGTCTAGTCGATGAATTCCGACTTATGCATAAAATAACTTAATACAATTTTATATAATTTTAACTTATTGCATAATTAATACATCAATTATATTCTGCGGCATATATAATATATATGCATATGAGTATATTTCTTTGTAATAATACTATTTATTTTTTCTACCTTTTTATATCGAAGATAGTATTTAATGCGTTTTTTGTTTACTGTACATAGATCGGATTAGAGAGGTGGGTGGAGTTGTCAAAGATTACAGATTCCGTCGTATAACTATTATTTTTATTGGCTTAATGTAGCGATATGAATTTTGCAAATATTTTCTTTTATAATTTTATAATTTTACTCTGTCCTAGCCCAAAGTTTCATATAAAATTTGAAGCTCCTGTGTTTTTTTTTTGTTTAATTTTATTAAATTTTTGAATTTTGCTTTTTAAAGTAAACTTTCTTATATTCTATGGGGGTTCATTCAAAAATTTTGAGCATACTTCTCGTAACATTGATTTTGGTTTGTTGTGTGTCGGAATTGACAGTTTTTGCTAGAAATATAATTCATTTTTAAAGTACGAGAAACTGAAATTTTGATTTGAGCAAATTTTTTTTTAAAAATATTACTCAGCTCACGTTTATATTTACACCATAATAATATAAACATAATATACGCATCTGTTGTTTTTTTTTCATCGTTTTTAAATTTAATTTTCTACTCAATTATATAATATTTTATTCATTTGTTTAACAGCCATTTAACATTTCCATATTTAGATTATTGTTGATAATTTTTGTATTTTCATTTTTGTTTGTATCTTTTGTTTTACAGGTACACAAACATACACATAAACTAACAGCATGCAACAATGGGTTAATTATCTTAACTGTTTGGGGTTATAGTACATAATCTTTCGGTATGGTCTTATATATGTATGTATATATATATATATGTATGCATATTCTAGGTACATTTAGTACATAGTTTCGTAATAGTATCTCACAGCTACTGCGCTAAAAACAACGACAAACTAAAGAACCACAATTGATTAAAATTCCTGTTTTGTTAATTTTCTTACATGGCTCATATACTTAATATTATTAACTATTTTCTATCCCCTATAAGTGGACAATACATAATACTTTTTCCAAAAATGTAACATAGTTTTTAAAAAATGTTCAAATGTCTTTAAATCAGTTATCACAAATTTCGGGTTTTTCTCTTTTCAAATGTTTTTTTTTCCTTTTTGAAAACTTAACTTAAAATTTAACAAAATATACTTTTTAACATAATTAGTTGAAATAATTTTGATTTGTATTCCTTATTAAATATAGAACATTTTTCTATTATTTGTAATTTATTTTTACCACTAGCTACACGTACAAACACATACAAATATTTATAGATATCTTTATTAATATATTTTTAATACAATCTTTACTCTGTTTACGGATTGGTTTTTAGTTTTTTTATTTTTTATTTTTAGGCAACACATAGCTTATATGATTTCTTCTAATACTCAACATTTATATATAAACATGTTTATTTGAACAACAATACACAATAATTTCCATATAAATTATATTCATTTTTATTTATTTATTTACTTTTCCTTTAAGATAATTATTGTTTCGTTTTTTGTTTTTAGTTTTATTGAGTTAGTGGATTAGTTTAAGTTCTTTTAAATACAGCACACATACACACACGCACACACATAAAACATTTCTAAATATTTGGCTTACACATAGTTTTCATGCTGTTAGATCCATATATGTTTTGAATAATCCACTCGGTATTTTAATTCCATTTAGGTACATGAGTCTCTCATTTGTTTGTTTTTATGCCTATCAAAATATAGTTACACATCATACATTTATATTGAACTGTGTACATTTTTCACTCTACATTTATATATATTTTAATATTATCTAAATATTTACCTAAACATGCATAAAAATATTGGATTAAATCATACAAACAAAAAGTTCTATAAAGTTAAAAATCCAACCTGTGCTTCTTTCCCAAAATATTCTTCTTTTTCAAAATATTCTTTAAATAACATTTGCACTAAAAATAAACATTGTTTTGTTTGTTGTTGTATATGTTATATTAATATATAGTATATGTATGTGTATATAGGGTATATTGTATATGTATATAAATGTATTTACCTAAATCTCCAACCTTATCTTCTTTCCATTGCATTTCCACATTGCTCTCGAATTGAATCGGTTGCGTTTCGAACGCTTCCAATTATAATCATTAGGTACATATAATCGGGGTATATATAAGCTTATGTATTTTATATATATGTATATAGACACTTTTCTTTTTCAACGAAAAAACGAGCCAATCCTTAACTAACAACTACGTTAACTTCTTTGGTAATTGCAATGAGTCTTTCAACATAATACTAATCATGAAAATAGAGCACATAAATCAGATATAACGAGGAACTATTGAAAGATAGTTTGTTTTTTCCATGTGTTTTATATGTAGGTACACGAGTGTTGAATACTATATAGTAAGTGTATTGCTAGGAAACATTTTCAGGTGATCAATCTTATACCCTTGCATTAATAATAACGGGTATATATTAATTAAAGATATTTTTGTAGTTTAGCTATATAGTTTTGAATATGTTCATATTGAAAATTAAACAAACGACATTTTAGTCTTTGCCCAAACTTAATAGATTTACAATAATTTAGGAATTTCAATCAAAATCGGACAATTTCTCATATTTTGCTCATTTCTGAAGATATATTCAGATTTAATGTACTTATTTATTTCTGCAAAGGTATTTAATCATCGGTAAGCCGAGGATAACTTTTTGCTCTTGTTCTCTAAAGTCTGCTTATAGGAAACAGTATGTATATATATATTAATCTTTTGGCAAATGTACATAGTTCATTTAATTTAGAAATATTTAAATGTTCAAAAAATGTTGCAATTTCTTCCATTTGCTGTTGCTGTTCGCTGCCAAAGTAAATGTAATCCAAATAAATATTTATAAAATCTGCAACTATGTAAACATCTAGGCATTTAACATTCATATATAGTATATAGCTTAGCTTAACAACGATTTTTTTCTTTGCTTAGCTCGGTTTCTTTTAAATTATGTAGGTACATACTTAGAAAAATAGTGTTCGATAACGGAACTATTTTTTATTTTTATTTCTTAGTTATTGCTGCTTTCGTTTTGCTTGATGTTGCTGCCGTCTTGCTGGTTGTTGCTGTTTTTGTGGGACTGGTTGCTGTTGGCTTGGGTGATGTTGTTGCTTTGCTGATCTTTGGTGACATATTGCTGCTAGATGTTGTTGTTGCTGGCTTGCTTGTTTGGGGCTTGGTAGCTGCAGCAAGTGGTGTTGTCGCTGAGAATGTTGTAACCTTTTTTGTCGGTGATGTTGCTGTGGGCTTTGATGTTGCTGATGTGCTCGCTGAGCTTGAGCTGTGTGGTGCGTTTCTCACTGGGGTTGCTGCTGTGTTGCTGGCGGCAACTGTTGTGGTTGTAAGCGTAAGAATTGTTGCTGCTGGTGTCGCTTTTGTGGTTGGTGCTTTGGAAATTGCAGCTGTTGTGACAGTATTAACAACAATTGTTGTGGGCTTACCTGCAACAATTGGTGTTGTTGTTACAGTTGCTGTTGCTGGTTTAGTTGCAATCGTTGTAGTTGCTACTGTTGGTTTTTGCAAATTACTGGTAGCTGTTGTAGCTACTGGTTTAGTTGCAACAGTTGCAGTTGCTACTGTTGGTTTTTGAATGTTGCTGACATTGGCTATAGCTAGTGGCTTAGCTGCAACAGTTGCTACTGGAGGCTTATGAATATTGGTAGCTATTGCAGTTGGTGTTGCTTCTGTTGGCTTAGTAACAACAGTAGTTGCTGTTGTTGCTACTGGATTTTGCATATTACTGGCAATTGTTGCTGTTGTTGCTGGCTTAGTTGCAGCAACTGCTGTTGTTGCTACTGGCTTTTGCATACTACTAGCAATTGTTGCAGGTGATGTTGTTGCTGACATAGTTACAGGAGTTGCTGTTGCTGCTACTGGCTTTTGCATATTACTACCAATTGTTGCTGTTGTTGCTGGCATATTTGCAGCAGTTGTTGTAGTTGCTATTGGTTTTTGCATATTACTGGCAATTGTTGCTGTTGTTGCTGGCATAGTTGCAGCAGTTGTTGTAGTTGCTATTGGTTTTTGCAGATTACTGGCAATTGTTACTGTTGCTGCTGGCATAGTTGCAGCAGTTGCTGTAGTTGCTACTGGTTTTTGCATACTACTAGCAATTGTTGCTGTTGCTGCTGGCTTAGTTGCAGCAGTTGCAGTTGTAGTTGCTGATGGCTTTGTAGCAACATTTGCTGTTGCTATGGTTGGCTTTTGCATGTTGCTGGCAGCAGTTGCGGCTGCTGTTGCTGCTGGCTTTGTTGCAGTAGTTGCTTCTGGCATTTTCATATTACTGCCAACAGTTGCAGTTGCTGCTGCTGTTTTGGTTGCAGTTGCAGCTGGCTGTGTTGTCGATGTGCCCAAAGCAGCTGTTGTTGTCACTGTTTGTGGCTTTTGAGCAACAGTAACAGATATTGGCGTTAGAGCCGCAAAAGTTGTTGCTGGCTTGGTAGCAACACTTGCACTTGGCTGGGTTATTGTTGTTATTACTTTTGTCAACATCATTTGCGACTTGTCAGCAGCTGCTGGCTTTGATGATGTTGCTGCTGCTGATGAGACGGCAGCAATTGTTGCTGTTGTTGGCGTCACTGTCTTATTAGCAATCGTCACGCTTGGCTCTGATTTTGTTGACACGATTTGTGTTTTTGGTAGGGTTACAGCTGCAGTTTCAACACTGCCATTGCCGGCAACATAGGTATTTACATCTGTTGCAGCCATTTTGCTATTATTGGCAGCAACGGCAGATGTTGTTATTGGCTTTGTGGCTGGCATAAAAGTGCTGGTTAGTGCTGGGCTTGGCTTCGTGCCAGCTGGCACAGCAGCAATATTGCTGTTCTCTGTATCTCTCGTTCTCTGTATAGTCACGTCTGCGGCAGCTGGCCCGCCTGTTGTAAATGTGGACATTGTGTTGCATTCACGGCCGCTGCTCATGGTGCCTGTGGCCAACACTTTCGTGGTGGCAGCAGCCACGGTTGTTGCTGTTGCTGTTGTTGCTGCTGGTGCTGGCTTTGCTTGTTGCTTGCTTGCAGCTTTCTCTTTCTCAGCATGCTTAGTGGAACTCACCTCCGTTATGACCTTGACTTGAGCCGGTTGCTGTTGATTGCTGTTGATGTTGCTGCTGTGATGCCTTGCCGATGTCTTCAATATACTCGGTCCCGGCAACTTGCCCACCGTCATTGGCAACACATCAACCGAGTCAAGGGCCATCGCCGACGAGGCTGATGCATTAACCCGCTCTCAGAGTTGCATCGCCTCATCCCGATAGCTGTTGCCGTTGTCATTGTTGTCATTGTTGCCATTCGCATTGCCATTGCTACTGCCAGGAGCAGCAGCATCCTCGTAGGGCGTCACCTCCAACGGTGGTGCACCACTTATCAGTATTTGAGTGTTCGTCACACCATCGTAATTCTGACTCTGATAACGCTCAGCATGCAAATTGACACAGGGTCTGCCAGCGGGTCCCCATTCCGCTGTGGGTCTCAGCAGATGTTTGAGACGATCTCGGAAATTGAGATGCTTGGGCGCCTTGCAGATCTGCTGTAAGCCCACCACAAAGATGATAAACACCGGCAGTAGACCTATAATCCAGCCAACTGTATCTGCCCAGATGGGATAAATGTAATGTCCATATTGGGCGGGCTTATACTCAACCCAGTTGAAGAACAAAATGAACTGCAAAAGAATTTCAGTTTACTTGAATAGAACATAAGCTGGAGAAGGAGCTTAAATATGAATTTGGGATTCTTGAGATATTGTTACATACCAGTAGCGTTGCTGGTGTAATATAGCGCCACATGGTGCCCCAGAAAATGTTCCATAGACGCGATCGCTTGCCAATCATGCCCTGTATATCGTTGAGGAAACGCTGCGAGCCATAGATCCAGGCAATCAAAACACACTCCGATATGGCTATGAGCAACACCGACCAGTTTGCCGCATATTTATCCATTAGCTGCAGCCAGTACATGCCACTCTGAGGAATATCAAAATGAATCAGACAAATTTAATATATTTAAGTATTATATACTCACATTGGTAGTGAAGCCCAAACCGCCCAGGTAGCCAAATATGCCCACGAAGAGCACAACCCATGTTTTGTATTGTCGCAGATTTGGAAACTTGTCTAAAATGGCAGTAGTTACGGTCTCCATTAATGCAAACTGCGAATCCAAACCCAACGTGAGCAGCATGACAAAGAACAGTATCGACCAAACTGGCGAAATGGGCAGACGAGTAACCACCTCCGGATACACAATGAACGCCAAACCAGCACCCTGATCCACAACCTTTTTCACCTCCACATCTAGCTCGTGTGCCAGAAAACCAATTATCGAGAATATGACCAGACCCGCAAAGAACGAAGTGGCTATGTTGCAAAAGGCCACAATGAGCGAGTCCCTGAAAGTGGAAGGGATATTGGTCATAAAGTTAGGTAGATATAATAAGTAGGTGTTGTAGTTTTTGAGGTTATAGTATTATAAGGTTATAGATTTTTGATCTTTTTAAATGTGCTTCAAGGATAAATCCAACCGAAAACCAGAGGATTAGAACTATTTTTCTTTACGGAAATAAATTTTAATTTCTTAAGGCTTATATTTCTAAGTCTACAGAACTTTAGGATTTAGATCTGTATATCATACTTACTTATAGCAATTATTGGAGAACTTATTGTATGAAGACAATGTGATGAGTCCACCCCAGGCGGGGCTGAGAGCAAAGAAGATCTGCACAGCGGCATCTCCCCACACCTGAAATAGACAATAGAAATCTCCGATTAAGATTAAAGATTTAGAATTAAAGTTTGTTGTGCACTGACCTGAGCATTTGCCAGTTGCTTCCAATCGGGCATTAGATAGAACAGAATCCCTGTGCTGGCACCTGGCAGGGTAACACCACGAAAGAAGAGTATGACCAGCACCAAGTAGGGAAAGAGGGCGGTAAAATAAACGACCTTGCCAGAGGATTGAACGCCCTTGCAGAGGCACAGAAAGACAATGACCCAGGCCAGAAACAGGCAGGCTGCCAATGAGTACTTAATGCTGCCCGTTTCCTCAATGCCCGATGAGAGGCCCAACACAAAGTTGCTGGGAATGAGAATGGAAAGGATTAAAGTTTACTTAATACATATAGTTGCTGCTCTGTGTAGGAAAAGGGTTGCTTTCACTTAAGACTTCGACTTAGGCCGGTTTCTTGTTACCAATCAAGAAGTATACTTGAACTTTAGAAAGACTTTAATAATTGTTAATATTTAAATGCTCTTGTTAAACGAAACTTTGTAATTGAATAGATACTGAATTAAGGTTTACTCACTTGAAATACTCCTCGGCAGGTGGACGTTTCAGGGCATGTAGCGCCATTTCGGTTATATTGTGCTCATCGGCATAGGTGGCATTGTAGCAGGTGCGCAGATAGTAGGTGCCATTGATAGCCTCGCATTGATCCGCCATCACGTAAGAGAAACAATCTGCAAGTGTCATCAACTCTCTTAGCACATTGAGCTAAATAAACACACCACAACAAAAAAAAAAGGACATGCCGCTGGGGCAATTCAAGTCGACAGACGCTCAATTATGCAGAAAGGAGGTAGCAATTTTTTAATATTTATGAACTATTTGTCGGACTCAAAGAAACATCAGAGAGAAAGAGAGAAAGACAAGGAAATGGCAGCTCTGAAAAAATGGGCTCGTGCGGAAGGACAATAAAGCGACTTTTGTGCGGCTCCATAATTAAAAGGACAAAGTAGCAAATCTGGCAAAAAACGTGAAAAGGGTTTGGTGGCAAGAACATTGTTGTTGCTCCTCGTGGCTGCCAATGTGCAAACAAAAACAGAATGTGACAAACAGTTGCTGTGGTTTGCGACTGCGAGATACCCTGTATAACATTGAATAGTTTTTATGACCATACGTTAAATGTATAGGGTTATGTGTAATCTTACAGTTTAGGGTATCTGCAGGCCGTATGGCCTCTCGGTACCATAAATATGTATAGCTTACTAAAGGTTCTCGCTTACTTAAGTAAGCAGTTCCGCCTCTGTATCCATAATAATATAAATAATATATATGACCTTGGGGTGCCATATAAAAAATAGATTAAGGCCTCTATCGTTTCTGTTAATTACCATATTTAGAATTCACGAGAACCAATCAAATGAATTGAAGACACATTCTATTATATACCAATTTTTCTTTTTTATCAACTTTTATACAAAAATAACACTTCCATACAGCGCCTTGTTATAGTTTCATATACAGGGTATATATAAAAGGGTTAAAATGTTGAAGGGACCACCGTCACAGTGGGCCCGCATAACAGTGGATCTCTCTGTCATTTTGTAGGAAGAGCTCCGTTTGTTGACCCAGGACTGATTAAATTTTGAAGAGCATGCTTTATTAAGTTGAGGCGAAAGCAAATCGATGTTGGAATTCGATGGTGGATGGGGTCAAAGGTCAATAGAAATGCTGACACAGTTGATTAGAGGCAGGGCTTGAAATTTGTTTTTTATTATAATGGCATTAATACAAAATGCAAGAGGATTCCAAATGGATTTAAACTGATTAAGCTATGTTGAATATATAATCTGAGTAGCGAATATATATAATACAAATTCTGGCAGTTTCGTTCACTTTTTTTTGAAGCTACTTATATGAAGGCATTATTTGAGCATATATTAAATATTTTAATCTGTCCGCTGTTTTTACGAGCTGTTCACTCACGAAAATTGGTAAGAGACTGCGTTGTTTTAACTGGTATTTTTAGCTGGCGCTTTTGCACACCTGACTCGGCCACATGTTGGTGCCCAACAGCGGCATGCTTAATATAGTAGATGCCACAATGCAACGTCCGAAAATGTTTATGACATTTGACTTGTGAAGCTCGTCGCCTGCCACATGGGGCATGGGTGGAAGTTTTTTGCCTAACAAAAAGTTTGTGCTCATGTTTATGAGTTTGGTGGTTTTGTGTCTGTTCTGGTGGTGTGTCTGTCTATGTGTGTGTGTGTATGTGTGTGTGTGTGCAAGTTTCAAAGTTTTTTGGGTCTTTCAGTTGACTAACGAGGCAAGCGGTTGGCCGCAAAATGACTAACTGAATGCTGCCAAGTTCTGAACTTACAATTCGCATTCTTTGTTTGCTCTTGAAATGAAATAGGGCACCGAGTGTGCGACTGAGTCAAGGTGCATCATGCCACTTGGCCACAACGGTCCACTTGCCTAATGGCCCCTTAATGTACAACTACCAAATACGGTTTTCTCCCCATCCACCAACCAACTTTTGTGGTTTACCAATTGAAAATGTGATTTTAATTCTGTTGCCCAGCTTATCTTGTGTATTTTCGTTTGTTTTTGCTGCTCGCTTAAAATTTGATTACTGTTTAAGTTTTAAGCAGAAACTGTTTAATTTTCAAACACCCAGCACAACACTGGCAATTGAGTTTATGATTCCGTAGTTGGCAGGCAATTAATTTTCAAATTTTCCCATGCAGTCCACGTAGCTGCCAATAAGCAGCTAAAGGCTTCACAGCAAAACAACAACCAAAACAACAGGCACATTTACAATTTGTGTTTGTGAACGGTGAGAATGCCAGCGTAAGTTGATTACAGTTCAAACAGACCTGTTTCCTCCGAATTTAGGCCAATTGATTACGTGCCCCAAAGTGTGCCCTTGTCAAAAGTTACCCATGTTAAAAACACGGTACAAATTATTTAAATTTCAATTGCTTTGAACACATTTTTCTACCATATTTCATAACTTTAAAGTCGATTTATGACATTGATTGGAAAATCAATTTTAATATCTAAAATATTCTTCATAATTCAATCAATTTGAAGAACAATTTTTAATTTATTGCTTTTTAGATGTCTACAAATTAGAGAATTTCCATAAAACTTAGCTATAAACGCAAGCTTCTTATGGAAACTCATTTCGCATAAGTAATTTATGCATTATAGTTGAAAACTATTGAAAATGGTTTACATTTCAAACTAATTAAAGCTGAAAAATATTATGAATTTTTAATGTGTGGGGCATGTAACTCCATGGAAATGAATCAAAAAGGTCTCGACATGTCGACAATCCGACAACTCGACAACCCAACTCAATCAGCGTTTATTCATTTGCCCGCGTTACTCATACGACGCATAGGTCCCATATACATATAGAAGGCTCTTCCTGGATGTGGTTGAGGTGACAGTTAAGTCAAGGTTAAACATATGGCTCCACATACCACACACACACACACACACACATATATATATACGTATGCATATGTACAAGTAAAAGTCGGTCGCTTTTTACAGCACACACCGCATATCCATCATCTAATCAATCAGCATCAAAATGGAAATCAAATGCGCCACAGTTAGAGAAAATTGAACATACAAGTTCCTGCTTGTGGTTGGTGTTTATATTTCTTATTCCATTTTTTTTTTTTTTTCGTTTTCTTTTTGTGGGCGGGGTATAGCTTCAAAGTGTTTACACGCCGTTTAATTTGCCTGTCTGCCTTTATTTGTTATGCAATTAATTTTATTACAAGCATACACCCCCCACACACACACACACACACACACACACAGGATGTGACAGGACCCGTAGATACAAATCATATAAAACTTTATGTGAATGCGGCATCAGGCAAAAACTGTCTGCCTTTCAATTTGGGTATCTCGAGCCTGTCTACTCAGCCAACTGTGCATCTGTATGTGTGTTCTGTGTGTGTGTGTGTTGTGTGTGTGTGTGTGTGTGTGTGTGCATTTTCATGTCGGCATCTTACATTTGATTACAAACACACACACACACACACACACACAGAGATAAGATTCTTATATAAGCCGCTCCCAAGTCGACTAGCACACACAGGAAATTGCCATTAAATTTTGCGACCTTTAAGTTTGATGTTGGGCAGCAGCCTTCGAGTTTACTTCTTTTCTTCTTTATTATATATATATATATATATATATGTATTTTTTGCTATTCCACAAGTTTTGTACCATACTCAGAAAATTTCGTGGGCACATGTTTGTGTCCATAACATCAGTTTGATTAGCTCTAGCAAACCTTATTGACCCAATTAGAAGTTATAACCGCAAATATAAACACACACACACACACATGCTGTGAGTTTAGTTCAACTTTATGTGATTGGATGGAGAAAATACGGTTGGCCTCAGGAAAGATCCATTAACTAGTAAATAATTCAATAATCGATATAGTTATCCGATTCGCTTTACTACGCTATTTATCCTCATTTATGTAAAAGAATTTATTTTAGTTTTTGTAATTTTGTAATTGGGAATTTCAAAGTTGCAAAAATACAAATATATCATTTTATAACTATCAGATAATGTTGTCCAAACTAATTCTGAATTAATCTTTTCCATCAAGATAGGTTTGCGGGAAGTATAAAATAAATTAATTCTTATCTATTTCTCTTCATTTTTCGGCTCGATCTCCATAATAATATCTATTTTCATAAATATGACAAATTTATTCACTAATATTTCCAATTTCTCTAATATTTGCTTAACAATAAAATAACACTTAGTAAATAAAGGGAGACCCTTGAAAACATGAAATAAACCAAACACAGCCTGTTATGTAAGCACTTTTACTTAAGAAGAAAAAAGAAGGAATATCCCAGGAAAATATTGACAAGGAAGTGCTTGTGTTGTTGTTATTGTTATTTAAGTTGTTGCTATTGTTGCTTATGTTTGTGTTTGCTTTTGTGTTTTTAGGGTCAGAGGCAAACTAAGGCAGAAGGCGGCGTTAAGTGTGCGAGATATTCAATCAATGGACAAACAAGTTAAACACATTTTAATCATGAGGCTAAAAGTAAACATTTATCATCTAAAAATTCCATGAGACGAGGTCGTCACGACGACAATAATGACGACGAAGGGGAGGAGGATGACCAGAAGAGGCCAAAGCCACAGACGAGACGAGACGAGAGGTGAAAGTGTCAATAAATGAAATCCTTAAGAAATTGCTTGTCTGCCACTGAGATTGCGGCTGTGCGAGTGTGTGTGCGGGTATGTATGCGGGTGTGTGTGCGGGTGGGTGTGCGGGTGTGTGTGCGGGTGTGTGAAAGTATAGCTTAAAAGCTGCGGCAAATGTTCCAATGGTTGCCAGCCGACGATTGAATGTCAAAAAGTGTTTAGGCATAATTGTTGTCGCTTCAAGCATCTATTTTTGCCAGACATAAAAAACACGCGACATCATCGTAGGTGTAGCGAAGCAAACAATGAAAATCGCATACATTGCGCATATCGATTTCATGAAAAAAACTATGAGTTCCTTTTTGTTGCTTTTTGTATACCCTTTCAAAGCATTTTCTATTTGGCTAGTATATAGATACACTCTCAAAGGCATCAACAGTTGCATAGATATTGCCATGCCTCTCTGGCAGTCTGTTTCTATAAAAATACTCTCTGCTTCTAATTTATGAAACATATTTCTAAGAGTACATCAAATCAGAGCTTGATATATCAATATTAAATATGTACAACAAAACTTCCAGTATTTCGAAAATTTAGAAAAAATAAATCCGGATTTTACGAAAAATCTGTAATTTAATAACTTATTTATTTATTTTTCTTAAACTTCAGTCTGGAAGTGCATCCAAGCTTCGGCATGCTGTTGACAGCAGTCTGTGTTGGTTTTTTGCTGCTGCTGTTGCTGCTGCTTCTTCTTTGGGCAATAGCTGTGTATCAATGGCGTCCATATTAAATCAAGCAGGCTAACGCAGAGGCGTGGCAATTGAAGGGGTTGCGCCTGCGAGCTGTGAGCAACCGTTGTAGTGTTGGGTAGTGGCAGCTGTGCTGTTGCAGCTCATGCAAAAACTTTCAATGGCGTTGGCTGTTGCTGCTGCTATTGCTGCTGCTGTTGTTGTTGCTGCTGTTGTTGTTGCTATGATTATTACTTGTACTGTTGTAGCCTGTATACAGTAAGCGCCATTTGAGTCTCTGCGTGCATGCGTGTGTGTGTGTGTGTGTGTGTGTGTTTAAGTGCCACTGAGGCAGCCGCAATAAAATAAGCAAAGTATGCAGCGAGCGGGGGCATATAAAAAAACAGCAAAAGATGCTGCTAAATTTATTCTTTTTACTCAAGCAACGAATGCTGGATACACTGTTAAGTAGCTTATTAAACATATAAAAAAAAAAACGAAAAGTATTCAAGCAAAGTGAGCCTACTTTATAGAATTGACTACCAGCAAAGTCTTTCTTATTTTTCAAATTTTTTTAATCCATTTCAAAGACAGTTATTAACAAAACACATTCGAAACTTCAGCATTATATCCTTACGACGTTTTGAATAGTTATTAACTAGATTCATTTCAAAGTTCAGCATAATAAACGTACGAGCTATAAACACAGATTATTCTTTAGCTATTTTTTATGACTTCACAAAGTTGGCTAAGCCTACATAACTGTCATAACTTGTCGTATACACAACATTTTGCCACCTAGTTCAAACAATAACCTTGACTGCGTGAATGCCACTCCACTTCACAAAGACTCGTTAAAGATTTATGTCTTTCGCGTGGCAGAAAGAAAATTTTAAATTGTGTCTGTATTTGTGTTTGTCTTATTCTAAAGAAATCAAATGCACGCTTAAGCGCGCACAATATGCGCTACAGCCACAGCTTTTGCTCTCAGTCTGCCACACACACACACACACACACACACACACACACACACACACACACACACACACACACAGAGAGAGGAGCAGACACACCTCTGACAATGTCAAATGGAAACCCAACGAGCCACAGCACAAAAACAATTGCCTACTTCAAGGCGCTGTCGTCCTTTTCAGCAAGCGTTTTGCTTGCCTACCTCGGCATTATTGTTGGCGCTGTGTATTATTATCATCTTTTGCACAAAAGTTGCTTTTTATTGTTTACGTGTGCGTAAATTGCAAATGAATAAAAACCTTGCCAGTTTATTTGCTGGCGGACAATAAAATTGCTGTTATCAAGCTCAAGTCATCAATATCAATATCGATTTATGGGCATAATATACTGCTTAATAAGAGTCCGGTCGAAAATATATATATATACACCTGAAAAGCATTAATTGTGTGCATTCTCCAGCTACATATACATATATATATATATATATGTATCAGCAATTATGTTTAGTGGCTTATTAAATTTACTATTTTCTCTGTAAGTTTGACAGGCCTGACTAAGTTATTCACGCCACGTATGGGCAAAAGTTTGGTACGAAACAAAAAAAGTTTCACATATGACAGCTGGCAATTTGCTTAATCTATTGCCAGAAAGAAATAAGGCAAACAAAGTGCTTTTGTCTTGATATTGTACTCACGCTCTGTGCTCCACTCCGGCTCGCAGTTCTGCCATGGCAGCTGTGTGCGAAACGAGGCGAACATATAGAATATAGTCCAGGCAATTATTAGATTGTAGTACAGCATCACAATGGCCGAGACGATGATCATGCCGGTGCCGAGTCCACGGAAGAGCGGACAGAACCGACGATAGATGGCCACAGGACCCAAGGCGGCATACTGGCCAAACGAGAGCTCCATAAACATTAGCGGTAGTCCCGCTATGATTAACATTATGGTGAATGGTATAAGAAAGGCGCCTGCAAGCATAACAATATTATAGAGTTTAAAACATTAAATAGTAATCGCTGTAATTGAGAACAACTTGGATATCTCGAGGCCATCATCATTCTTGAGTTATTAAGTGATTACTTACCGCCTCCATTATTGTAGCAGAGATATGGAAAACGCCAGACGTTGCCCAGCCCCACCGAGTAGCCGAGCAGTGAGAGTAGAAAATCAAAGCGACCCGTCCAGTTGCCACGTTCCGGTTCCGCTGTCTCAATGGTGACCGCATCCGCGTCGAGTGTGACCAGCGCCGTGCCCGAAGCACAGCCCGCAATGCTGATGGCTGTGGGTGTGGTGCTGAGCTGTGGTGGTGTCGCCACTGTCACATCTTTCCCCGAAGCACTCGCTGTTAATGTTAACGCCGCCGCATTGCCGGGACAAACTACGCCTACACCACCAGCGCCAACACCAGCAGCACCACTGCGACCCCCGCCAGGAGCTGTTGCTCCTCCAATTGCTGTTGCTGATGTTGCCTTGTTGTTCTGGGCTCGACGCTCCGAATTGAATTCACAGCTGCTGAAACGATCCTCATTTTGCTGCAAGGGATTGGTGAGAATGTTTTGTGGCCCAGTTAGTTAACCTTGCGTGACAATCACTTGACAAGCGACTCGCCTGGCCAGCTGCCAGGCAAACGAATGAACAATGAATGGCATTTGGCCTCATTAAAGGCAAAAGGCAAAAATCTGTCTGACACCGAAATTATTTTGCCCTTCAGCATCGCAGTCAATTCAAATTGAATGTTTGCGTTGTGGCTTATGCTGGCTTTTATTGTTGCTCTTAATATTGATATTTTTGTACAACTGTTGCATATCAGCGAGTGTCATTTGATATAATAACTTATATAAATATTTCCTGGGCGTCAAAAAGGAATTCATAAAACTCTCTGTTCTTCTGTATACATTTAATTACAATTTAAAAATTTAACTAAGTATTTATTTAAGAGTTCACTTGATTTGAGTCTTAGATTCTATTTTTATCTAAGAATTTATTTAATAATTTTAAGAAAAAGATTTTAGTTAAATATTTAAAATTCCGTATTCTATATATCAATAATCTGAGTTTCATTACCCATTGCATAGTGATACACATATATATCATAAATGCTTTTCAAACTTTAACATTCTATTACATAATACTCTCAAAGTATAGAACATTATCAAAACAGTTTTAAGTTGTAGCTCTTACCTCCCACAGATCCACATCCAGTTTGGTGCTGGACTCTTTGTTCGGCTTGAGGCTTTTCGTTTTAGACTTGGTCTTTGATTTCTTATCCATGGTGTGTCGCAGTTGTTGCTGCTAATTGCATGCTATTTTCTGGCTGTATCTCTGTGTGTGTGTGCTGCTTTTTGGGGGGCACTGTTTTGTGTGATTTATGTCAGTTGCTTCATAAATTCAAATTTTTGCTAACAGATGGCTCTCAGTTGTGGCCTGGCCTGTCGGCCCTCCTGGACTGGCCTTGTGTGTTATTTGTTTTTGTTTTGTTTTTTGGGCGTGGCAGTTAACGGGAGCCCCCTTAGGTCATATTTGTGGTCTCTGCAAGATACAAAAATATAATTTTCGGTTAATGATGCTGGGCAACAAAGAAGATTTGCATATCTAAGTTCAGATTGCTCTAATAATATTTAAATTGCAATTTTCAAGTTAATTTAGTGGGTCAATTAATTTACATATATATTTTTCAATTATTATTCTATTTCCGTATTTGTTAAAATTCGCAACTCAATTGTCATAATTTAATAAGCACTGTTAATTAGCGCATGTTGCCAACTATTCAAAATCCATTCATGCACCGCTTTCATTAGTCAGATTTCCATTTCCTTTCCCATCTGCTGCTGTTGCTGCTGCTGCTGCTGCTGCTGTTGGTGTGAAAATATTGGCATCGAACTGGCATCGATTCATTTCATTTTGCACTTCGACTGACATTGAAAAGAGCAGTGAGCAGAAAAAAAATATGTAATAATATAGACAAAACCTTCACATTGACATTCAAAAAGAATGAAACTTATTTATAGTATATATGTATGGACAAAATATGTCCGTATATATATTTTAAATTAACTCAATTGATGCTGATGTGGGCGGGCAGATAGCAGAGGTTACAAGGGCGCCGGATATATGGATATGTTTACATATTGCTGAAGGTTTTTACCTTTCTGCACTCCTTCCCTCTCTTTCTATCGCTCTCTCTCTCTCTCTCTCTCTCTCTCTCTGTCGCTCTCTCTCACTTGGTTCGTTAACAAAAGATTTTGCTCAAGGAAATATGAACAAAAAATATGCATTTAGCCTTGATGCAGATTATTTTACTAGTGCAGTAAAATGGAAATGATAATATGTGTTACATTTTAGTTACGAAAGTGTTTTCCATGCAGTTTTTGCAAGGAGCAAGGATGCGAAAATAAAAAGAAAAACACCAAACATATCAGTCATGCTATCAGCTTGTTAGCTTGTCAGAACTTTTGAATTTTCACATATTTCTCTAGCTTTGAATAGATAACGAAGGAAATTATATGATCAATATATAAATATATATATGTGTATATTTTTCTGTACCAATTGTATTAGTTTCTCAATTCTTACATATTCTGTCGCTTTTAATTGGACAAAAGTATATTTGTTTATTAAAAAAGAAAACAAATATCTTTTTCTGCATCAATTCTATTTCTTTCTCAGAGCTGACATATTCGAAAGCTTTCAATTCCATGAAAATATATTTACTTAAAATATTCATTAAAACAGTAAAATAGAATTCTAAATAAATTTTTAAAGCAATATTTTTATTCTTTTTTCAATATATGACATTTAATAGGTTTTTCCGAACTATTGCTCAATCCATTACGCTTTGACCAATTTACACGAAGCCTTCCAAGATTAATGAGTGCTTGAGAAAATGACGTGCCGTCAATGACACTTGACGCTGTCGGTTCACACACTTGCACAAAGCACACACACACACACACACACACACACACACACAAGCACACACACATAGAAATGTGTGTGTTTTTGTTGGCACCATAACACGATGTGATGTTAACTGTTAGATGTGATGCAATGAGATGAGAGAAGATGTGTAACGATGCGCCCTCTTGTATAATACCGATCCCTTCTCCCATCTCCTCCCCCGCCAACATCCTTCCAGCTCATAGTGTGTTGGTCACGTTTTTATGCGCCATTTTGCCTTTGAGCTTAAACGTAGCTTTTGTTTTTGCTCTACTGTCTGTGTGGCAATACGTTGACAAGTTTGATAATTAGGCATCCAAATGTGCATTTAAGTGTGTGTTGGGGGTGTGAACGTTTTTATGTTGCTGATGACGATGATTATGATGCTGATGAGGTTGTCCGTAGCTAATGAGCTGCTCGCTAACCAGACTGCAACTGGTTTATGTTTTATGTCAGGCAGTTGTTTTATAGGCGGGCAAGCATTTGGCATGCTTATCAAGTTATTTCATTAGGTTAGCGCTTTAATTGTTTGGCAATTTCAATTCTAATTTGATGCTCCTGAAAATTCAAATTGTTTTCTAGATTTAATAGCATTTGGACAAAGTTTAAGCTACTATCTAAAGTAATTAAAGTAAATATAAGTTAATTGGTTGTTGCTATTAGTTTGTTATCTAACTATGAATTATTCACAGAATAATCGAATATATACAAAGTCAATTTTTGTAAAACAGTTTAGTCTTATCTATGATTGTCTTCAACATGATGATAGTTAATCCCATCCACGATTATGGAATGTAGCAGTTTTAACCATAGAATTGGTTGTTTTTACCAAAAGCATTCTTGATGTATATATAAATTGTATTTATTTGTTTAGTTTATATCATATACTTTCTAATTATATATATATATATTTGATTTATTCTCTTATTTTATATGTACATTTTTGTTACTGTTCTATTATTGAGGCTTTAAAGGGTTTTTTTGTTGGCCAGCAAGTATTTGGCATTTATACTTGTTCTGGCTTTTAACCACATTGCTGCTGTATTATTTGTTATTGCTGTTTCTCTTTCATGGGTCTGTGGGTGGGCGGGCTCTTGGGGGCCTCTGCAGCTGCGGCTTTTGTGTTGTGGCATTTGCTTAGCAAATAGTTTTTAATGATTCCAATGCATGCAGCCAGTTTTCGTGTATACATATATATCTATGTATATATAACACTAAAATCCCCATCCCCTTAACTTGACAATCCCACTCGGATATATAGGACAACAACAAGGACAATAGCAATCGTTTGGCTTTGTGAAAATTGTGCGGCATTTGTTGCAAATAGTTGAAATGTCTGCTGGGTGGGGGGGTGTTTGAAAGCTAGTTGTATTAGTGTAGCTATTAAGCTGTTAACATCCGGTTACAATAGCATTAAGAATTCTAACTGTTGTTTATTGATTTATTCGCAAATACACAGCACAAAAGTTAGTACAAGCTCAAAAAAAAAAATGAAAAAGAAAAAAGTGAAGGGGTTGGGAGAAAATTGCTAAGCGTATTGCAGAAGTTGAAAGTTTTTGCTCGTGTTTTTGTTTATAGCTGACTTTCTTGTTTTTCGCGGGAAACACAAACTTTTCTCAAACTTGTCTTAGAATCTCTTTTTCCAGTATTGCGCAACTGCAAAGATGGCTCATAAAACTAACAAATAAATCAAGTTAACCTTGCAAAGTCGAGGCTGAAATGCTCTTTTAATACGAAGAAATGTTTATGAATAATTCTAAGAACACTTTTGCTAGCTGTTAAGACTTTCTTTAATTCTAGAAACGTTTCATGCTTGTTTTTATTCAAATTCGCTATAAGGCAGCCTTAGCTGATTTATGTTATGATATGCGTAATTTATTTCATGATAAAATCAAAATGTCCTCTTCAAAATGAGTTGAATATAAGTTTGCAGTTTTTTTTTTCAACTTTATGATTTGTCCTTCTGCAGCAATGCTTACTGCAAATGCAAAATAAACCCAATTAAATAATGTGCAAGTTTAGACAGCTAATGTCTATGCTTATCTCCAAAGTAAAATCAAATATAAAGGCAAGAAACTCAAGGCAGAAGTATACAAATCGTACAAATAATACACAGCTATCTACATGTGCCACATAATTACTTGAAAACGATAAAGATAAAAAAATGCAAATAATTAAAGCATGGGGGCCATAAGACACTTATATTTTAAAATTTACAAGCTTAAGTTGCCAAAAGGGAATTCCCCAAAAAGTGAGAAAAAAATAGAAGAAAAAGAGAAATAAACGCCCAAAACAATTACTCATAACAGCTACTTACTATACCCGTTTGAGTTGTATTGTTGGCAACACAAGCACCAAACACAACCACAGACACACACATCCGCACACACACATCCGCACACACACACACACGAAGACAGAAACGTTTACAAAAGTTTACAAAAGCCGATTGCCATCATATTTCAGAGTTGCCAGATGTTTGCAGCGTTGCCAACAAAACTTGCTGAGAACTTCTTAAAGTGCTGAATCATGCCACAAACACACACACACATAATATAATTATTGTTCAACGGCATATCCATAAATATACAAGCATATGTTTGTGTGAGTGTGTTAAAACCCCCAAAAGTAGCAATTAAGTGTTACGTATACGACAGGAGGTGCCCCGAAGGAGGCTGAGACTAAAACTGGTTTCTATGGATGGTTTTTTTTTCTTGTGTTTTGTGTTTCAGCTTCTAGTTTCGTTTTGTTTGGTCAATTCGAGTGTGAAAATGTTCTCGAGCGTTTTTCCCTATTTTGTGGCTGTTGTTGTTGCTGTTGTTGTGGTGCTGCTTTGTTGTTGTTGTTATTGCAGCTCTCGCTTGTTAACACACAGGCACACACAGCCATTGACCTTGGGCTATGGTGCAATGTGCAAGCGCATGGAACGAAACGCATTGCCCGTGCCCCAGGGTCGCCAGTGTGGGCGTGGCTGATGCATCATAGACTTTTTTATTCCAGCATCTTGTTTGGCCCCTAGCAGCGTTTTCCGTTTTGAACATTTTGTTTGTGTTAGTTTTTTTTTTTCATTTTTAGTATACCCTTGAGTAGAAATGGCCGCAATTGTAGTTGGTTATATGAATTATTTAAGCTTGGGGGGAAGCATGCCTAGAGCTACATATCTAAAACATCGATATGGTAAATGTTTTTAAATTTATGTGGATTTATTATACATACAGCTTAAGAATTTTATGTCCGAAAACTTCAGATAAAATGTCTTCTACACAAAATTTATAGTTAAATTAGTTAAAATAAAAAGGCCAACTTTTTTTAATTTGATTAAATGCAGAGTTTTTCTCTTTTTAATTCACTCGTTTTAAGCTTCGCATATTCAATATTCTCTGTAATTAAAGACTTATATTCTTTCTTGATAAAATTAAATATATATACTATAATTAAATGAAACAATTTGGGTATCAAAAAGCACTTCTCCAGTGTTTTGTAAAAGTTTCTTGGCCCACTCATTTTTATTTATTTATTTTTTGTTTGCATTTCTATATGCACATTTCTATAGGCAAATTTGTGCTGCTATTTGCAAATGGAAGCACAAGAGAACTTCATCAAGAGCAACATCCAAATCATCATAATGATGATTGTAATCGTTTGTCGCCTTCATTCTCGCCATTTGTGCTGTGTTGTTGCACAATTCTGGGCAATTTTTTAAGTGGCCATCACTTTGCTGAGAAATGATTTGGCGGCAATGCGGACTGTGGGTCGGGTGAGTGTAGAAATGTTTGAACTTGATCCTACGAAGGCTGCAAACAATCAACAAATAAGGACAACAGCCTCGACCTTTTGCTTTGCGATTCTCTGGCGGCATTTTGCATGGGGTTGCATGTAGCAGCAGCAAAAAAAGAAAAATAAGAATAAAAATAAAATTGAAAAATCAGCACGTTAAGCAAACTGCTGACAGTTTTCTTTCTTTATGTATGTATTGTTGTTGTTATTGCTGTTCTCCTGTTGCTGCAGCTGTAAAATCTAACAGAAAACTGATAGAAACCTGACCTGAGGCCCGGGCCATCCTCGGGGCAGTAATATCGATTATTGAGCACTCTCGTCGAAAACCATTCGACAACGCATGCAAGTTCGCTTTTCAGCAACGAATTCCATTGAAATTCACCTGTTTGGAATGTATAAATGGGGCTGGTGTGGTCTACCAGGTGCGGGGCTGCGAGGGGATCTTCGCATGACAAACGAATTTCACGAGCTGCTGCATTTTTATTTTTATTTTTTTTTGAATAACCTTTTCGGTTTGCGGTTGCCTTTCAGGGGCATCGTTTGTCATTTTTTGTACCCTTTTTCCTTGGTCAAGTCTGCAACAGAAGCATGCTGACTGGGGGCGAATTATATGACACGAATATGTAAATGATTAGGTGTCGCCACAACTGAATTGAGAGTTTAAGTTATTGTGTTTGTCTGAGATACGCTTATTTGATTAGTTAAGGGCAATATGGAACATTGTCTTCATTTGCACATAATACCCAATTTGTTTAACTTAAACTCGATGTACTCGATGTGCTAAGAATTTTACCTGAATAAAGTAACAAAAGCGAACGCAACATAAAAATTTGTAGCTCAAGTGAAACATATTTACAGTATTAAAAAATACTTATAGTTATCCGGCTAGTTTTCCCATAAGCTGTAAGACATTTTTTTGCTTTGAGCGTATTTAATATTCAATATTCTCGAGAGCTAGCTGGCATTTCTCTTGCCTTTTTTTTCGCTAACTTCAACTGCATAAAATATTCATGTGACTGAGGCAGGGCGCCCGGCGACGTCGTCCTTGATAGCTGGGTTTTGATCCTTGACGGTTGTTGGTAATCGCAAATTCAGCGCTA
This sequence comes from Drosophila anomalipes, assembly GCA_035041615.1. NCBI lineage: Eukaryota > Metazoa > Arthropoda > Insecta > Diptera > Drosophilidae > Drosophila > Drosophila anomalipes. The sequence goes on along the minus strand of JAWNKZ010000041.1, from coordinate 8,702,044 downwards.
AATCTCAATCAAAATGCGCGTAAAGTGCCATTTCACTTGATTTTTATGAATTCGAAATGTGCCATTTTTCTTGATTGAAAGGAACTTCCCCAAAAAAAAAAAAAAAAACATCAACCGAAAAAGTTAAATGAAAATGGGCTTTCTAACTTGAGCTCAAGCTGAAAGATCCACGAAGAGACAAGTTCTGATAGCTTTACGTTTCCTCAAATATTTTTCAAATTACTTAACAATATGATGTCTGAGAAATGTGGCTGTTATATCATCAAATCGTTGCCATACATGTGCATACAAGTTTAACTTTAACTTGACAAGCAGATGAGAAAACCAAATGCAATTTCGTTGATGGCAAAATGTAACTTTTTAAATTCGAAATTAAGGAAATTTTAGTATATTTTTCAAGGACTGAACTGCTTGCAAATGTTATTTACATTTGCATGTTGCCACCCAAAAAAAAAAAAAAATATCAGAAACTCGACTCAAATTGCATTTCCATTTAATTCGCTCAATTTGTCGCCAGTTTCTTTTTTTAATGTCGCCGACTGCAAAAAAATTGCAAGCGTTGCCTTGCCTTGAAGACAAAATGCGCTTCATTTGAATTTCGAAGCAAATATGAAAATAACAGCACCAAAACCAACAACAACAACGAGAAGAAGAAGAAGAAGAAGAGGAAGAAGAAGAGTGAGAAAAGTGACAACGAGTTGAGAGACGTCCTGATATACTTCGGCTAAGTGAATTAATGCTTACGTGCGCCAAGTTTTTTAAGTGATGTTTTCATCTTTTTATACATTTTTCCCCTCTTCTTCTTGCTACCTAGCGCATACATTTTGTGTATGTCGTTTTTCTTTTTGTGTTTAAAATTTGCAATTTAAATGTAATATCTCAACTGTTTGTTTGGCTTATGACAAGTGCAAGCGTACTGACTTAACAGCCATCGACAGGATGCAGGCAGGGGCTTGGGGGCTGTTTCCTCCTCCTGTCCTTTGCATCAGCATGACAGCATGTGAATGATGACCACAGATATAAACTGTAGAGGAGGTGACACCAGTTTTGATTCCATTTTGAAAAGGTAACAAAGATGTTGTTGCAATCCTCAAAAGTCGAAAGCACAGCATTTATTGCAACCCGTTCTAGTTTCAAATTGAAATTAAAGAGTCACGTTTCAGTATATTCATATCATTCATATATGCTCCAACTCTCACTCTCTCAATCCGCATTTAGTGGCTATGAAATTTTGTATAAATTTCAATAGAAATTTGTCCATTGGATTTGCAAACATTTTTGCAAACATTTGCACGTTTTATGACAAAATGAAATATAGCTGATATATAATATGTACATATCTAGATGTATGCATGGAAAATCGGCAATATCGGCAACCAAAGCCCAGTAAAGCTGGCTAGCATTTGCTTTTTTAGGCGTTCACAGACAACAAATTATCAAGTTTGGCACGCAGCACACATTTTTGTTTTATATGCTTTTTCATTTGTTTAAACTACATTTATTTCGATGTGAGAATTCAAAACTGATTAAAGTCCACATATTCATTATTATGTCGATCCGTATATTTGCCATCGTTGTTATTCTTTGTTGAAAAATGGTGTTTTAAATCTTTAATTAAAAGATATATTTAAGAAAATACATCAATAACTAATTGTAAATTCCCTAAGGTAAGTGTCTGGGGTATACACAGATGCAGTAATTTAATCAAAATTGACAAAGCCCTGTTTTGCAAAATATGTGCTGCATAAAAACAAAATTCCTATATGAACATGTATATATATATATATATATATATATATATGGTTGTTGTCTTGCATAACAATTGGATGCTTCGAATCAAACCAATCAAATGGCTGCAGCTGGTGCCCATCTTTGGTCTTATTGTAAGCATACACACTGTCAGTAAACAAGTCCTTTTGACACTGGACAACCTCATCCGCAATCATTATATAGTGATCTTAACCCGGACACTTCCTAACGCATCTGGAGTAATGTCAACTGGGTGTTTAGATACATAATATTTGCAAATTATATTTGATAATAAGGCAGAACCAGTATCGACCGGAGTCTATGGATATTTCGATGTCATAACACTTATTTTGATTGCTCCTCTGACAGCAATATCATATAGAGGTCGGTTCCAAAATATTTTAAATGGTAAAAATATGTACAAATGCTCAGTTTCAACAAGACATCTTTGAAAATGAGGCTCGATTCTAGCTCGAAGTTTATGCTCAAATTATATTTTCAAATTGTGGTCAAAACTTTAAGCAAACACAACTTTATCAATTGTGATCAGATTTTCAAACGTTAAACTTTTTGATCGTAGCCTTTATCTTTAGAAAATAGCTACATTAAATGTTGAAAACGCGATTCTGCTTCGAAAATCATGTCATAATTGTACCCTCAAAAATTGCATTTGGAATGAATCAAAACTTTGAGCAGCCATAACTTTGTTAAATGTTGTTTAATCATGGCTTGGCCTCTACAAAAATTCTGCATTCAAACTTGAAAGCGCGATGCTGACTCAATTTGCATGTTAAAATTATGCTCCGACAATAAGCTTGTAGGAACGAGCGAAAACTTTGCCCATCCACAACTTTTCTGTTGGCCTTTCATTTGGTATTCGATTTTGTCAAAAAGCAGTCAATATTTAAATGATATTCGTGAAGCAGACGCTTATAAACTTTCCCCACTTCAGTACATATAGTATATGGCCAGAATAGAAATCAATTGAAACTGACTGGCGATGTCGCTTGCGCGTTGCTCGCACAACTGTTTTGTGGGATGTGTGTGGGTGGTGGTGGTCTTCCGACTTGGTCAAGAGATAAACACTCGAAGCAGAAGTTTTTGCTGAGGCAGAGGCAGCCGTGGAAGTTGCAGTCATTTAGTCATTAACGAAATGGATTTTGGCCAGAGCACACGATGCATTTCCATTACTTGGGCAATATTAATCATAGTCTGTCAGGCGACAAAGAGCAGAGCAGAGCAGAGTTCTGGCCAAAACTTTGTGCTATATATGCCCGCACTCAATGCTGTCTACTGCAGTCATCGTGTCCTCTTTCTGACCATCCTAGGCACTTTATCTCTGACGCTGCTCGGCTGCGTGGGTAAGTGTTGTGAGTACTGTGTGTGTGTGTTGCCAGTCTGGTCAAGTTACACTGCTCGTTTAAGGATGCATTTGCTGCTGCTGCTGCCGTTTGTCGCGTCGCCAAACTGAGAGCCTCGACGCCTATGCTCCGAGAACGCAGAGTATTGTCTGGCCACCACTGCCGGAGGAAACTGCTCATGTGGTCAAAGTTACCTTTCTTCATGCACCCGGGGCAGTTGATTGCCTGTGTCGACGCTGCTATCAGGCGAGGAATATGCGATGCCTCGAAGATTGCCTCAACTCAACGGACTGTTGAGTGTTGTGAATGCTTTTTTGGACAAGTGATTTATTTTAAAATCATTTCTAAGTCAATATATATATATATATAAGCTTGGTTATAGCTTATATAGGATATTGTTTAAATAAATGTACATAATGTATGAATAAACTTGCGCTCCTTCCTTATAAAAAGTTATTTTTTGATTTGATTATTTTATTTAGTTTAAATTTGTTGTGAAATTAACAAAATATATTACTAAATGAGAGGTTTTCCAAGAGCTTTATGATATGCACTTAGTTGATACAAGCAATAAATCAATATAATTAAATTATACTTTCAAATTATATCCACAGAATATTTTTCGTTGCAACACAAATACTTAAAATGTCAATTTAATTGCTCTTTTCTCTATAATACTCCGCTGAATAACAAGAACTTTCTTAAATTCATTAAATTTATCAATTATCACTATTAATCATTGATAATTCGCAATTTGCGATTCTCAACTGCGTTCACTGACGGAGGATCGTAAGAAACAGATTCACAAGTGCTTTACTTCATTTAATGATACTTGTGTAGCAAAAACAATAAAATATGCTCGGTGCCTGCCTCCAAAAAAAGCTTTACTTTGCCCGCAGCTGTTTTCGCGTTAAACTGAAGCTCAGCGAGCAGAAGGGCTAAGACTTCATGGCCAGGTTTTTGCCGGTCTAAGCTTTAGTTTGTGGGCTACCACCAAGGCAACCACCACTGGCACAATAATAATACTAAATATGCTGTCGGCACAAGAGGCAAGAAATATGGAAAAGTTGCTGCTGCTGTTGCTGCTGTTCTTGGATAATCCTGAAGCCAATTTGTTGCCAGATTATTACTGGCCAAATGGGAGCCAGTCTGTGCAGGAGGACGATAATGCCACAAGTTATTCGAATGACTATGAAATTAATAGTGATACTAACGAAAACAGTAGAATTTTAATGCATATGGATCTGCGCATGAAAATCGCATTCTTTGCCCTGATGCTTCACATTGTCATCGTGGGTGGCGGTAGGTTTTTCCATTTTCAAATATCAACGTGCAACTTGCCCGCTAATCTGGCAACTTTGGCAGGTATTATTATTTATAGCTTTGTTTACTGTAAATCGTGGTCCAATAACAGACGTCTGGTACAAGAGACGAGGGAGCTAAAGCGTCGTCTGCAAAATCCACTCGCTGTGCAACATTTACCCAACACACCGAATTGTTCCTGCCATGGCTGTCGTGTGGCACGACAAATGCTGAACGGTCTGATTGCGCAACAGATCATTACGGAACGTTCAGAGCGCTAGGAGGCTATAAACGTTAAGCATTGAATGTGTTCATGTTATTTATACAAATTTTTGGTCACACTTTGGTAGCTCTAAACCTGCGAGCACCTTGTGATATGCAGAAATATAATTGCAACACCCTGTTAAATTGTGATTGACATGCTGTAAACACAGTATGTCTTGTGTAGATAGGCAAAATAAGTTTTACTATCAGTGCTTAATATGGATATGCAGAAATGTAATTGTATGTAATACATTGTTGACCTGTGTTTAGTTGCTGCACATATGCGGTGTTCGCCTATGTTATTCGCCTATCTGCATTCCTTAGAACAGCCAATTATTATTAATTATTAATTTGCTTATCAATTTGGTCTGTTATTTAACATTGCCAAAATTGTGCAGCACTGTAATCGATTGGCAAGAGAAGATTTGCGATCGCAGCCAACTTAATTTGACGCATAATTTTCTGTCAAACTATTTGCACAATTGGAAAATTAAAAATGAATTATCAAGCAAAAAGTTTGTTTGTGTCAAACAAAGAAATGTTTCTTTCCGATAGCAACAACAATAGCGATGCGGATAGTTTGTACAACGAGGTGCAGGAGACTCTGCCACCGCTCACATATCACGAATTGCCGCTGCTGGCGGCAAATTGCTCGGAGTATGCCGTTGCCCATTCAAATGGGAATTTGCAGCCGGCGCGTAACATGAACGAGGTGTGCTTCTTGCCGCACATACTTGAGAGCATGCGTCGTCTGCGTCTCGTGCAACTGTTGCGCCTGCAGAGCTATGCGTGGCCATATTTGGGACAGGGAGCGGGATATGGCGCTGTGATTGTGAGTGCGCCGAAAAGTGGGCGGACGTTGAGCTATGTGCCGCCCCTCTGCCAGGTGGTGTGCAGCGAACTGCAAGAGCAACGTTGTCGTCAACATCGCTGGAATCTGCATGGACCCGTTGCGCTGGTGCTCGCCGCTGACTTGACGCGACTCCGGCAAATTGGTGCGCTGTGTAATTCGATGCTGCGCAAGGCCAGAAACGAGGAATGGCTGACGTTGGTGCTAACGGTGTCATCGGCACGCTCCGTAGAGTTCTTTCAGCGACTGCTCAACGGCGTCGGTTGTCTGCTTGCGACGCCAGCTCAGTTTTTGTGGCTATGCGAAAATAATATCACATTGCCATCTTTGAGGTTTGTCGCCTATGATGATGTGGATTTAATGCCGGGCGAGCAGCTGCAGCAGGCTCATAAACAACTGCTCGGTCTGGTCAAGCAGCAAGCTCCGCAGCTGGTGATCACCACGCAATTCTACAAACCACAATTGCTGCGCATGCTGCACGAATTTAATGCATATCGCTTGCTTCTCTTCGGGGATGTGCTCGAGGCTGCTGTTTATGGCGGCGCTCGCATGCGCATTGATCTTCTCAAGCGGGAGGATAAACAGCAGAAGCTGTTGCATCTGCTCGAACAGCGACCACCGCATCTTCTACGCACCGTTATCAATTGCCAAACAGATGCGGATATATGTGAGCTGGTGGAGATGCTCGAGGCGCACGGCTATCGCTGTCTGCCCTACTATCAGACAGCTGATCTAACTGTGCGTGAGCATGTGCATCGCTGGATGCAGCAGACACGCGGCGAGCTGCTGCTCTGGACCGATTACTGTCCCGAGCTGGATATACGGCATGCGCACACCCTGGTCCACTACAGCCTGAGCGATACGTGGAGTATGTTCAAGCTCAGGCATCTCACACTGGCCGACAATCTGCGCAATCGCTTCAAGGACACCCAATTGGAAGTGGAGTCAAAGCAAGGCGCTGAGCGGCACTTGGAGCAGGGTGAGTTATAATATATATAACTATATATATAGAAAGTATTTCTAAAAAATAGGCTAATGAACTAGAAATTTATACCTCCTCTGCATTTTTAGAATCGCTGCTTTCACTGGTTTTCCTGGACGAGAGCAACAACAATCAGTTGCCACGTCTCGTGAATTTTCTGCAAATGCATCAGCCGGTGGATGAGCGCGTGGTGCAACTGGCACATCAAATACGCGATGAGCAGAAGCGCTCCAAGTGCAATGAGCCGGCACTGTGTGATCTGCTGCTCAGTTTGGGCGATTGCAAGGATACGCAGTGCGAGCAGCGTCATCAGCTGCTGCACAGGGATCGTCAACTCTGCGCCCAGACGCCCGCCAGTGGCGATGTGAAACTGCAACTGATCCGTGTCTATTCGCCAGCGCATTATTGCGTACGTGTGCTGGAGCACTTGCCGCCAGGTGGCAACTGGCAGCCTGTGCCGCGTCAGCCAACGCTCGAGCTGCAGCTGCAGCTGTTGCAGTCGCAGGAGTGTGTGCGTCATTGGCCACCGGTGGCCAAAGAAATATGCGTTTATCGCAATGCTAATGGCTATGAACGTGTGCGAATTTTGCGCGTGGCGCCCATCACACAAGTGAATCTCTCGCGTACGGATGTCGCTGTGGAGGTGCAAGCGATGGATGTGGATACGCGACGGTTTAAGACAACCAGTGGCAAGTTGTACATCTGCCCCGAGCAACTGCGCGACAAGCCAGCCTTAACGATTGATCTGCGCATCCTTGGCTTGGTGCCTTTCACCGGCGAACGCAGCTGGCATGCGGCGGATGGCCAGCAGTGTGGGAAGTGGTTAGATGCTGTGCCACAGCCCAATTTCCTGCAGGCCAACATTGTTGTGTCATTGATGCACACACTCTTCGTGCAGGACTTGGCTGTGACGAGCTATGCGCCCAGCTTGAAGATGCATGTGCGCCGATTTACGATGTGTGCTCAGCTCAAGCGCCAACAATTGGCCAAGAAATGTGAGCTGGCAATTGCAAGACTCATGGAATTTTTGGAAAGAGGCAAAGATTCTCAAGTAGTTGTCGAACTGGAGCTGCCTGTGAAGCCATCAAACAGCTTGGTTAAATTGGACACCACGAAACCACTCACGGGCAGATGTGGCCACTTTGCAAAAATGGCAATGCAGTTGGGCAAAGAAAATCGATTGCGCCAGGAGCGGCAACTACTGAAACAGGAGTCAGCGGAGACAAAGGTGTGCTTAGTTCCAACTAAACAATAGTCGAGATTGTTAATTATATACTTTTTCTTGTTGGCAGCCTGCCAAGCCAGAGTCTGTGGACAGCGTTGAAGCCCTATACAGTTGCCTAATGAACTGCACGCTGTTGGAGCTAACCGATGAGCAACAGAAGCAGCGACAAAGCGATGTGCCCCAAACTCTGCTCAATCAAATCATGTTGCCGGAAATGGAGTTGCCAGAGCTAGAGCAACAATCTTTGACCGCGCCTGATCAGGACAAGTTGGAGGAACTCGTGACTCATGGAGAAACTCATGATATTCAATATCAGATGCCGGCAAATATTCGACGCCCGAAGGTGATTTACTATCAGACGCGTTGCACGCTGGAGTTGCAGATTATATTGCCTGAGGCGGAAATGGAATATGAGGTAGTACTGCAAAATGGTTCTTGCATTGCATTCTGGACAATTGCTGAGCCCATTTATCAGTTTATATTGAATACCCATTGCCCATATCAGCAGCTGAGTCATCATATGCAGGGACGCACTGTCTATTTGAGCATACTCAAAACACTGGCTGTCATTTATCCACTTGATTTTGGCTTCTATCGATTTATGCACGCACATCATGAGAAACTGCATCTTTTGGAAGAGGAGCGTCGTGCTCGAATTGCTGACTTTGAAGCCCATCTCCTGCACAAGAGCTACATTAAGGGTAGAGTCAAATGTGTAAATAGCTCGGATGAACTGAGTAGCGAAGATCAGGTTGAGGATCCTCCATATGATCCTCGCAAGGAGCGTGTGGAACGCGCCCGTGGCAATAATGAATTGAATTTCGATTAGTTATTCGTCCAGGAAATTTCTCTTTTTATAAATTTTAATCAGGCGTTGGTTACTTTGGTTATGGTTTGATTATGTTTAGTGGTAGTTAAATGCTACTACATTTGATTATGGATGTTTTCCATAAGTGAATTCATTTTCCTATTATTTGTGGAACATTAAGCAAACTGACTTGCAAGACTTACTTATATCTATACTATATCTTACGTTAAGTTCTTATAGTATGTCATTGGATTACTCTTGCACAGAGTATTATAATTTTTTTATTTGAAAAAGTTCACTTCTTTATTAGTATTCATTATATTTTTCATCAAGACGACAAACTTGGTCTGTATAGTTATATTTGTTTGTCTGCTTTATTCTTTGGATAGAGCCTCAGGCAAATCAAACTTGAACGAACGAGTGTTTGTCTATACCAAAGTTATTTCAAAAAAAGAATTATAATTATGAATTATATATATTATATAATAAAACGACAGCTAAGAAGCGGAAAATATATCTTTATTATCAAATTGATAGAGAAACTTTATCTATTTTATCTTTATCTTTACTTTTAATTATCTATTACTCTACTAACAGTAGTAGTGAATAATAGTTTCGCAACTATTGAAAATATTTGGAAAATAACTTAGATGTATTCTCCAATAATAAATGAATAAATAGAAACCATTTACAGAAATCTATTACAATGACAATTTCATAAAGTATTTGCATATTCTATATAGCCAATAATCAACTAGAGAAATAAGCGAAATAGAATATTTCTTATGAATAGTTCAATTTTTGATATATCATACCCATTGGAACTTAACCAATCAAATGCCAATTGTTCTCATTTCAATCAAATGTCGTCGGCATTGTTTTTGTTGCTCTTGTTCTTGTTGTTGTTGTTGATGTCGTTGTTGTTGTTGCCACTGTCAGGTGCTTTGTTTTATAGAAATGCAATGTGCATTTGGCTGACAACAGGTAAATGGGAAAACATAAAACAGAAACGTGGCTGTCATTTGTGCACAAGTGTTGCACAATCCATGTGACAGCGTTAAGCACGACTACAAACTACTATATACATACATATATAAATATATATACTTCTATACTATATATTTGTGTATGAAGCAAGTCCACAAATGTCCTATGGCATAAATAAGCTCTGCCTGAAAAACAGATTGCGTGAAAAACTTTGCACTTAAAAAAATATTGATTGTTGATAATCATCAACGATTCAACAATTTGTTGATAACAGTTAAAAAAGAGACTTGCATTTTTATAAAATTGAAATTATGGTAAACTGTAAACGATTCCGAGCGTTTTACCGAGAATTTTTGTGCAAATATTGAATAACAAAAAAAAAAAGAAGAAAAATGATAAACGGTTCAGTTCCGACAATTTGCCAAGCATTTATTTCGCCACAGCATTGGTGTTGTAAGCCTAATTGGCATGGTTTGCAGATGCTTTATTGCAAATTCCATGAATTATTCAAATAAAAACAAAACACAATTATTTTACAGTTAGGCAGAATTTTACGATATCGGTTTATTAAATACTGTGCGGAGTTTATTAAATGAAATATTTGGCAAGGAACCTTGAAAACTTTACTTGTCCAGTTAATTTGCAGCAAACTTGTTATAGGAAAATATATTAATTAAGTAGATATTATTGTTATATAGTATTTGGAACAAATTCATAACTCTTAACGAATTCTTTACACTCAATCTGTAAACTTTACTGCCACTCATAACTTTTATCGGAACCTTTTTAACGAAACCGAAAGAGGAAATGAATTCAGTATGACAATTTTGAACAAGTTATGGCTGATCACTTGAAACAATATAATCTTAATCAGCATTTAATATATGTCCATGTCCATAGCTATGCAAACTAGCCTCTAAATTTTAAAGCTATTTTGCTGCTGCAAGTTAGCTTTAACTTAAAATAGCATTATTCTTATCCTGCATATACAGTGACTCACACCATATTTCGGACAGTGTCTAGCAAAAATTTTAAATGCGTGCCATAAACTAATTACACATTATTTTTCAAAAATTCCAAAGACCGATGGCAGGTACATATATTAACCACCAAAATGAATATATGACCCCAATAAACTGGGGGTTTCCCACCCGCAAGGTCGGGTTATGTAAAAAGTACCCAAATTTATGGTCACTGGTTATTTCGAACAGTGGCATTATGGACACCTGGGTGCCATAAAACCCGGATTTTTTACGTCAGGTTGATTATTTTCGGTATAAATAGACCAATCCTTCGTAGTCAGATTAGTTATATCCTGCTTCCTGGGTGCAATCAGCCAACAAGGACTATGGGCAAACGGACCACCATTGAACAACGGAATCTCATCCTGGAACACTTCAAGATCGGATATTCACAACGCCAAATAGCTAAAATGGTCAATCTATGCAAGTCAACTGTATATTACATCATTCGGCGCTTCGTTGACCAAAATCGGATAGAGGACAAGGGCAGAATTGCACCAAACAAGATTTTCACCGAACAGGATGAGCGGAGGATCATCAGGAAAATATGGGAAAATCCCAAGCTATCGGCTCCAAAACTGACTCAACAGGTGGAGGATGAAATGGGGAAAAAGTGCAGTGTGGAGACTGTGCGCCAGGTTCTGCGCAACCATGACTTTCATGCCCGAGTACCACGGAAGAAGCCCTTTATAAGCGCGAAAAATAAAGGGACTAGGATGACGTTCGCCAAAACCCACTTGGACAAGGATTTGGAGATCTGGAACGCAGTCATATTTGCAGATGAGTCCAAATTCAACATTTTTGGCTCGGACGGACGGAATTATGTGTGGCGACAGTCCAATGCTGAGTTAAGTCCCAAAAACCTAAAAGCAACAGTGAAGCACGGAGGAGGAAGTGTCATGGTATGGGCATGTATCTCGGCAGCCGGCGTCGGAATTTTGGTGTCCACTGAAACAGCAATGGACAAGAATGTGTACCTCAATATATTAAAGGAAAATTTACTCCAAAGTGCCGAGAAGCTAGGAATCCGACGTACTTTCCGGTTCTACCAGGCCAACGACCAGGACAACAACCAAGCATAAGTCCGGATTAGTACAGTCCTGGCTTATCTGGAACTGCCCCCGCATGATAATTCCACTGGCCCAGTCTCCAGATTTAAATGTTATTGAAAATTTGTGGGTTCTGATGGAAAATACCATTGGGAATCACAGATCCGATCTCAAGAATGCTCTGCTGGAGGAGTGGAGCAAAATCAGCCCAGATACTACCCGGAAGCTGGTATCTTTCATGAATAACAGGTTAAGGGAAGTTGTTAAGGCTAAAGGATATCATACTAAGTATTAACATCCTTATTTAAGTTTTTATGCGTAAAATATGTTACTTTTTTAAAGACTGTTTGAAATAAGTGTTGACATGTATTTTGGATATTTTTTCAGATTTTGACTAATTTTAATTAATTAACTAATAGTTTAATAAAAACTAAAGTTTTTTTTTTCAAACGTGATATAACATGCAACAAATTGGCATTTAAACATTTTGCGTTTGTTTCTTTGTTTAAACTTTGTAGCACTTTAAAAATTTTGCTAGGCACTGTCCGAAATATGGTGTGAGTCACTGTATGTTATAAAAAGCACTCGATTTTCTTGTTCTATTTATTGTAGTTGTAGCTTTAAGCTGAAGGTGCGCTTAAAAGCACATAAATGTCAATGTTAGCCGCAAATAACTAATACAATCAGTGACACACACACTCGCACACACACACCCTCTCGCACAACATGCAGCCGCAGTTGCAGTGTCATAAAAATTGTGGCAGTAAAAGCGATGAAAACAAAACGTTGCAAAGCAAAGGAAGGCAGGTTGAAAGGGGGAGCTGTTTAACAGCTTAGCTAAGCATTGTTGTTGTTGTTATTGTTGCTGCTGTTGGTAAATGGCTGGGGCAACCACGTTAAGGTCAAAGTTCACAGCAAAAAGGACGCGCGCGTAAGAGAGACGTGTTGCAGTCCTGGGCAGGACACTAAGCTCGCACGTGATGCGTAAATATTTATAATTCTCGCGTGCGCAACACAACATTGAAATACAACATTCAGGACTGAAGCTTAATGAGCTTAAGACACACACGCATCTGCGAGTATCCTCTTTGGCAAGGACTTGCCAAAAATATGGCATAAAACTTATAACTCTCCCCGTAGTATGTTATGCAAGGTCAGGGAATTAAACTTGCAGTTATTTGATTGATTTATTTGCTGTGTGCTTTGCGTCATTCACTGCCATCACATTTTTTTGTGTATAGTTATATATATATATCTATATATTTATGGTATATATCTCTCATAGTTGTGCGCAAAATCTAGCTTCCGTTTTGCCGCTGAAAAACATTAGCAACAATATCCACTTGGCATACAAATGCAAAAAATGCAAAATAAAGTCAAATAAAATAAAAGAAAAAGGCAACAAAAAATTGTTTTGTGAGCATTCAATTTGATTTATTTTTGCATATTTTTTTAAGGTTTATTTTTGCCAACTGCGCACTTTGCCATATATTTCGCCTTTATCATTCGAAATTCCCAGTTCGTTTTATATGACAAATCAACTCAATAATGTGGCTTGAATTTAAAAAATGTGAGTAGAGTAAAGTAAGAAGAAAAACTGGAATTTCTAAACCAAACCTTTTAATGGACTCTGAGTGGAAAAAAAGCTGTAAAATGAAGACTCTCTGAGATAATCTAGCTTGTTCGTATATCCTATAGAAGTAAGTTAATCATCAATAAATCAGTAGGAAGGATATGATGTTCTTATTAACATATGTTTAGCTGTTAACATAATACTTATTGTAAAGTTTTTTTTGTTTTTATTTTAAGAATATATCCAAATTTCTTTTCAGACAAAATTCATAAATAGAACCAAGGAGCTAGCTCAATATTTTTTATGTGCAAAAGTTTGCCTCGTTTGACTGGTTGGCTTTCGTTTTTATTATTATTTCTTTGGTACCCTTTTTTTGTGTGTGTGTGTACTTTGATGATACGTTCTATTATCCTTTATGTATAGAATTGATCTGTACGTAAAAAGTATCACATTTTTGTTGCCTACTTATTTGGGGTTTAATATTCGGCTATCTTTAACTTTGTTGGCAGGCAACTGATTGAATTTGGCTTAGTTGCCAAGCTGACTCTCGCATTACGCATACGTCATGTGTGACAAGTGAGGCAATATGTCAAAAAGTGCCAGCAATCAATCAAAAGGTTTGCTTTGATTTTGGCTTGCAAGCAGCTAGACAATAAATTGCACACCTGTTGTTGTTGGTGGTGTTAGAAACTTACCTGTGAGTTGCTATTGTTGTTGTTGTTGTTATTGTTATTATTGTTGTATTGTTTAATTTCTTTGCTGCGAGTCGTTAATTATTGATTGTGCTGAAAATGAAAGCGCTGCGAGAGAAAACCAAGAGCCAAAAGGCAGTTTGAGCCAAGGCAAACACGTCAAGCGAATCTCTCTGTGTGTGTCTCAGTGTGTGTTGGGGTGTGTGTTGGTGTGTGTGTGTGTGTGTGTGTGTGTGCGAAGGAAACAACGCACGTTCACGTCGAGCAGGAACCAGGAAGGAAACCGGCACAAGGCAAACAGACAGGAAAGCAAAAAGCGACAACGACAACGATTTGACGAGCGGCAGCCAAGGACAAGGATACTAAGGTAGCAACAGCAATAACTATAACAAAAAGGGGGCAAAAAGAAAAAAAAAAACGAAAAGAGAGCAACAGTGAGAAAAGGAGACAGCGGGAGATAGAGAGACAAGCAGAGACATTCCAATAACAATGAGGCTGGCAAAGAATAGCAAAAACTTTTGCCAGGCTCTGCTTTTTGCCCAGCTCTGTGTGCCAGGACAGCGGAAGCTGGAATTAATTTTACGTTTCGCCTACGCTCGCCATGCAATGCAGCCAGTAGCTGGCAAGGAGGTCGGGCTGACCAAAGGATGGGGGGAGGGTGTGGCAGTCATTGAGCGGTAGGTCAGGTTGCCCCAAAAACTTTCTACAAATATTTGTCGACGAGCGTTCGAGTTCAAAATGGCTGAAGATCTCTTAAATATTTGGTACAGCAACTCAATTGCAGCATTTGTGGCAAGCACACATCTATATCTATATATTTACCATACAGTATATTTATATATATATATATATGTGCAGTAGAAATGCAAGGCTAACAAGAGAATAACTCTTAACATTTACATTTGGCATATTTGCGCCGAGAATTGTTTGTTCTGAAGTTAAACTTACAAATTTCAATGCAGCAAAAGCGAAATTTACGCAGCAATGGGAAGAATTAAGAGAAATTTGAAATTTAGTTTAATATTGGCAATAGGAACTAACTTTGAACCAAGTTCTACGATTTTTACATTTAGTGAATGGTATTTGAATAGTTTTTCCTTATGGAAAGTGCTTAAATGTGTAAATTAATAAATATATTTATATTTATATTATATTTGATACAACACACTTATTGATGATCGATTTGAAGCAATGGCAATAGCTGCAATTAATAAATTTACAAAATATAAATATATTTGCTGAAGCCGCAATAGCTTCGATTCCAAGAAATACGACCAAATTGGCTGCCATCAAAAGAACCAAAAATAATATTTAATTGTATATTTTATTTATTGTGTACAATTCCAAGAAATGAAATCGAATGCTGTTTTGTAGTTTGGCTAATTTTATGGTAATTGGAACCCACTTTGACAGAATAATAATAGCTGCTCAGCCGATGGCAGGAAGGGAGGACAACGCATATGCTTTTATTCTGCACCATGAGTTGCATTCTGAATTCAGCTGGCAAATAAGGTTAATTGAATCATGTCAGGCAAGGATGAGGACGCCGAGGCTTTGTTGTGCAGGCTACCTTTTTTTTATATCATTTAACGCGCCACGTCAGTTGCCGTTTTAATTGTTTTAAAAATTTACTCTTGTTAAGCAGGAGGAACAGGGGAGGGGGCAGAGAAGGAGCTGGGGCAGTTGGGGCAGCAGCAGGAGCAGGAGCACTAAGGACACGCGCACGCAATAAGGACAGCTGCACGCACAAATAACGCACGGACAACTATGAATACGTCGAAATTGGCTGCCTTTTTATTTATTTTTCACCTCTTTTTTAAATTTTTTATTCTTTCTTTTTTTTGGAGCGTTTTAAAAAGCGATTTTAAAAAGAACGCGACTTACACAATTTTCAGAGAGCTTAAACGATTTTATTGCGAGTCGTGTTGTTGTTCCTGCTGTTGTTGTTTATAGTTGTTATAGTTGTTGCTGATGTTGTTGTTGTTGCTGTTGAGTTAGGTGTTAATTGATTGCTAGTTAACATGGAGCAACCACTTTGGCGCACAATTCGAAAGCAACTGAAAGCAAAATCAGCCAACAGCAGCGTCGGCAGCGGTAGTGGCAGCAGCAGCGGCCACCCACACATACAGCTTTTGCGTGAGCGCAGGCAAAAGCTGATTTCCTATAAAAAAAAGTTTATGGTGTGAAGCGTGGGCTCGTTCGCTCGCTCTCGCTCTCACTTGTGCGTCGGCAGCGCTGCTTTTGATTTACAATTTGATTTACTAGCGTCGCCATTTTTTTGGCAGAGCATGCGAGAGCTTTTTACGTGTAGGTGTTCTTGCTTGTTTGAGGATGTGTGTGTGCCTCATTGTAAAATGGGTGCTTGAATATTTAATCGCTTAATTATGTGCCCTCTCTTTGTGTGTTCACATGTGTGTCTATGTATTGTGCATGAGATATGTTGCATACTTGTGGGCGTGCTCAAAACTTTGTGCGCGTATAAATAAACAATCCGTGGGAGCTGAAAGTAATCGCAGCTAATTTGCTAGTCATTATTCCTGAGTTCATTTATGCTGAAGGGGTTTATATTTTGCTAGGCAATGCAACTGTTTTAGCTGAGATACTTGAAGTATATACTCTGTTTAAGTTTATAAAAGTAACTTCTTCAAGTATAGAATGTAACATTTTAACATAAAGTTAACTGTAAATTATTATGGGAATTAAAAACGAAGGAGTAAAAACTTGTATTTATATCTTTATTTAAATATTAAACAATATTTGTAAATTAAAACTGAATGGGTAATAATTTAATTTTATAAATCTATGGTTCTGCTTTATTCTGCACTTTACGTCGTAGCTTCAAGTATTTTGCCTATTCAAATTGGGGAGCATCTTATTGGCATAGTTGAACAAATTGACTTTAGCACATTCTGCGAAATTCTGCGAATAACAGCATTACTTGTGGTGGAAAGCATTTCATTTCTAAAGGCCTCTTATGTTCTAGTTTCAATACATATTTAAATATTTAAAATTTCATACAGGATACAAGTACACAAGGAAATATTATAAAATGTTTGCATTAACCTCAATTACATTTTTTTCTAAATTTATTTAGTATACATTCTATTATATATTTTATATTATGCATGCTCTCAATTTTCATTAATTTGAGTTGACTAATTAATGCATTTACTGTTGTTTCAAATAATTCAACAGTCTCTGCAAACTCTTCTTCTTTAAGAAGATCTCTCTTTGGCTTTTTCTGCTGCTCTTAGAAAATGCATGTAGCTGTGTGTGTGTGTGCTTTTTCAGTAGTGCGTGTGACCTTCAACATATGATGAAAAAACACACACATATGCGTAGACAAGCACACACATTCACACCTCTCCCAGCTGAGGCATAAAAAGCTGCTGCAGTCGCAGTCGCTGCTGCTGCCTCGACCTAGACACTGAAAGCGTCATTGTCGTTGACGCTTGCGTTGCTTTCGCATGCAAGAGAGAGAGAGACAGAGAGAGAGAGAGAGAGAGAGAGAGAGAGAGACAGAGAGAGAGAGAGAAAGATAGCGAGTGAGAAAGTAAACGAAAGTGTGAGCAGTTTGGGATGCTGCGCTCTCTCTTTTTCGATGCATGTGTTAAAGCTTAGCGAGAGCGCTTCGCGAATCCAACGGGACACTCTCTCTCTCTCTCTCTCTTGCTCTCGCTTTCACTTATATTACTGTTCTGCAACTTTTTGCATCTTGTTGCGTAGGCGTTTTAATAAAACTATAAGGCGATTATAAAAAAGCAGAGACTATAACTGGGCGCAATGTAATAATAAATATAATAATAATAATAAGCACAGCTGGCTATAATAATATCAAGCTATGCGCATCTGTTTAACTAATTTTTTATTTATGTCCTTTTCCTTTCTTTTTTCTTTAAGCAGCCTCACAGCTGTTGTTGCTGTTGCTGTTGTTGTGCAAGGTTATGAATGAAAAGCTTTTTGCCGATTCGACTTCAGTTTGTCGCCCGCCCTTCGGCAACATTTCCGATTACGATTTCTTCTTCATCGTCGTTCTTTTTTTATTATGGCTTGCAAATCTCAAAAGCTTCCGTTGGGTCGCACAGGAGAAAACCTTGACAACTTGTTAACAAGGCATTAACAATAAAATCGCAGTAGCAGCAGCAGCAGCTAGCTCGAGAGCTTTAAAGCTTGAGCTTTAACTGCTGCCAGCAAAATGATTTGATGATTGAGAGATTATTGTTGGTAATTGCGGGGGTGTAAATACATATTGATATTTATGTATTTGTACATACACAAGAATAAATACACATATAATAACGTGTGGGCTAATATTGCCAGGCAATAACCCTTCAGCACCCTAATTGGCTTCACTTGCAACATGTTGAATGTTGAATGTAGACTTAACTTTTGCCTTCATTTAAAAACTATAAATAGATATTAGTTGGGCTTTGGTGGGAATGAATTAATTCATTTTAAGTGAAATGATTTTCTAGTTGTTAATAACCAAACACCGAAATTTTCTCTTAATTTAAAAACATAATGGTACTTCCAAAATTCAAATTCAATAAATTCTTTTTTGAATTTTGGAGACGTTTTGTTTTATGGCAAGTCTTAATTTCAATCTGAAGACCTTTTATAGCAATATCAACTGTTTTCTAAGCTGATCTAGTAAGCTTTTACTATTTTAACTGCGATCTCACACATTTGTAATCTAAGCTTTTAGCCTAAACACGAACCACAGTGGGGCTTTCATTAAACGATACTTTAAGAGCAATTCTTCGCTGAGCTCGCGCTTGCCTACTCAAAGAGAGCTGGTTGTCTCTCAGGCAACAGAGGAGGTTTGCGCACAGCTGATCAATTGTGTGCCGGCCAAACAACAGATTGCACAAGAGCATAGCAACTGGAAGAGGTGAGGTAAACTCTGATCATTTGTTGGTCAAGCATATTGCACAAGAGCGTAGCTAAAGGCAAGAGAGATAGAGAGGCTAGCACGAAGGTTTCTGTATAGAGTAGTTAGAAGTGGGGATAGAGCCGAAAACTTTCGTAGCAATAACTCTCTTTGCGGGACAAACTTTGAGAGCCGCCCTCGTCAATGTGCGCCAGTGTGTGCGTGTTGTGTGTGTGTGTGTGTGTGTGTGGATCGACCAATTGACGATCGACGACTCGACGACACTCACAAATAAAAAGCCGCCTTTGCGAAAATCGCGCAGCCAGTTTGCATTTTGGCAGCAAAACCAAACGACGTGAAATTGTCGCGTGTGTTTTTTTCGCATTGTCATCG
Source organism: Drosophila anomalipes (assembly GCA_035041615.1). Classification (NCBI taxonomy): domain Eukaryota; kingdom Metazoa; phylum Arthropoda; class Insecta; order Diptera; family Drosophilidae; genus Drosophila; species Drosophila anomalipes. The sequence goes on along the minus strand of JAWNKZ010000041.1, from coordinate 8,682,917 downwards.
TGTGTTGATTCAGTTTGTGTTTTGTTTGTGTTTTTGCTGAGTGTTGAGAATTAATGCTTAAATCGAATGTGTCTAAAGTAAGCGTACTTAATTCAAGTTCGATTTAGGCCTTTGACTAAGGGACTAGTCAAGTCAAGTTATAAAAGTTGCAAATTACTGATTAAATTATATACAAAATGAGCAACGAAAGGTAAAAATAACAACATCGAATAGTTCAAATAAATTTATGTTAAACAAAAAAACACATGCATAGACAGCTAGCAACAATTTAAATTGTTGTCTGTGTTTAGGCATATTTCAATGTATCGACTTGAAACCGTGACTTTTTAAATACAAAAGGGAACAAAACCCGTTTTCCAGATCGTTGTTATATCTGTCTGCTGTCTGTCGCTGCCTGTTGCCAGGCCTTCAAATCAAGTGTCCGTCCTGATTAGAAACACTGCATTGAACTTTGAGCACCCCAAAAAAACCCCCGTCAAAATAAACAAATGAGAGAAAAATAAAATAAAATACATCAGCGAAACAAATACTGAAATATTTGTTTTGATTTTAAGCATTTGGCATTGTATCGACTTAGCTTTAATCACTTATCATTTTCGACTTAATGGAATGCTTTAAGATTATTGCCTTATCATTTAAAATTTGGTTTTTGGTTACTCTCAAGTTAAATAATCGTTTTCATTGTTATTACTAATTGCTTTGCCATCAGACACACAGTTAGTTGTGTATAAATATTAATTGAACAAAATGATAAGATATCAATTCGATTGAATCGAAACTCGTGTTCAGCCAGTCAAAAGCAAGTGTTGTTCATAAATAACGAAATTATTAAAAAAAAGTGATTGATTCAAATTAGATTTGATGATTGATTTTTGAAGGTTTTTTTTCTTTTTTGAGCCACCTTACTTTCAGTGAAGAATTAATATTCTTAATATTGTTTTAGTTACTACTACTCCTTGTTAAAAATAATGTTGTTTTAATACTACTTCTGCTTCTCATTTGAAAACATTCGGATGAACAGAAGAAATTGCCAGCTCTCGTTATCTGATCAATATTTGTATCGCATTGATATCATTTCCGAATTGAAGTACAAACAATCAATATATCACAGTAATCAGGGGAAACTTTAGAAATATGTCAGGGCTAATTTAAAAGTAAACATATTGATAAAATCAATAATATATATGTATACAAGCAAGTTGTACTTTAATTGCATAAGTAAAACAAGCAAATCAAAAATTAAATGAGCAAAAGTTTTAAAAACATTCTTCCATTTAATACTTGACAAATAATTAAAAAATATTTAAATGAGGTGATTTGAAAAATAATACAATAAGTAATAATATTATTACATTCATATTAATACAAATAAATAATAAAACAAACAGAGAACATTTCAATTGCTGTTGTGCTATAGACAACAGTGCTTCCGAAAAGGTTAATTATATATTTGGTGACCTCGTTTTAGAATTTACATTAAGTGCAGCATATTCAAAAGATTGTAGTGTATTATATATTATATTATATTATATTATAATAGTTGTGTTAAAACAGAGATTAGCCAAGTATAGACAGCTGATAGACTCTGTTTTGCGATGAAATATCGAAAAATTTCACTAGGAAATTTTTGCCACATCATCGTTGACGGTGCAAATTGGTTAAGTTTTGCAATCCACAAAAAAAACAAAACATGTTCAAGTCAAATGTGCTGAGAAATAGAATTAATTGATTACAATTATTCATCGCGTTGTGAAATTCCATTGTGAAAAATTGATATTGAAATGTATGCCCATTAAAGAAGACTTGTTAATTTGGTTCGTTGATAAATAAACAAATATACTTAAAATTTTTATTAAAAAGCACGATAAGCTTTAGAGCTAAGCTGCTGTTTGTGATACGACTGGAGTGAGCTGCATTGTAAAGTAGAAATTCCCACGCTAATTACTAACTTATCTTATCAACATTTAAAATATATGTGGTGCGTGGTGCAATTTAATTACGTATACCCAACGCGTGGCTGTCATGACAACAATTGAGAGCCGCTAATGATGATGAAACCGATGCGTTTATTAATATGCCTATATATACACAGATATATATATATGTATATATACTTATTTATTATGCTGATTGGGCGCCTCTGGGATCTCTACTCGCATCTCTATTGATGCTCGGCTTAATTGGCACAATTTGTGACACAAAAATCGATATTAAAGTGCGCCCCCAGCTGTATTCTGATTGCTATGCATTTATTATATAGCTCCGGCTGAAAATCTAGCACCAAAATAATGATTTGTCGCTTTTTTAGAGTTTCATTATTATTAATATTTATTTCACAAAAACATAACTTGAAATTGAGTTAGTATATATATATATATTGGTATATATTGATTGATTGAAGTGACATTCTTAAATGTGCTTTTATAAATAAAGTCGTCGAATCTTTTTTTCTGTGGAATCCAGGTTCATGAGTCCAAAGATAGTTCAACAAGTTCTTCTTTATAGTCTCTTTGTTGTTAAGCTTAAGGCAAAAATGGCACAATAATGGCATTCCATTACATTATTATTATAAATGAAAAACATATCCTTAAACTGAAGTCATCAGATCCTTTTCCAACACAAAAATCATTCAATCAAAGCTCAGATATCTATTTTTTAAGCTCTGATTGAATGAGAGTGCTATTTTTTTTACCATCGGTGTTTTCTGTCTGCATATTTCTTATCAATTATCTAATTTGGACGGTCAACATTGGGACATTTTCAATTCACACTTGGTAACTGGATAAGCGACACGCGTTTCAACTTTCCATATTGCCATGATTGACATCAATCACGCCGTTTATTGATTAACATTCGTGTGATTCCTCAACTCGTGTTGTTTAACAATTGTCTGCTTTGCTTTAATCCATTGTGCAACGTTATTTGGACTGTTATTACTACCATTTGCTTTTTCAATACTTCCTGAATTTTGTAGCAGTTATTGATCAAATTGAGTTCATACTTTTTTGGAAGTTGTTGTTCTTGACAATCTTAAAATGCAGCTCACGCTTAAGCTAATTTTGGTGTGTTCAAAGTAAAGGTTAGTGTTCAATGTTAAAGATTGATGGGTCCAAAAGATCAGTGACACATATATATGAACGTATATGTGTATATATACCTTTAAATCTATAAGAAAATAAGTAGAACACATTGTTCATTTTTAAAATGAATAATGAATGGCTTGTATATAAATCTTAGGAGAGAACTTAACTAACTGATACAATTTTATGGGAAATATAAATATATTTTTGTTAGATAATTGTTTTCAACGGAACTTGGTGAATAGTTGAATTCATTTATAGAAAAGGTGTCACAAGCACTTCCTTATCATTAATTATGGACAGCCTAAAATCGAAAACAAAAAATAAGCAAAAACAAAAAAAGATTAATGTAAGGCAATAGGTGAATCAAGGTAAATTCAGTTTTTGCCTTGGCAACCAAAACTTTTTCGCACTACGCGGCTATTGTTCACCAAAGCAATCCAAACTAAACAAAACAAAACAAAACAAAAAATCCAAATAATTATTTTCGCCAGGCGAAATAATTACAAAATACAAACACCAAATGCAAATGCAAAAAATAAATAATTTTACACTCAATTAGGCTAACCAAATAAATAAAGACGGAAAGCTATCAAAAATACAAAACACGCAGCAAAATGCCGTTTGTTTTTGTTATTCCAATTTGTTATTATTATAATTCTTCTTTTTTTCTCTTGCTGTCAACCAAAAAGTGCGAGAAATCCACAACAAAATAACGCGGCACATGGCATTTTGGCTTATGACGTATACGCAATGCTTGCCGGTTGGCGAAGTCACACTTTATCTTTCTCTCTCTCTCGCGTTATCTCTCATTATTACTCTCTCTCTCTCTCTTTCGCTCTCTGGAGAACAATAGAATTGTTCATAATTTATAGTACCTGTGTGCATTAATCAAAACAGAACAGTTAATGAGAAAACCCGCTTTGTTACCGGATTTATCGTTTTTTTACACCCTGAATGCCATTAAAACCAGTCGGTGTTGTATATAACTCAGTACAGCTTAAATAACCCCAATCGAACCAATATAAATCCAGATTTCGGTCGAACTGAACCTAAATGAACTGTGCAAAGGTTTAAAGCCCTTCGCAAATGATTTTTGAAAGTGTACTTATCAATTTCATTATTTGAAATAATAAGTAATTTCATAAAATGTATTTCTTTTTTATTGTTTACATTGGGCAAACATGATTAAGATCGGAGCAATGTATAATACTGCTCTTAATCGGTCACTTAACTTTTCTGCTTCTCATCAGTTTATTTTCGCAAAATTTTCCACCCAGCAATTTTTAAATATGGAGCAACATTTCTTTACTTTCTTTTATGTTCTCTTTTCTTTTGAAATCCCTGACTCTCTTTTTGTACTACTTGTTATATGATCATCAAGTATATGTATATATATCTATATATATATGTTATACAACTCTGATGTCGTAGTTTATAAGCAAAATGCGAACAATGACAAAACAGTTTCCATCATTCTCAATTGATTTTATTCAAGTGTTTAATTGCCGCTTGTTTCATTTCAGAGATGAGGATGAGTACAGTAAATTTGTGCCACAAAAGATGTCATATCATGTGGTGCCCGGCGCCGAGTTCCAATGCAAGCTGCCCATGTCTTCCAAGGCCCTGTGCGTGTCGATGCCACAGAGTCGCAAATTGTCCACCATCGATGAGCAGGACCACGATGCAGCCAATCGCCGGGGCATAATTAATCAGGTATGTAATCGCTATTCGTATAAATGTGCATACATCTCTCAATACTGAGAAAAGGCGCTCTGGCTAATTGCGCGCAGCTCATTAGAACATTTCTGGGAACTGCTTTCTACTTTCTACTTTCTACTTTCAACAACAACAATTCAATTAGCAGCAGCATAATGTTGCATCATTTCCTCTCAGTTGCTGCCCACTTTCGTTGAGTTTTGTTTTTTAAGAGCGCAACTCTTTGGCTCTGCTCGCTCTCTCTTTTATGGCAACTTTTGTTGGGCTGTCCTTGAAAACGCAGCAGGACACATGTTGTTGTTGTTGTTGTTATGTATAGCGTAGGAGTTATGACTTTGTCACTCCTTTGTTTCCAATAATGATATGGACTCTGCATTAGTCGGACTTTGCCCCACAATGACTGACCACAAAATGGTTACTGACAGCTGGCAGAAGCAATGAAATAAGCAACTTTGATATATAGAAGACAGCAATATAATAATAGATAATAACAACATTTAGAAGTTTCAGCTATTTAATATTTAAGTAATTTCGGGTTAGTTGCGGTCATAACATTAAAATAATTACATTTAAAATTTTTTGATGAGCCTTTGTTCAAAATAATAGTCGCACCTGACGAACAATGAGCAACCTGAACAAATTTCCACGAACTTTTTGAGTGTTCTAATGAGAAATCTGAAAGTAATTTTGTTTGCTAAAATAAAAGTAGAAGTTAATATTTTGTCAGGCATAAAAATTGGTTGAAAAATCGAATATTTTCAGAAAACAAAAGATTTGTGATTCATTTTTATTTGAGGAAAGCAGTTAAGATATGATTATTTCGCTGCTTACTTCACTATTTTGTCTACTTCTTCTTTTGAGCCAGCTGCTACTTCTACTATCTTTGGTTAACATCGTCTCGAAAACATTTCACAATTGTAGTAATAGCAATTTGTACCATCTCTGAGCCAAATAGACTACCTATAGCAGACATAATATTTATCGTGGCTACAAATTGTGAAGGACAAAATGATAAGATACGCAATTGAACTTTCTTCGCATGATTAGAAAAAAATGTGGCACTCATGTGGCGCACACATGTGACGCTGATGTGTCGCGAATTGAGCCAAATCAAATTCGATGCCAGGGCAACACAATATCAGCTGGCGTCACTCACACATATACATATATATATATTTATATATATGTATTGACTGAGCAAGGCAAGGTTCGTGCTGACTCTGAAAGAGATCGTCGATCACTATTTGCCTCGATTGAAAACACAAGGGTTCCACTTGCATGACATCCTCAGTTAGCTGCAACTATTTATTTATTTTGTTTTTTGCAAACACGCCAATTTGGATTTAAATAGAAAAGTGTCGCAACTTCAATTGCCGGCAATTACTCACGCAGCAGAAAGTCACGTCTCTGCATTCAATAAATAATCAATTGTTTTCATTTATATGCTGTTTTTTTAATCATTTCTTATTTGCCTGCTTTTGCTGTGTCTTGCAGATTTTAGCCACTTGTGCGGTGTTGCTGCTTTCCGCAGGATGTGGCATGCCCATTGGCTACTCGGCAGTGTTGCTGCCACAACTCAGCTCCAATTCCACCGAGGTGCCCATAACGGTTAACACGGGTTCTTGGATAGGTAAGCTCATCAAAATATTCGTGTCTAAAGGTATATATATATATATATATATAGTAAACCTGATCCCATTAAAAATGAAAAAATCGATATGTTGATTCAACCCGATTTCCGATGGCAATAAAAGACACAATTGTGAGGATATAGTTTACTGATTGATAAAGAATGTAACCTGCCATATTATTGATTAACTATACAAATTTTATAAGAAGATTTTGTGTTTTCATTCTACTTAAATATTGGAAACCAGCTAACAGATAAACTACATTCATAATTTTCAAAATGGGATAATAAATTAATTTTCATAAATGTAATTATTGAAATCAGATCGAATTTTTGTTAAATGACAACTATATGTATAAATATATATATATATCTTCTTCGGGTATTACATGTTTTTTGTTTAAATGTATTAAAAATAAGGATTTATAATTTGCTACCCATCCATTAACTATATCTTTTCTGCTTTTCCCAATACAGCCAGCGTTCACAGTTTGGCAACACCAATTGGTTCACTCATGTCTGGGCCCTTAGCTGATTATTTGGGTCGTCGCAAGACACTCCTCGTATCGGCAATACCCCTATTCTTCGGCTGGTGCACCATGGCGATGTCGAACTCTGTGAAGGCCATAATATTTGCGCGATTTCTGTGCGGCTTTGCAACTGGCATTCTGGGCGGACCGGGTCAGGTAAACAAATAGGGAAACAAAATAAAATAGATAAAGAAATAAATAAATAAATAAATAGGTAACCAATGCCAGAGTCGAAAAAGTTCATTCACACGAACCCAGAACAAAATTAAGCGAAAAATGCGACTCAGAATTTGTACAACTGACCCATTAACCAGATTTGGGATTATATAATCAGCACGGCCTTGAACCCGGAGGGACTAGGAAACTGAGAAAGATGCACACCAAGCTGTCAGTTAAGCTGAAGCTGGCTGTCAACTTGGTGGCAGGCTGGTCGGACTGTCAATTGTCCGCTTAATGTTATTATTCCGAGACGAGAACTCGACTGCTCCATTGTGACTGTATAATCAGCTGTCAAGTGAGCAACAATTTGGCACAACCGGCTTTTTTCTTCATGTTCTACACACACCACACACATCCATACTATGTGTGTGTGTTTAGTATATACATATGTATACAGTTGTGTGTTTATTTATCTTATGGATATGTCCGTGACTTATCAAGCGGCCAAAATGATAACGAAAGCAGTCGTGTTTGTCATCATTTGAATTTAGCAAACAAAAATACAAAATACAACAAAAAAAATACAAAACGCTTCCCGCACTGCTTTGAGCATAGTTCCGGATTCTTGACCTTACTCTATAATAAGTTTGTTGTTGTTGTTGCTGCTGTGGGTGGCTCACTTGGATTTCCCCCTCAACAACAACAACAACAGCAACAACAACAACAATAAACTTTTCATTCATATGCCGTTTTTTTTTTTGTTGTGTTTTGTGTCTTTTTTGCGCGTGTCTCTCGATTCATTAATTTAGAAGAAGATTTATGAGTTTATGATTATGATTAAGATAAAGATAAAGATTTAAGTGGATGCTGCTATATGCTGACCCTGTTTTTTGATCAAATTGTTTGTGTTGCTTTAACATTAAGGGATAGTTATCGTTTTGCTGTCTATCCGTGTCTCTCTCTCTCTCTCTCTCTCTCTCTCTCAGTCTTGTGGACATTTCGAGAACTTGTGCGAGGTCAAGGTTTCTTATTTGCTCTTCTAGGAATTGTAGTCAAGAGTTTATTTTGATATTTTCTATATAGATTGTGGGCTATAAATGACTTGTGGGGGCAGCTAGCATATTGGGCTATACAATCATGCGGGCGGACTAGTGATTAGTGAGAGATTGTCGAGACTTAGTTTACCAAAGATTAATGGATGTATTCATCCATAGATATTGAAATATTAAGAAAGTCTGAAACACTTTTCGTATGAAACAAGACCTATTTAATACAATAGAGATTGCCAAGATAGATGAAAGCCTGGGCCCTTATTAATTATTTACTTAAGGCACTCTTCTATACTAGCCAGATTCGAACTCTGCATACTTAGGAAATATCTATTTATCCAGACCTGATTGTCAAAGGAAATTTACCAGTCCCAAAAGCACTTTTTGTGCATATATTTTGAACATGAATTTCGAGTCTGAATCGCATACACAACTTTAAATATATATAGTATCAATATAGAGCTCAATCCATATCTATAAAGACATTGCATTTAAAAAGCGTATCACTTTTGACAAAGCTATAGCTTTCAAAAATCTGAAATGAATATCAATTAATTAGACTTTCTCTCTTCCGATCTCGATATCTCATTTCAGGTGTATATAGCGGAAACAGCTGAGCCAAATTTGCGCAGTCTGTTGATCGGTGCTCCATATGTGGCATATTCGTGTGGCATACTCCTCGTCTATTCGATGGGAACGTTCCTCTACTGGCGCACTGTGGCATGGTGTGCCAATATTCTGCCCGCTCTCGCCATGCTGGCCATTTTCTGTATACCCGAATCACCCATGTGGCTGTTGCGCAATGGACACGAGAAGCGTTCGCTGAAGGCGCTGACATTCCTGCGAGGCAGCGAGATTACCGCTCAGAAGGAAATCAACGACATGAAGCATCGGCTGGACAATGAACGTGTGACAACCAAAACAAATGAGAACATCTTTAAGCTGTGCTGTCAACGTGTGGCAATGAAACCATTGTTCATTGTCATTGTCTTCTCGCTGCTGCAAATGTTCTCGGGCACATTTATTGTGATCTTCTATGCCATTGATATTGTGTCCGAGTTTGGAGCGGACTTTGATACGAGTCAGGCAGCGATTTGGACGGCTGCGGTGCGTGTCCTTTGTTGCATGATCTTCTGCGGCATCTTGCTTTGTGTGCGTCGTCGCCTCATCATGCTGATCTCGGGCATTGGTTCGGGACTCTTCTGTCTGGCCCTCAGTGTCTTTATGTATGTGCGTGCGGGGGAGCCAAGAATGCCCTATGATATCATAGTAGCCGGTGGCTGTCTTCTTGGCTACATAGTCTTCAATACAGCGCTGATGGTCATGCCGGGCATTATGATTGGTGAACTATTTCCGGCAAAGATTCGAGGACGCACGGCCGGAGGCGTTTTTGCTTCAATGAATGTGGCACTGTTCATTTTTGCGAAAGGTTTTCCCGCGCTGCAAGCGTATTTGAAAATGCGAGGCGTTTTTCTCGTCTTTGGCGTTTCCAGTTTTCTGCTGACGATTTTCATGTGTCTATTTCAACCGGAAACAAAAGGACGCAGTCTGGAGCACATTGAGGATTACTTTAATGGCAACAATTGGCTCTGGGTTCGACGTGATCGTGGCTATAAAACGGTCAAGTTGCTGCCACTGCAGCCGGCCAAGGATCCAGGCAATAGAAATCAGGCCTAGTCGTAGTTGGGTGGGATATTATGACATTTAATTAGCTTTTAAACAGGGGCTCACTGAGATTCCATAGCGTGTTAATTAGTATTATATATAAATACATTTATGTGTAGGAGTACCTCGTAGTCGTAAATATTTTAGTGTTCCTTACTTTCACTCAATTTCTGTTAATTTTACCAATGTGATGTTTGCAATTACGCATTAGCTTTTTAATAATAATATGTATGCATTATCTACATGATTAGTAATACAATAAAATGTTAAAAATAAAATAAACAATTTTTGAAATTCTATTGAATTTGGCGCCAATGCACTCATGATATGGCACAGCCAACTTCACGCGTGCAGCCTGCTCGTATCGTTATCGGCTGACCACCGAATTTTAATTACTGCTCTTTGATTCAATGTTCAAATGAGTCTGCTCGTGACTAATTATTAAAATTGGCGTGGCATTTTACACTGGTTCTTTTTTCGACTAGTTGCAACATTTTTCCATATTTAATATATTCCGTTATTGGTAAAATGTTGCCAGATGAACAGTTTTCGTTGGCTAACTTTCGTCAAGTAACTTGATATTGACCGACCGCCACAAACAAATTTTGTGTTCGTTCAGTATTATCGTTAAGTGCATCAGTTATGTGAAAGCTCTGTTGGAGCAAAAAGCTTCGAAGCGCGCGCGAGCAACTTTTAAATTTAAATTCAAATCGTGGTCGTTTAATTTCTTTATCTTTTTTTTTGCTGAGTGAACTTTTAAAAAGTAATAAACAAGCAGAATATTAATTAAAGAAGAGTAAATGGTCTTAATACCCAAATATGCAATTTACTTAATCTAAATAGTACTTTTGCTTATTACCATTAGACAACCCCATTTTGAAGCGGACATTCACCTTGCATCTAATTGCACAGAAATGTAAAAATACTTTAAAATGTTGGGCATATTTGTTAAGTTTGATATAAATAATAATTACAACTATGTGTTGGACTTGAATTTCGAAATATAAGAATGACTTAAAGTAGGATATATCAATTGCTGATTAAGTGTACATATATATGCTTTTTTCTATACTATATACTCTATAATATTGGTCACTGGTTCACAGCAAAATTAATTTTGAGTTACATTTACGTGAGTATTTTTCAAGTTATTATTTTTGTTTGCGTGTAGATTGGATGAAAGGGGCTTGGCGGTGTTATGACATTCTTGACATTCTTGAGCCACAATAAGCAGCATGAAGAAGGCTTTTTGGCCGAAGAAGGAGAGTATATTAGAGCCGCAGCTGAGCACAAAGATCCTTGCCAAGCAGACTAGAATAAAATTTAAATTCAAGTTTTTCGCTAAAATGCAAACAGTGAAAACAATTCTTTATTAAAGCCTTGTGTGTGTAGAATCACTTAAAGAACAATACAAAAACATGTTATATAATCAGAGAAATGCATTTAAGTAATTGTGACGCAATAGTTATTGTTATTGTTAATGTGAAAGTTGTTCATTTCATTGAGTTATTGAGTTGATCAAGTTTTTCACTTGTGCAAGTTCTCGAGGAAATTCTTGTGGCGCTGAATGGCCTCCTCGTGCTCCTTGATCTGCTGATGATGGAATTCGGCCTGATGGATCTGATCGTTCTTCAAGCGCTCCAGCTGATCCTTTTGCTACAAAGTAAACAAAAATACGTCAATAATGAAGCTAATTATTAAGATATGGTTTAATGACCGCTTGTGCAATAACAAATAACAAAACAATTCAGAAATGGACAAAAACAAAATCATAATTGACGAAATTTGTCAACGTTATTATTAGTCTAAAGTATTATTAACTGACAATAAGCACTTCCAAATGTTCTTTCTAAAGCTGCTTAGCTATGGCGTAAATACCCAATAATCTGAGTGCCAACGTAAATATTAAGTAAAGTTATTTTAGCACACGAAAGCAAATAAGCTAGAGAGCTCGTGACAACTCATGCAAATTAGCCACCATATTATATTAAGTGGCGAAATGTAAGAGAACATAAAAGCTGAATAAGAGAAAAGACTGGTTGAACAGACGACAACATTATGTTTTTGTCTCCGTTATTCTTGTCGCTTCTGCCAGAAATCTCAACTTGCGCCTGAACCTGATTCTGTATCAGTTTTATTGGTTATCGGCTTGTGTTGCTTTCAAGCCAGTTTTAGTTGTGAATTAGCAGCCTAAGTGACAGAAGCGTGAGGAAAGGCAAAGAATCTTCCAAGAAAGTGGATTTTGAACTCAAGGCAACTCTTCTATTGATACAACTTGAATTAAAAAAACGCGCAAATAAAGTTAAACTCAATATTTAAGTAATGCCTAGAGCATATGCCCAATACAGACTTATCAGTTGCTAAAGAAAAATAAAAATAAAAATAAACAAAATTAATATTCTATAAAAACCGTTGATAAGCGTAGACTTCAATTCCGATCGGAACGTCGACAATCGGGGAACTATTCACGATGGGAAAGCAAAGAGAAAGCAAACTGCGAATGCGGTTGTCGCTGCTTCTGATAGCATTTGCGACGATTGCGGGTAAGGTGGCTGGCTACGGAAGCCCCCAAAACACTGGCTATGGAAATGGACATAGTCAAAGGCTCAGCGTTGAGACAGTAAACGAATGGCGACAATTGGAGTATGGTTTTGCCTCTGAACAGGATCGACAGAAAGCGGAAGCAGATGGTAATCTGATGGAAGGATTTGGCACACCCATTGATGTGCAGCCTCAATGTCTGGGCAATGGGCAGATGCGAATGTTTACAACTATTCCACGTTTCGTCAGTGGCATACCATACACACTGGCAACGGTATCGGAGCAGTTGAGCAACAATGGACCTCTGTTGCAGCCGTATCCAAACTTTGCGTGGCACAACAACAATGGCGACAATTGTGATCAGATCACCTCCGCTTTCCGTGTGGCTGTAAGTATTGGATTGGGAGTACTTCCAAGGTTTAGTAGAGATACAATAGTAAGTTCTTTTGCAGATAACAGAGTGCAATCAGATGTGGGTCATTGATTCAGGCAATGTGGGTGGGGTGCAGCATTGTCCGCCACAGCTGCTGCAATTCGATCTTAATAATGATAGTTTACAGCATCGCTTCCGCTTCCCCAATGATACTTATGTATCAGGTGCCTCGCTTTTCATAGCACCCAATGTGCTGGTGCAAGATCCACCTCCACGGGGCAACTGTGCACGCACCATGATCTATATACCAGATGTTACCTATCACGGCCTCGTAGTTTACGATCATCACGCGAATGCTGCTTGGCGTATCGAGAATCGTTTCATGTATCCAGATCCCGATTATGGACAACATACGATTGCCGGCGAGAGTTTCATTCTGATGGATGGCATCTTTACTGCGAATAATAACAAACGTAATCTCTACTTCCATCCATTGGCCAGTGTCAGTGAGTATTCGGTGCCACTGAGCGTGTTAAACAGCCGGGAAAACTGGGCGGATGCTGCGGATGCCATGCCGGAACAGTTCAAGTTGCTGGGCAGGCGCAAAAGTGAATGTGGTGCCTCTGCTATGGACAGCCGCGGCAACCTCTACTGTGTCACTTTCAATCCCATAAAGTTATTCGCATGGAACACTAATACACCCTACACGCCACGTAACTTTGGCAACCTGCCCGCCAAGTCCACTGACTTGCAGTTTGTCAGTGGCATGAAGGTTGTGCGAAATATCCGCGGTCAAGAGGAACTCTGGATGCTGTCTAATCGTTTTCAGGTAAGTTAAACTTCTTTGCTCTTTTGTCTTTACATTTTCTGATTGTCTCCTGTTGCAGAAAATTGCTAGCGGCACTTTAAATTCCAACGAGGTGAATTTCCGAATTTTACGTCGCCCACTCCAGGATATTCACAGTGGGGTATATTTTGCAAGCGATGATGATTTGTCGAATCGTTTGGTCTTTACTTAATCCTCTACATAAAAGATTTTATTATTAAATAAGAGTATCAATTGGCTACCCAAATAAAAAATAACATTTATATAACATTTTTCAGCTAAACAGAGTATTTTCATTGTTGAGCCGTATTACGTGTGAGGCGAAATCATTTTTATGACTATAAATAATTGTGTCGCAAGAGTTCAAAGTCACCTTATCAATAATGCTACGCACCAAAGATGATCTCTCTGACACGTGGAGCAAGTGGAATTTGCTGAAAACTGGTAAACGGACTGAAAACACGATCCGGTTGAATACCAGTAATGAATGAACTAAATTGGAAGCAAGAAAGCGAATACTGAATACTCTACAGAAACCGAAAGAATCAGTTTTAAAATGAAACGAGAATCGTATTGTGATTTGTTATTTCTAGCGGCACCTTCCAAAGTAAACAAAGTATTGAGATCATTAGCACGTAGACCAAATTCTTACATATATGTGAAAAGAGAAATTTTGTGTCGACTCATAGCTCTTAAGAAAACAGATCTGCGAGAGGTCAATTCCCCGAGACCCTTTATGAAGCTCTCTGTTAGGGTATACATAGTTTAATGCTGCAACGTGTTCAATGGGAGATCAATGGACTTATATTGGTGGCGTATGCGGCACCGAGTAGTAGTGACTGGAAGTGGTTGGAAGTTATGCATAATTATACCCCCAAAAGGCTTAGCTTATATTTTTCGGTTTTTTGACTTTTTTTTGTCAGTGACACAAACAAGATCGTTACAATGAGAATTTCAATGCAAGCTTTTAATGTGCAATTAAACCAGTTTGCCACAAAACTGACCCAATTGATCAAGTCTGGTCTGGTTAGCTGTCGCCGCTGTGAAGCTGGAGCTGCTGCTACGCCTAATAGCTAGATTAAAAAGACATGGAGCGCTTGCCTGCAGCCCGTACTCAGTTACCGTTCAGGTCTTACGTGGAGCAGATCACAAATTGCTTTCGGAAGCAGCATGGATATCAGTCAGCAGTGCATCAGGATACTAATAGGATTTCTTTGTGGCTGGCTAGGCATTGCAGCAGGTCAATCTGGCACAGGACCTGACGGCTCATACCATTCCAACGCCTTGGAGAAGGTATTTGAGGCGCGCAACCTGGTACTGAGTTTCCCAACGCCCCAGGAACAGGAGCGTGTCCTGCACGAAGGTCTCTATAATCCGGATAATGTTATTCCCATCGATGTGGATGTTTACTATACACGTAAGTAAATAATTAAAAATGAAACACGTAATTAAAACACTCAACCTGAAAGCGAGAGCTGTCTTATAGTGGACGCTTGCATTTAAATAACTTGGTGATTAAAAAAGTGGCTCTAAAACTCGGCGTTTTAATATGCGAATGTGAAACTATAGGCAAAAATGCTTTAAAAAATAAGATCGTAAGATTAAAGGCATTTTAGAGCGAGAAAGACCTTGAAAAACGTGAAACTAAACTTCTGGCAACTTTTATTTCTGAGTGTAAGCTGCACTGAAATTTGCAAGATTAATCTCAATAGAATATAAACGATTTCTCTCTCTCTCTCTCTCGGTACAGATGGTGACAAAACGCCGTCGATCTTTGTGACCATTCCGCGATTCGGCAAGGGCGTGCCCTACTCCTTGGCATATGTGACCAATGAGGTGCATGAAAATGGGACAGTTTTACGACCCTATCCTAGCTACGATTGGCATCAATCCCATGGTGCCGACTGCAATGGTCTGACATCCGTGTATCGCACACAGATCGACGAGTGTGGACGCATGTGGATATTGGACAGTGGCGAGATTGACTTTGTGCAGCACTGTGCCCCACAGCTGTACGCCATAGATCTGGCAAGTGGTGGTGTAGTGCATCATTATCGCATGCCGCGCGACATGTACAAAGAGGGCGTTAGTCGCTTCGTCACGCCCACCATTGACCTGGATGCAGAGAACTGTGATGTGAAGCACGTCTACATGGCGGACTCGATTGGCGATGGCATTGTGGTTTATGATGTGGCTGCGCAGCAATCGTGGCGTATCGAGAACAAGTACACCTATCCGCATCCAGATTTTGGCACCTTCACGGTAGCCGGCGAGAGTTTTCAACTTTGGGACGGAACTGTGGCACTCACATTGACCCCACATGCGTTAGCTGGACAGATGGAGCGCATGTTGTACTTCCACTCGCTGTCCAGCAACTGGCAGATGGCCATTCCACTGCAGGTGGTCAACAATGCGACCATATGGAAGCGTAACGATGTCAGTGCTGGTCTGGATCAATTCTTATTGCTAGGCAAGCGGGGCAGCCAGTGTGTGGGGACGGCGATGAGCGAGACGGGCATGTTACTGTGCGGACTGGTGCAGCCAGCCGGCATACTGGCCTGGAACATTCGTCAGCCGTACAAGCACGACAATCTAGCGCTGCTCATCGCCGATGAGCACAGGCTGCAATTCACAAGCGGTCTGAAGATTATCCGAAACCATGAGGGCAAAGAGGAGCTGTGGGCATTGTCGAATCGCTTACAAAAAGCTTTTGGAGCGGGTCTCAATTTTAAGGAAGTCAATTATCGCATACAAAAGTGTGGGCTGCATGAGCTGCTCCACGGCTTGCCCTGCTACTAAAGGCAATTTCAGCATGCCTTTTTAGAAAAAAAAAATCAGTGTTGCCACATTATTCTTATCGATTGTTCTAGATTATCAAGCACATTTAAAATTACGGTAAAAATTTAAACTGTATTATCGATGCTTCAAAAGCTACGTTATTTAAATAAATTTTGTATATATTTATTCCTTGGTGTTGAGCTGTATTGGCCACTTACCTTCTTGTAGAAGTATTCCTCCTCGCGAGCAGCCTCCATTTTGCCAAAGGCGCCGCCAGCCTCGCGAATGGAGCCACCGCCACCGCCGCCCCTGCCGGCACCACTGCCCAAATCGCCCAACTGGCCGCTCATTTTTGCCAATCTGTGGGCAGAGAGGAGAGAAAGAAGTCACTTAAGAAAAAGCATTAACATGTTTGCGCTGGTTATGTAACAATGAAGCCGTAACCAATGCACACGCACACACACATACAATTAAAGCTGTATTTAGTGCCGGGTCAAGTGCAAATAAATTTTTTGGGGCTCGAATTGCACGTTTATCTTATCAGCAATAACCAATTTACGAAAGTTACGTATGAAAATATATGGCGATTGCCAAAGAACACATATTGTATTGGTTTTCGGTCAATTTGTAGAGGTGCTAATAGGCATTTAATAGTTGAATACTTACTGCACTCCAGCGGGGTACAAACGGGCTGTGCTACGGCGTACAACGAACATTCTGCTCAGTAAACAATGAAAAATTAGAATAGGTGAATAATCTGGAAGTAGACAAAAAAGAAACGAATATTAAAATACACGCTGACCTGCGAGATTTGAAACATTTGTGTATTTCATATAACAATCACCAAAGAAAATATATCTATATATATGTGCGCATTTGTTTGTTTCCACACAAAGAAAAACATTAAGATATATATATATATATATATATATGTATATATATAGAAATTAATTGTGGCGCAAACAACTTACTTGACGCTTCTGCTGACGAAACTTGTATGCCGCAAGTGTGCCCGAAGCGGTGAGCCGGTTAATTTTAGGGTTGCCACTGCATTCAACAAGCTGCCACTTTGGTTATCGTGCCATTGAACGATTTTCATCACAATTATCGAATCTCAAAAAATTTGGCTATTTATTTAGTATGTTAATATCAACATGTTAACTTTATAAAGTTGACTGTAAAATTTAAATTACTTTGCTTCCCTGCAACTCAGATTTGGTTCTACATGAATTATCGGTGAGCAGCATACCAGCACCAATTCGATATTTTAACCATAATACGCTGCGACGGTCACACTTCACTAGTTCGCAACAAAAAATTTGCCGACGGACGCTTGTTTATTTTTATTTTTAAATATAAATTTATTTGTAATAAGTATATTAATTGTGTCAACGGGTGTCAATTGCAAGCCAAAATGGCCGATGCCGATGATGGAGCCGAGTTGCTGTTCTTTGACACTTTCTCACACGAAGAAGTCACCGTAAGTAGAAATTTGCATTTTTCAAGTAATCAACATGTGTGTGCAGCAGAAAATCAGCCAAATCCTTTTAATTACCCTCAAAGGACATCAACTTGGACTTAGTGCAGTTTCCGAAGCCGGTGTTTATCACACAGGTGCGCATAATACCATTGGGCGCTCGCGTCCAAGCGGATTTCCCAGGCGGCGTTCGTCTGGGCGCCACGAATCCCTCAAAATTCGATCTGGAGTTCTTTGTGAATGATTTGGGAATGCCGGGCGCCTCGGCATTTGAGAACTTGGGCCTGCTGCGATACAACCAGAACGACTGCATCCACCTTGACTGCTCGCAGGAAAAGATACCAACCGATGGTCTCGTCCTCCGGGGTTGGTATAGCGCCATTACCCTAGCTGTCTACGGCATCCTGACCAACTCGGTAACCGAGCCAATTGCTAGTCCAACGTTGCCCTGCGAGCCAGCAATGACAGGCCCCGAGATGTGCAATCTCACTGGCGACAATGTGCACAATGTTCTCCTGCCGGACGTAGTGCTCAAGGATGAATGGTCTGAGCCCATGCCAAGTGAGGTACTGCTGGTGACGGCTGCACATAAGGCCAATGTTAGCGACTACGAACACGATGACATTGAGTATGGTATGTCGCGTGATCATTATCATCAGCATGCGGATGAGGAACAGCGTGATTTGAGGCGTTTGCGACGCTCTACGCACTCCACGGATCATTCGCCGCCACCTCTGCGCACGCACACGCACTCGGAGAGCAACGACAGGGAATATTTGCGCTGGTAAATACATTTTACAAGTTCACATTTTTTGTTCATCAATTGCTGTCATGTTCTCTTATCTCTCCACTCATAGCTCACGCGACAAAGCACAACGGGATTGGTCGCGCTCACCTGAGTATTCGAGCCATCGATCGCGTCGTAAGAGGTCGGAGCGCTCACGTTCGGATGCCGATGAGCACAAGTGGCCGCGTACGCCGCCCGTTTCAATTGATTCGCCCACACGACCTCGCTCACCCGACACCATGGACTATGACGATGATGATACACGCTCGCACTATAAGCTGCAGAGTTCGCACGGATATCGACATTCCTCGGAATCATTGCCACGTGAGCGCGAGGAAGAGGAACGCGAGCGCGAACGGGAACGGGAGCGGGATCGAGAGCGTTCGGATACGCCACAAGAGCAGTTTGAGCCGATTCTAAGCGATGACGAGATCATTGGCGATGATTTGGAAGACGAGGAAGCGGCACTCGATGCGGCTGCTGCGGCCGAGTACGAACGAAATCTGGAGGCAGCTGCCGCGGCTGCACCGCCGGCAATAGACGCCTTCGAGCCATGGCAACGTCCGCTGTTGTTTTACGAAGGTGATTTGTTGTCGCATTTTGGCAAAGAGCTCGACACGCTGCGTCTGCTCTTCAAGAAGCTATCGCTACAAATACGCTGGGACAATGTGAGCGCTTTCAACGAGGAGCACGGCGGCGTCACCGTCGACGAACGCGAACAGTTTGTCTACCTGGGCGAGCAGCTAAACAACCAACTAGGCTACCTGATGCACCACTACAAGCGACGCAATTTTGTGCTGCAGCAGTTCTTCAAGAATGACGAATCGCATCTGCGTCAAGCGGCGAACATATTACAGATAGCGCTCAGCTTTCAGGCGGCTTACATGCAACCGCAGCCAGCATTTAAGATACGGCACATTAAACTTGGGGCCCGAATGGCCGAGTTGCTGCTGACGAATGAGGAGCTGTTCAAGCATCTGATACAGCACCACAACTTTGATCCATTCGAAGCGGTCTTTAGCCTTTATCAGGAACCCTATATGGCGTTATCGATTAAACTGCAGCTGCTCAAGGCTGTCTACTCCATGATAGACACGAAGTTGGGCATTCGTCACTTTTTGGGTGACAAGATCAAGGGTTATCAGCGAATACTCGAGTTCCTCAAGACTGCCAAGCTAACGCGCACCAAATACGCCCTGCAGGCCATCGTCAAAAAACTGCATCTCTACGAGGCGCTGGAGTGTGTGCAGAAAAACTGCACACAGCTCTTCATCCGCAAGGTGGAACGACCTCTGGCTAAGGTCTGCCAACAGATCGAATTCGCATTTGAGATGCTCATGGATGCTTTGTTGGTCAATCAGCTCAGCTTTCAGCAGCCGCGTCGCTTTCTGCCTGTCTCCAAGAAGTTCGAACTGGTCACCGATCCAAATGCTCAGCGTAGCTTTGGCAATGCCCTGCAATCCTATTTTAAGCAGCATAGTCTGGCCGAATCGGTGCTGTTGATTCTGAGCAATTCCAAAGAGTTGCCAGCGACCACATTCCTGTGCACACTGGATCTATTACATGCGCTGCTTAAATCCCATGTGGGCATCGATTACTTTGTGGACGATGCCTTTGAAGCAACGCAAGCGATTGTCTCCATACTGCTTGGACTGGATGAAGTACCGACGACACCCAAGACGTTTATATACAAGGAACAGCAAGGTATGTTACAGATTTAACTGTTGATTTTATAATCTTTCTGAGTAATACGTTTGCGAATCTTGCAGTTCAAACAGATCAGCCAAATGTATCCGTAGAATCGTCAGACAGCTCGCAAAAGGTGGAAACGGAAGTGAAAGTAGAAGGCTCTACTGTTGTAACCCCTGGGAGTGAAAATGTTGCAATTGATGTAGGTGTGCAAACGGAGCTCATTACTGGAGTCGCACTGATGACATACCAGAGAGTAATTCCTGTTCCTCGACCAGTTTTTCCGCGTTTGGCCCGACTGGGCATTGAGTTGGCTTACAAGGTGCAGACACGTTATCACCTGGACGCTATAGTCTTTACGGCCGCAGCGGCCGAATACGATGCGATTAAAGTGGCGACGCACATCCATGCGATATACTCGCAGACATGCGATCCAAATGGACGACAGCACACTGTTGAGGTGCTCGGAATGAATAACAATCTGAAGATATTCATGGACCTCATCAAGAAGGAGCAGCGACTGCAGTCACAGCGACAGCTCAGCTCCCCGGGCACCAAATACAAGAGTCCAGTGCTTAGCTATGCAGTGGATATGGTCGATGCCTGTGTGCGCTACTGCGAGCAGCTCGACTATCTTATCGAGCATGGCTCTGTCATTCTGGAACTGGCCAAAAATCACGAAACCTTCGAGCCATCTGTCTCAGCTGTGCTGCAGGAAATGTATGTGTACATGAAGCCACTGGAGGCGATCAATGTGTTTATCTACGATGACATATTGCCTCTGGTTGAGGTCATTGGCCGTTCCCTGGACTATCTAACCACCTTTCCGGGTGATTTGATAATGGCATTGCGCATATTACGATACCTGGTTATCACCAATACGTCACCACCTCCGGGCGTTAAATCGTCCAGCAAGCGTATGGGCACCGAGGAGCTCAAGCATCGCTTTGTCGCCCTTCAGCTGTACGCAGCGGATGGGGTGCAGCTAATGATCCAAATACTGGAACGCTTGTGCACGTATTTTGAACAGCCGGGAATGCATGCACCCGCTTTGATGACCATTCAGGGTGTGCACTGCTGCCAGATTATGTTGCCCACGCTGCAAATACTTCGCGAACTGCTCACCTATGCCATTCGGTGTCGTGATGGCACCTACAAAGATCTGACCGCCATCGACCATCTGGTCAAGGTATATTATCTGCTCTACTATTACCCCTCACGCTGTCAGGCTGGTGCCGAAGTGGAACAGTGCAAACTGGAGGTGGTGCAAGCGCTGTTGGCCTATACGCAGCCGGACGAGCAGGATGAGGAGTCGCTGCACAAGTCGCTCTGGACGCAAATGATACGTGAGGTTCTGAAGAACATCGATGGACCAGCCAATTTTATACCGGGTCTCAAATTGTTGGCGGAACTGTTGCCACTGCCGCTGCCGATGCCTCAACCGTTGAGTGAACAGCTGAAGCTGCAGCACAAGCAGCGTTTGATTACCGAACGCAAGCTTTGGTCCGCCCATCTGCATCCACAGAGCGGACAGATTGCCAAGCTGGTGGAAGCCTTGGCGCCATCAAGTTTCCCACAGCTCTCCGAACTACTGCAGCGTGTTTGCATGCAGCTATCGGATTTGGCTCCAAACATGACGCTGCTTATAGCCAAGACTATTATGGAGTTGCTCTGCACCGAGTATCAGAGTGCGAACTGTATGCCAACCACAAATCTGGAGCGTCTACTTCGTTTCTCCACGCGTCTCTGTGCTTTTGCGCCACTCAAGAGCTCCATGCTGTCCATATTGTCGGGCAAGTTTTGGGAACTGTTCCAATCGCTGTTGGCATTGAATGAGTTCAATGAGGTCGTCTCCAATTGCCAGGAGGCCGTGCATCGCATTTTAGACAGTTTTCTCGACTCGGGCCTTTCATTAATTTCACATAAATCAATTGCACAGCCAAGCCTCAATTTGTCAGCTGCACTGCCGCCCAAGGAGCTATTACCACGCGTCATCGATGCCGTCTTCAGTAATCTGGCCAGTGTTGAGGTGACACACGGTATATCTATATTGGCCGTTCGCAATCTGGTCATTCTCACCGAGCATGAGTAAGCAATAAATTCATAATTTCTTTCTATGAATTCAAATTGTTATCTTCCATCCATACAGCTACACATTTTATCACCTGGCACAGTTGCTGAAGCAGAAGATTAGCGAATTCCAGGCCTGGATGGAGCGTGTCATACTCCACAATGAGACAGTCGAGTTCCATGCCAACATTGAATCGTTAATCTTACTGTTGCGCTCGTTGACACAAATCGAGCCACCGCCAGCCATGTCCGCAATGCCCCAGCGTACGCTTAAGCTGGGAGCCGTGGAACTCGCTCAGCTGCTGGAGTTTCAGGATGTTGAGCTAGAGAGGGCGCCGGTGCTCTTACGTATACTCAAAGTGCTTGAGAAGTTCAAGGCATTGGTCAATGAGGCGGCACTGTTGGACTTGAAGCAGCTCATTGCACTGCATGCATCCAGGCTTGATCAGGAGACGCTCCCAGTAGCGGCTACTCAAACCGAAGATGCTGATTCAACTGCAACTGGCGCCACCAATATTGTTGGACCGCTAAGCGTTGAGCCCTATCTGCCGCAAGCGGAGGGCATTGTTACCCAATACGAGGCACGTCCGATCTTTACGCGCTTCTGTGCGACGGCTGAGAATGCACAGCTGACGGCAAGCTATTGGCTTGATCCGCTGCCCATTGAGGTAATCGAGGATATGGATGAGCCGCTGTATGAACGCATTGCCTGTGATTTAACGGATTTGGCCAATGGGTGCCTGAATCCCGATCTGAATCTCACCGGCGACTGCAAACGCGTCCTGCACTTATCGGGCTCACCGCAATCCAATCGCGAAATGACACCCACAGCGCCCTGTTTCCGCACACGGCGCGTCGAGGTGGAACCCGCAACAGGTCGACCCGAGAAGAAAATGTTTGTAAGTGCAGTGAGGGGACGCGGATTTGCCAGGCCGCCACCCTCCCGTGGCGACTTGTTCCGCTCCCGGCCGCCAAACACTTCCCGACCGCCGTCGCTGCATGTGGATGATTTCTTAGCGCTGGAAACGTGCGGCGCCCAGCCGACTGGGCCAACGGGTTACAATAAAATACCCTCAATGATGCGCGGCTCACGAGTGGGTCGCAATCGTGGCTCACGCATCTCAGCAGCAGCTGCTTACAGGTAAGCAGTTATATAAGTATTCAAATTCAAGTTATTTACTAATTAAAGTTATTCTCGTTTTGCAGGCAAAAGAAACTTATGCGGATTGGCTCACCCTCCAGCTGGTCTGAGTCTCCTGGTACGCCGTATCGCTCCAGCAATTCTGACTCGCATTTTAGCAATAGCGATTCACATTATACATCGCCCCATTACAGTGGACGACCTCGTGGGCGTGGCCTGCGATCCCGACCGCCCTATTTGCGTTAGAATCAAACAATAGAATTGCATATATAAAAAAGGGTTTTGTGTATATTCGATTTATACAATTTTGTATGTAACGTGATTAAATTTTAAGAATTCTCTGTAACAACACAATTCAAGCGCACATCGTGATCCTCCATTGGCAGCTCCTCATTGCTAACGATCTGTTCGTTAAGTGCCAGTGCCATAATAGTGCTCTTCTTATGCGGATACTTGGCCGCATGTTGAATTAAATATTTATCATAGTAGCCCATACCGTGACCCATGCGATCGCCGTTGCGAGTGAATGCCACGCCGGGCACAATAAACAGATCAATGCCATGTCCTGCAAGGTGGGGTAAGGACACATCATCATTAAGTCATATTACGGTGGATTGATTGATTACCATTTGTGAAGGCATCTTCGCGACTCTCCTTAAAGTCCGGCTGCTTAATGTTCCATTTGGTCAGTGGCAACCCATCGTAATCCGTCATATCCAGCAAGCGCACCATTTTCATCTTAGTACCCTGGTAGCTGGGTACAAACACCGCCTTCTCTAGGCGAAACATTTCACGGATTAGCTCTGTGGTATCCAGTTCATATTTGGTGCTCAAATAAATGCTAACACGTTGCGCCTGACGAAATGCCTCACTCAGTACCACCTGCAAAATATAAAGATGCTGTTCAATAACATTGATTAGAATATATATATATATTATGTAGAACAGACCTTTGAGGTAACCGCTTGCGATTGCCTGGCGATGGCATCGGGCGTCAGAGCGCTGAGAATTTCAGTGATGCGCTTTCTTAGCGCAACTTTCAGGCTATTTTGGACGGCTGCCATATTTGTGCTACGGACACTTCCCCAATTCGGTGAGTACTGGTTTCTATATTCTGTTTTCAGTCGTCTACAGCCGATCTACGAGTGTGGATTATTTGCTTATCAGTAAAGTGGGCGCGTTATCAGTTTTTTTCCCCCTGCTTGATTTTCTATACAAATTCGTAAACAATCGTCAGTTTCTCTTTGTGTAGGCATATAAAATAACGCTAGACAGATGCACGAAGATCTTTTATTTCTTGATCAACAATATAAATGTTTAATACATTTAGTTGTAATTATATAGGTTGCTACTACAATGTTTTAGAATCATTTGTATTTTTCTTATGCAATCAAGCTTGATTTCGCGTTGTTTTGTTATTGTTTCTTTTTATTATCAGCGTCTGGCGTTACTTTGGCACTAAAAAAGACAGCAGTTGTTCTACTAGAAATACAAACTTAGATTGCCAGCATTAGCAAAGCAATAAGACTCCATTTAAAGAGCTTGACAAGTTGTTTCATGCATTTGGAATTTTCGTTAAATCAAAATAGAGTTGAGTGCTAAATAATTATTTAATATTTCACCAACTGTTGTGGCTATTGATCGCTGAAAGCTACTTATCAAATCAAAATGCAGGCATGTGTTAATGTCTGTCGTGAGCTTTGCTTCGGAAGTTTCTTTTCCATATAATTAACATATATAATTAATTATATTATTAACATATGTAACACATCTTAATAGATTGTCAGTTATGGTGACAAGAAATTGAAAAAGAGAATAATCGAAAAATCTGCCCTAACTTGGACAATACAAGGGCTATCCGGATGATCTATGGATCACAGATAGCCCTTTCCCAGAAGAGGCTAAAGACAATAGTCCTTGAAACAGATGAAACACTGGGACTTTTCTTACAATAGAAAATTCGTCAAAGCTCGGACGTATCCTTGCAATCCTGGCGATTCAAGTTTGGCCAGGGCTACCAACTGGACAAGGGACATCCAAATCGTTCTTGTAGCTTCTGAGAAAACACTCATTTCCTTAGATTATCACTAAATCCTTGAAAAGTTCGATATAAAAAACAGCTGTGATCGTAATGCAGCATATCTTAAAAAAAATCGATAGGAATTTGGCTGATTTAGCACCCATTTCCTTTCGCCTCTGTGCCCCTAAAAGTATGCCTCCTTTTGGTTTAAGGGCGATTTAGTCAATGCAGCATTCCAAGCGGCGTCACTGGTTCGTGTAAATGCTATTCAAACAGCAACCATGTATAATATATAAATAAATATATATATATACATATATATGTATATATATCCATCCCGATAAAAAGAAAACGCGTATGCGAAACTTGTTGGTTATTTACAACTTGCTTGATTTTATATTTTAGTTTATAGTAAGCTACTTGTGTATCTGGGGACATACAAAAAATAATTCTTCAGAGTTTGTCAACTAGCAAGAGTTCTTCTAAAGTAACTTTGTTTAGTAGAAGTCTTTCCGCTATAAAATGATCAGCTTTCTCAATCTGCTTGGGTGTCAAGTCGTCCTTGTAACCATTGACTTTGCCCTTTCGCACAAAACTGGGAAATTATTAAGTTAATGTTAAACATTCTATTCAAGCATAACTTTTTGTACCCACTTGTGAAATTCTTTCCCATAATTTTCGTGTTTATTTTGAGCGTGTTCCCAAAGATGATTTGTGGTCGGATTTTCTACAAAAGAAAATAGAATTATCTCAGTATTACAGTAAATGATATCTCGACATACTCTTCATTTCTTCGAATGACAGATGCTTAAGCAAACGTTGCATTTGTTGTTCCGTTACAGTCTTGTCTAGAAATTTGCACAAGTCTTCAACGACAGCGCGAAGATTGCATTTCATGCGCTCAAAGCTGGTATAATAAACCCAAGGTTCATTCCGTAGCTGATAAAATTCAGCTGCATGGTCGATAATATATCTGCGATTACTCTCTTGCTCCAGACACTCATCGAAGAATTGCTCCATCGTTTTACCATAGCTAAAGCCAATTGTAACGCCATGATAATATGCAGACACCCAAGCATCTTTGGGATTGCGGAAAACATAAATCACTTTAGCTTTCTTCTCCCACAATTGACGAGGTAATAGGGGCAGGGGCAGATGGGATTTTATTAGACGAGGCGATGGCAGTTTTTCTACGCGCTCCAAAGCAGTTTTTTCATCACAATTTGCTAAAAAATCAAATCTAAGGAAAAGCGTTATGCGTCTATATATTGACTAATTGATATTTTACTTACTCAAGAAAGGGAGAGCGTAGTTCCAAGTCCTTGGAAAGTGCCGCTTCGAAGTCGCAATCGTTCAGCAGCAACCATGCCAGCTCCTGCATCCAAGTAGTACCACATTTTGCATTTGTCACTATCCAAACATCATCTTCCTTGATCTCCATATCATGAATAATTGCAGGAAATGAATTAGCCGGGCTCCAAAAGTAAAGTTTCCGCTCGGACCAATCTTTGTCAATCAGATTGACCGGATAGCTCTTCGGTGTGACCTGCTCGAACTGCATTTCTGACGTCTACTAATGGTGTCGCAGCCATACTGCGTATATATATGCAGATTAAGATAAGAGTCAACCATGAAGAGAGGCAAAAACATAATAAACGTTCGCATGTATTAAAATGCTTTATCGACTTTACCGGCAGATATGGTATGCATTATGTTTGCATGATTAATAAACTGAAATTGTTAGCAGCAGAATAAAATTTTTAGCAAAACGGTCAGGCGACCAAAAAAGTACAAAAGATATATTTAATCTGAGTATCTTTATTGCTGATTCGAGTAATCGTTCAACATATTGAATATGGGTAAATAAAATAAGATTCTAGAGTTATGTCAACGCAAAATAATAGCAAGAATAGACCATACCCTGTGATTAGATCTTAACGTCTTCTGATAATTTATTCAATGCAGAAACCCAATTTGTGGCACTGGCAAGCAATCGCTTATGCTGGGCGAAATTTGCTGTTTATTTACGACATGATATCTAAACAGTCACTACGCGCTTATGTGTTAATATTGTATTATTATCAGATATCAAAATACAAGTTCGTCAGCTCCAGTTCTGACATCTCGTTGTCATCATAATTCATTCAGTTGTCAAATCCAATAACTATTCTTTTCTCTTGTTTGAGCAGCTTTAGTAAACAGCTTGCGTGCCTGGAGTACATACAAAAAGAAATTCTTCATATTTTTGTAACTGACAAGAGCTCTTCTAGTGTGACTTTTTCGCTATAAAAATATCAGCTTTCTCAATCTGCTTGGGGGTTAATTATGCCAATTGAGAAATTACGCTGAAAGTTTTAATCTATAAACCAAATATATATAAGAATCAGATACCTCTTTGTAAACAATATGTTCAGTATTATCGGCTTATACTCAACGAAAGTGTGCCTTGCTATCAGTTTGGTCGCGTTTTGCCCCTAGCTGATAGCATTGCGAATACACAGACAATTATGAAATGTATTTAATATAAAATGTATATAAATTTGTGATGCGAATCAGGTTTAAATTCTTATAACTAGAAATGCTATGTGTTGTATACATAAGAAATTATTCTGATTGTAGAAAAAACTATATTTTCGCGATTTTTTGTTTGGATACTTTTTTCGAAATAAATAATGAGAATACTAACAAAAAACATCTTTGTCATTTTTCAACATAGGCATAGTTTACTGTTTACCATGTAAACTGCCACTGCTATTTTGTAATTACATGCAAGTATTTATATATAACAATATATTCTCGATAAATACGAATTCATTTATTAAAAAATACATATAAACATTGTGTAAACATACGTCTGGGTATCTAAGTATCACTTAAGCTTACAATCTATTAAAATGATTAATCGACGCATTAACAGCCATTTGTTCACAATTGCTTATACTTCGTTGTATTTGCTGTAAGTTGCAAAGTCATCCATATGCAATTTGTACTCCCTCAGATTGATATCCGACCACAGATCGAATTCGCGTATCACGTCCGCGGTCATTTCGTCCTTGTGGCTGCCAACAACACCGCGTCGCACAAACCTGTGTGGATCGACACTTTTTAGCCATAAAACATTGATCATTAAAGTTCCTATCAAAATCTCAATTGCTCACCTGAACTCCTCCACCTCGCGTCCCGCAGCAGCCTTCATGCTTTCAAACTCCTTGGCATGATTACAGGCAGGATTGTCGCGCATGCTCTCAAAGGACAAGTGCGTTTTCATTTGCTCCACTTGCTGCTCGGTGACGGGGCATTTCAAAAAGTGTGCCACATCATTGATAACCTGACCCAGCTGCGTCTTCATGCGCTCGTAGCTTGTGAAAAAGATATGCGACTCGTGGCGCAACTGCCAAAAGTCAAGGACATGTGGCCAGCAGGGCGTAAAGTTTACATAGCCATCGATGAATGAGTGCATGAAATCCACCTTTGTGCCCTGATATCCAACCATACCACGCCAATGATGGAAATATGAAATGGCTGCGTCCTTGGGATTGCGATAAACGTAAATGATCTTTGGCTTCTTTGTCCATATCTGGCGGGGCAGCAGATAAGCAGGCAAATGTGATTTGATTAGACGTGGTGAGGTCATCGACTTAGCTGCGTCGATGGTGTCATGTGGCACATTCGGAACGACGCCATTGAATCTGGATTTGAGAATACCAACAACAAATGTAAAGATTCTGGGTACAAGCACGTGATGGGAATGCGGTATATAGCCCATTATTTATATATAATAATTGCCTTAAATAATAGCTTACTCCAAAAATGGTGAACGTATGGTCAAATCGACGCTTTTGGCCGTTTCAAAGTCGCATTGATTGAGCACCAGCCAAGTCAGCTCTTGCATCCAGGTGGTGCCGCACTTTGGCAGCGTCACAATCCACACATCGTCCTCACGCACCTCGAACTCATAGACCCGGTCCAGTACAGGCTGGAATGTGTCAGCCAGGCGACAGAATCTCTGCTCCCAGTTGCCGACAACTGGTACGCCGGGCTTACTGGTTGCATAAATGGATGAGTAGCCACCACTGATGGCCAGTTTATCGATTTGCTCGAAGGGAACGCTTCTCGCAAAGAAACTCGACTCGGGCATAATTCCGACTTTGTATAACGACTTTTGTAACGACGCAACTAATTTTTTTATAATTTCAAACTGAATTGCGCTCAACCGAACAGCTCTGCAGCTAAAACCATATTAAACACTGCAGCAGTCAGCGAGAAACTGGAGGCAGAATTTCCCGCAAAACGCTCGGCAACAGAGATGCGAACGTGAAACGAAGTGATCATTGCGATGAATACTTCTCAATTTCTTTATCAATCAAAAGAAGTGAACTTTCATATATATTTTTAAGTTTTAAGAAATATTTATGTGGCAGATGTGATTGATTGTGTGTGCTTAAAAAAACCAACCAAAATGAAGACATTTTTCATTCTTATAATGTCTTAGGTAAATATTTGAATTGTTTGGCAATTCGCATTTGTATGATAAACTCACGTTTAACTAATTTGGAATCGATAAGATGCCAACAACAAAATTTACTTTCAGTTTCACTTGCGGTAAGCTCATCTCTAATGGCCCTATACATGGTATGTTTGTACATACATACATAACCGTATAGGTGTGTGTACATACATATATGCATATGATTGTATTATATAATGGACACGGCGGCACCAAACTTGTAAACAGACTTGTTTTTTTGTTTTGTTTTTTTTTTTGTCAGCTTCGTTTTTGATTTTCGAAATGCATTGAAATCGATCGTGTGCTTTACGACTTTCTTTACGAATAGCTTTTGTGATAGCGACGCTCTTTGTTGAGCCCTGTCGCCAGACCCAGACGCAAAAGAAAGTTTTGGTGCTAACGAATTGTTGTTTAGCCTGTGTACTTCGGAGTTGATATAATGTGTACGCATATATATATATTTTTAGGCCTTTTTTTTTACCCAAAAGAATCGAAGCCAATCAGCTAAACAGGTTGTTTAAATGCCGATCGCCGACGGCACAGATTGACGCACATTCAAATTCAATTATTATATATTTTCTGTATAAACAACACGCATTAATTTATGAGAGAAATATCAGATATTGTTCGCATTAATTAAATATTATTCTTATTCACCTCACCTTGACCCATTGAGCCTAATCAAAATTTCGCTTAGCATTTTTTGCTTGCTCTCAAAAAAAATATGAATCAATGCTGAATGTTTGTATTTTTGATTTATGTATTTGCGTATTTTATTCGCGTTTTGTGTTTGTTTTTGTTTTGTTTTTTTTTTTGTATTTTACAATAAATTTGACTAAATCTTAACATTTATAATCCTTAACCTGCAAGGAGCAAAACAGACGCGGTAACAAATATACGTCAGTAGTTGTAGTTGTATAAAGATTTCTCATGTTGTTTCGAAACAAACAATATCTAAGAATTTAGAAATAGAAATTTCCATGCATTTGTTTAAAGAGCATGTATTTCAAAATAATTGTTTCTTTATCGCTTTGATTTTGTAAATACTTATTAAGATATAAGCATGTCCTTAATATACATACATACATAACATACATATGTCAACACGTACTTAAAACACACACACACATTAACAACAATAAATATATATATATATATATCTGTATATATGTATATATGTATATATGTACTCGTATATTTATATTTGTGTCCAGTTAAAAGGTATGCGTATGTGTGAATATGTATGTATGTATACACTATACACTCGTATATGTGTACATATATATGACTTTGTGTACAAATTTGGCCTGGAAGGTGGGTCTGCACTCACGAGCTATCGATTCGAGCTGGAATCTTGGAGTACTTTTCACAAATTGGAGATCGGCTAGATCGGGTTTTAGCTTGGTTGTTTCGTTTGTTTTTGGGATGTGTGTAAACTGTATCAAAAATGTAGGCATAGCATAAATGTCAATAACAGATACAAATAACAGTGTGACTGAATGACCATGTTGTGTCGAACACACACACACGCGCACAAACACGCATTCAAACAAACATGCATACATACATATATATATATAATAATATATAAATATATCCTTTGAATATTTGCTTATGCTTCGTAAAAGTTGTATAAACTTTATATATATATATATATATATACACATTTATACATATATCGTTTATGTTGTATATATACTTATTATTTTGCTTTTGCTCTGATTTGTAGGTATATATATATATATATATATACATATATATGTATTATTTTTTGTTGTTTGCCTTTTAACAAGAACGTATTATCGATTCGTATTAATTTACTTGTTATATATAATATGTAATTTGTTCAGTCAATTAGATAAAAAAGATTTCAAAAAGGATTCACTTAATTATACATTTTTGCATTCTGTTTGATTTTGTCAAACGTCAACAGTAATCATAGTGTTTTTAGGTATTAGATAAAAGGTAGTAGTAGTAGTAAGGGTCCCCCATAGAATTTCGCATGCTACATATGTGGATTCGAATTGTTGTTGCTTTTGCTAATCAAACTGGTAGTTGTACATTAGTTCAAATACATGTATCTAGACATATATGTAATTCTAGCATTAGTTCGTTTGCGCTGCCCAAAACAACAGAATGTCCCTGGTAATCCATGCAGTGAAACACACACACTCACACACACTCACACACTCACACACACACTCACACACTCACACACACTCTCACACTCATCGCGTTTACTTGTCATCTAGCTATGTATTTGTAATTTATCTATGTTTATGCACAAATAAAGCAGTTTGTCCTGTTTGACTGATTGATTTATGTAGAAATTCATTGGATAAGTGTTTCACCTTGTTTTTTTGTTTGTTGTCGTTAATTCCACCCCCTAGTTAGTGTTCAAAGATCTGTTAATAAATAGTGATCCCACGATTTTTCGATTTTTGTCTGATCGAACGATAGTTGAAGCTAATAGGAAAACATGTGCCTGGCTAAAGCCGTTTAGTAGGTTAGATTCTTAGTATAAAAGTAGTTTGATAGTTGTATTTTTTTCTTTTTATAGAGATTGTCTTTGTGTGCGAGGGGGGAGAGGGGTGGGCATTGGTTTAGTGGATAAAACGTACGTCTTAAGTTATTATTATGTATGTGTGCAGTGGCAACGACGCCATTTTGTTGCATATGCTGTGATACCGTTTTAGGTACTCGATGGAGCGCACGCCATATTGTTAGAGGCAACAATATGCGACAATTTTTGCTAGTTTTTGTTTGGTTTTTATATGTAGACTTGTATTTATTATCTTATGACATGCAGAAGTACACATTCACACACACACACACACACACTCACACACACACACACACACACTCACTCACTCACACACTCACACACACACACACTCACACACTCTCACTCACTCACTCACTCACTCACACACTCACACACACACACTCACACACACACACACATACACACACATACACACACACTGACATTTAATAGCGCACATACAGTTTAACATATACATAGAAATTTAGCTTTCTTGTTTTGTGATGTTACTTAAATATTAAATTTTGAGTCCAGCCCAATATTTTTTTGTTTTTCTTTGTTTTGTTTTCATTTGCTCTTCAAACATTTTTGCGACAGTTTGTTGTTTGTTTGTTGTTTCTTGTGTGGATTGTTGTGTGTATTGCTGCAGGTACCCTTTTTTGGGCACCCAATGATTTTAGCCACAAACACCCAAAACATACAGACTGCATTTGTTGAAAGCGTTATTTTGTCGAGATATGTATGCAACAATGACAACAACAACAATAACAACAAGAACAACAACAAGAAGAAGGTTGAGCAACCTATGCCGAGAGACTGCGACGAAAGCCACGTCTCTGGGACCGGGTGTGCCTGCACTAGAGCATATCCTCCATTTCGTTCTCGCCAATTGTGGATGTGGCAGGCGCCTGTGCCGGCAACGGCTTCAGTAGACCCGAGAATATCCTCCGGAAAGCCGTATGCTATTTGGAATTGGACGGCTTATTGTTGCCCACAGGCGGCTGCTTGGCCATAATATCGGCAAGCGTATTAACGCCCTGCTCATCATATTTCTTCCACTGTGAGTAGTTGATCTTCATGCACGTGATAAGCTGAGGCATATCAATAAAACCTATGAAAAATCAGAAAATTGAGCTTATAGTTATTGTATGTGATATAGAATATGGGCGAACTTACTGTCCCAGGCCTCCATCATGTCCTGTATAATATATTCGATGAAACCAATCTGGCTCTTTGGTATGCTGCAGGTGGCACGATCGAACATGGGCATCACGATGGGCAAATGCCGTTGCTTCTCCTCGTCCGTCTGCATAAAGTACTCCTCGGCAATACGACGTGCCCACTCGATGCAGTACTGCATCGGACGTGCTGGATTGCTCACATCCGCCACCTTGATCAGCATACGGCGCATGAGTATCGAGGTCTCCTCCTCCGACTGCACGAGCTGCAAGTAAATCCATGCATATAGTATTATTACTGAAATTTGAAATGCCATCGAACTCACATCACGCGGCTCCACTTCACTGCCAAAGACGCTCACAAACTTGGCCAAGTGCTCGAAGTGACGCGTCATTTCCGTAGCCAATATCATATCGATAATTGTGCTGCGCGCCGATTTGTATGTCTCCTTGTCCAGGTTCTTGAAAATGTTGATCTTGTCGTCACCTGCAAGCACCATTTGATTTGTCAGCATATTTAAGTATTAGTAAAAACTGTGATCTTTTACCCAATGTCAGCTTGAAAGTGATTGCCGCATGATGGGACTCCAGCACCGTTAGATCATTGTACAAGACAGCCAGCGGATTGTTCGAGTTACACAGGAATTGGGATGAGCGGCCGGGATGATCGACATCGTGTGCCGCTGCCGCAATTAAGGCCGTTGCCTGATCCATTCGATCCATTACCATATCCTTGTTGATCAGCTGCGTGATGAATGCACCTGTCGCCTAGACAAATTGATGCAACACATTTTAGAGTTAGTCATCATCATTTATATGGATGCTACGCACCTGCATCACATCCGCTGCGTGTGTGCTATTGTGATATGTGTTGGATTTGTGATAGTGCGCCTCGATAACTGCCAGCCAGGCTTTGCATACGTTCTCATCAATGTTCAGTGTGGCAAAGACGTCGAAGCGCCGGAATATTTCCATGCCCAAATACAGCAGCGGATGGTAGTCGGTGATCTCTTCCAATTTGAAAATATCAAAGTCCCAGCTAAGAGATTCTTCAAGTAGTTCCATAATAATGGGATTGGCCTGTAATGTTCAAAAAAATCATTGATTCAATAAAATGCACTTGAATATGAAATGTACTCTTATTATATCTGTAGAATAAAAAGTATATGGTGAAAACTTCAAAAATGTTACTTGTCTTTATTACTATTTACCAGATTGTGCGTTCCTCAAAGGAGCCGGGATCTAAAGGAAGAGGAATCGGTTCTGGTCTTCCTCTGCCATTGTCCGGCCCTAAGCTAGACAAGACTACAATTGATGGAGTCACAGATCTCCACAAAAATCTCGAAACTCTTCGATATTCGACCAGGGCAAACTGGTCATGTTCAGTCAAGCCTTTGGTGTATTTACTATTAAATGTGGAATAAGTATGTTGCCTACCTTCATCTTGGCTGGCACAATGGTGGCCGTCCGAGTGGAGTTGCCCGTGCGGATAATGGAGTCATTTGAGCTGCGGCGCGACGAGTAGACACTGGGACCCTAGAAGATAAATTTTGAATTTCGTTATAGGCGAGGATGGTTGAAATGATATCGCAGTTGTTTACCGTTAGTAGGGCGCCAATGAGATCGGTAGCTGTGGGATCATCGGTGCGTATTTCCTTCATTTGGGGACTGTAGAGTCCCTCGCGCTTGAGGAACTCCAAGACTTTGTCTATGAGACGTGCCTCGTCGGCTGAACAATTCTCCTGTACTTGTGATAGTAAATTGATTATCTAAAGTGCGAGTGCGCAGTTTGTGTGTTGGTTGTTGATTGTTCATTGTTTTGTTTATTTGTTTTTTTTTTTTTTTTTGTTTTTTTTTGTTTGATTTTTGTTTTTTTTGTTTTTTTTGTTTTTTTTTTATTTTGCAAGCGGCGCGCAGAGAGCAAAGCGAACGAGCGAGTGAACGGAACCATTAACATATTTACAATAATGTTGATTACAATTGTTGTTGTGTTTTTTGATTTTTCGATATATATATATATATTTAGCATGATGAGGTTCGTTGTTCAAGTACACAAAAAAAACATAAAAGTAAAAGAGAACATAACATATAAGAGATATAAAAAAGAGAATAAATGTAAAAAACAAGAGTTTTAGTTGTGCAATTATCGGGCATGTTTGCTGTATGTTAATAAAACGTGGTTGAATCAATATTGGATTAGCGTTAAATCAAATGCCAAAAATGTTTTGCCAAAATGCGAGCTGTTACGATACGGATGAGTAATTGTGACATCCACACCAGCTGGCTCAATTAAAGTTGTGCGTCTTAGATCCACATCTATTTCACATTCACATAACTGCAATCATTATGGATTATTCTAATAATTATTCGACTTTAGTTTAAATTCAAACTTTCCATACATATATTTCTAGTCTTGCCGTATTAAATTGGTTCAATATTTAAAAAAACAAACTAACCAATTCATTCATTACAAAACTCTTTGTGGTTAACTGAATGAGACTTCAAAAAACTTGTGACCAGCGTTGGCTATTTACCCCTTTTGAAATGCGTTTGCAATTTACAATCGCACTTAATTAATTAAGTATACATGTAGTATGCTGTGACTAGTGCACCAATTGATTTGAATCTAGTTTCGCACAACTCTAACGCTTTCAATTTGCTATCTGCCGGTGTCAGTGTGTGTGTGCTCTGTGTGTTGGTTGTGCGTGGTTGTTGCAGATGTTGTTTGTTATTTGCTACTGATGCTACATGGCAGGACATTATTATTAAGACTGACACACACACTCACACACACACACGCACACACACGCACATACATTCTCACACACACACTTACGTATGCACACACAAAACCACACACCACACACACCACGGACACGGATGATAATTTAGTATATACTGCCAACATGGGAATAGAAAGCATTCGTATGTTGTCAGATGGAATGGAGTCAACAATTTTGCTTTTTTTTTCAGTAAAAAACTGAATTGGTCGTACAAAAAGGAGTCATACTTTGGTAATGGGCGCCTCCAGGGGCAGAGACGTCAGCTTGGCCAGGCTGGTGCGACGCAGTCCATCGGAGGCAATTGAGCGCACATCGAAGCTGCAGCGACGCACCGAGTGCAGAGAGCCGCGCGGCGCCTCCTTTGGCTGCGGCAGCGTAGCAATAAAGTCCAACCCGCCACCGGGCACATCAAAGTTGAAAATCAGATGAGTTGGTGCACTGTAAATGGGTGGGAAAAAAACCCAATTAGTAAGTTTCCGCTGACTAGACTAGATTTGCATTTTAGAAATTTAAAAACTGAGCTACCCTTTCTGAATTGTAGAGTATATTCTTTTTTTCGTCAAAAATATGTTGGCACTTACCTGCCAATGCAGGCCACGGGCACGACACGAACATGCATGGGAATGCCATCCTGAAGGCCCTTACGGCGCACCGTTAGGATGCCATCAAACTCCTTGATGCTCCTGCCCTGCTCACTGATGATGGACAGGTCGGTGTGGAAGATGTCGGCTAATGGCTTGCTAATTATTTCGTCCTGTTGTTGGATGGAATTTTAAAATGGAAATCTCATTAATATCTGCAATTGCGTGTTGCACGCTGCATGTTGCACGACCGGCCTCGGGCAATTCACTCACCAGCCGCATGTTGAGGAGCCGCTCGGTGGCCCGATTCGCATACTGTATGCGATACACGTCGTCCGTGATGAGCACCACCTCCTTCAGTCGGTGCAGGGCCGTGTAGAGTGCCTGTTGGGGATAGTTGCAACAAGAAGCAAAATGCGGACGTTGTGGTTTACATTTACAATTCGATTAAAGGCTCAGGCAGCGATGTGCTATTCAATTGAATTAATGCATCGGGGAACCACCGTTTGCAAACGCTTGCAGCTTGCCCCCAGATGGCATGGCATTAACTCAATTGCGAATTGCGTTTACCTGTTGGGTGGACATAACATTATGCGGCCGGATGATCGAGTGCAGAATCTGCTTCATTTCCACGCTGCACATCGCCAAGTTGGTCGTCTCGGCTATGCACTGAAAGAAAAATAAGAGTTGTGCGTAAGTGGAAACTAGCATTTTATTTGCCCTGAGAGAGGTACAAAATTGAGAAACTTACTCTATTAACGCCAGCGTCCAATAGAGCAATAAGTGCGTCATCCTTTTCAAAGAAACTGCAAAGAGGACATTAAACAGTTGAACATCAAGTTGTTCAAGTTGTTCAAGTTGTTCAAGTTGTTCAAGTTGGGTCAGGGACCAATTTAATGTTCACTTACCTCTTCTTGCAGACCGTAATTATTGTCGTTAAATGATGTCCATGTGTGTGACGTATTGCTCTAATAAATATAGAAGTAGTAGCAGAAATTGAAGGCCAGTTAAGTGGAAAGTTCGTTGTTGTCTTTGGGGCCAAGTTTAGTGAAATCACATCACGTATACGCAATGCTTGACACACTCACCTTGCAATGTGCTCGGCATCGAGACCCTTTGTTGAGCGCGCATCAATTATAATTAGGTGATAGCATTGCGCTGTGGCATATGACTTGTGCAGAGTTTCCAGTGCCTCCTCCTTGGATTTGACCAGCGTTACGTCCAGTTGATGACGCTGACACGCCAAGGTGATTACTTCGCAGATGCTATCCGATTTGTGAAAAACTAAAAGCGCCTGCAGTCAAATTGACATTGGATTGGGCATTAGTCAAATTGGACAGGAGAGCTACGGCAGCTCTCGCTCTATTGGGTAACGCTGAGCTGAACTGAACAGAGCTGAACAGAGCTGAGCTGAACTGAGCTGAGCTGATATGCTATGCTTGCTGTATAGTGTATGGTGTTGTATGCTGTGCTGTGTGGTGTGGCACGTGTCAGCTTACCTTAAGTTGAGGATTCGGTGGTAGCACGGTTGGATATTTCAAGTCCATGAGATTTCGCTGCAATACACACACACAAATCAAAACAGATGAGCAAGAGGTGAAAGCAGGTGAAGCAACGTGTAAAATTTAATAAAAATCTACAGCGCTGGCTTTGCCATCAAAATAAGAGGGCTTAACTCAGCTTCTGTCTGTGTCGTGTCAGTTTACGAGTGTGCGTGTGTATTTCTCTCTGTGTGTGTGTGTTTGTCACACACAATATGCGTTGCGTGTATGTGTCGCTAAAATGATGATAAATTAAAATAAAATTGCTTGCGCACCAACGGAAATTGTTGGGGCGCCATTTGCTGTATTTTGTGACTTGGTCTGCAGATTTATTATGCTCATATGAATAATTTCGATATGTGAAAATCGGGGATTTAATACACACACGCACACACACACGCTGTATACGGCGTGCCGTGTGTCAATTCAGTAATGAAAACACAGGCTGACATCAAAAGAACCCAATTTCGAAACTATTTATAGCCGTCTTTTGAAATTACAACTGGTAATCGTTGATTTAAAAATCGATAACCATAAACCGAACATTTCTCCGAATGGCGTATGACAGCTATATTTTAGGCTTATCTAAAATAAATGGATTTGCTTAGCTTTGCATAAGCAATTTCGTAAAAAATTGATTTTTTTTAAGATACTTCAAGTCAATTTTGCAATCTTCACTTAAAATAAACATGCAGCTGCCCTTTTGCGTGAGAGACTTATTGATTATGGAGTTTATTGCTTATTTCACACATTTCAACAAATAATGGAATTTGATTTTAACAAAAATTCTATGCTGTATAAATGTTGCCTATATTTCAAAGTCGTAAACAATGCAATCGCTTAGAGCAT
Source organism: Drosophila anomalipes (assembly GCA_035041615.1). Classification (NCBI taxonomy): domain Eukaryota; kingdom Metazoa; phylum Arthropoda; class Insecta; order Diptera; family Drosophilidae; genus Drosophila; species Drosophila anomalipes. The sequence goes on along the minus strand of JAWNKZ010000041.1, from coordinate 8,643,399 downwards.
TTATAAATGGCGATGAATGAATATGTTATTTCCTCACAAGCACAAAATTTGATCAATTAATTATTCATTTCTGAAGAGCAGTACACAATTTCACCATGTTTGATTAATGTTGAGTTAATTAAGTTGCGAATTGTTGATAGTACATTTACCTCACTCTTTCAATGTCATGCCTCGAAATAATTACTCTTTTCTTGTTGATACTCTGATATTCTGACGGAAAATTTACGTAGAAATTGTATAGGCCTGATGAATATGCTTTAAATATACTTGTGAATCAAATGTCTGAAGTTTATAATTATTTGTAATTGCCGGAAGGATTAAAAACTGTTGACGACTTTGGCAATTCAATCATAAATCAATTTTGCCTTCGTTTTTTTGCATTGAAAAATATGACAAAATGTAGCTATGACAATTCAACGTTTTTGTTTTTGTTTTTTGTTTTTTTTTTTGCGTCGTCTTAGCTATCTTGTCTGGCATATCAGATTGTAAATAAAAGAGGTGACTTTCCTGACATTATGTGTATATGGGGCCTGTCAAGCTGTCCCAATTACTATAATGCTTGTCAGCAATACCTGAAATGTTTTGAACTCATCTTCATCACTTTGAGCCGCTGGCTTCTTGCCACTGTCGACCCAAAGACGCAGTTTGGGTCCCTTGTAGAGACGTCGCTCGTATAAACTGTGGCACTGGCGGTCGAAGGTGAAAACTTTGGGACGCAAAACCACACAATCATCGTCCTCATCCGGCTGCTGCTGTTGCTGCTGCTGTTGCTGTTGCTGTTGCTGTTTCGTTAGCCTGATTCTATCCTCGAGTGTGAGGTTGTTCAGACGCAATGCCTGCGTGTCCAAATTGCGTATGGCCTCGACTATTTCCGGCTGCAAAATGCGTCCGACTCCACCACCTGGGCCAGGGGCAACACTAACACCAATACCACCACCGAAGGCCATGCTCAACGACCTTGTATTGCGCAACAGTGGCGTCATTATATCCCTGCCCTCCGCTGCCACATTGGCCTCGTACTCCAATTCCATTTGCTCGGGTGTTTTGCTGGAGCTGTTGCCTGTCAGCTGTGTGGTTGGCACTGGCAATGAGATTTCACCACCAACTACTTTCATTTCCGACTCCAAAATGCTGCCATTTGTCGCTGTTTGAAAGATGCTGCTGCTGCTGTTGCTGCTGCTGCTGGTGTCGCTTTGTGCCAAGTCCAAGCCATTTGAATTAGCTGTGCTAACAGCGCTTATCAGTCGGCTCTTATCGACGTCATCAGCGAACGACTTTTTTGCTGTTATTGCCGTTGTTCTAGTTGTCTTTGTCGTCGCCTTGGCTGGTCGCCGTTGCTGCCGTTGCTGCTGTTGCTGCTGTTGTTGCTTTTTGTTGCCATTATCAAGCACTTGATCAGATGCCGTCGGAATTTTTTTTTTCGTTGCATTTGTTGTTGTTGTTGTTGTTTTTGCAATGACATAGCGCTCCGCATCGGAGTCCGCGTCGGACTCGTTTGAATTGGCGACGGAGGCACCAGCTCTCGTTGACGACGACGACGACGATTTGGTTCGAAAAATTTTTGGCAAACAATTGCGCATTCTGCTAATTATACAATAACACTTACTGGCGGGCTGCTTGGCTACTTCACAATATCAATGGGCACATCAACAAAAACACTTGACTCGATGCTCAAACTGCATATATAGTCTATTATACTCCAAATGTCCTTCTACGCCAGCAACAACAGCAACAACAGCAACAACAACAACAACAAATGCAGACAGTTTGCGTAAGCGGCAAAAACAGAAGCACTGCGGCACATATTATTGCCCGAAATTGTAGTTGTTGTCAAGTGCTCAAATTGAGATATATATTTTTGTCTTATTTGTTATTTTTTTTGGTTTTGTAAATCCAGTCAAACGAGTCTTGACAGAATATGGGACACTGACGTCGTGAGCTATTTATGAAGTGGTCTACAAATCAAATATTTCACAGGTTATTGCGGTTTGAATCGCGACGGTGACGGAGACTGACTAACTGACTCAATTGGCTCAACAATGGGAATGGCGGCGACATACGCGTAGCTGGCAATGCGGTCGGTTAATCTATTTTTTTTTTTGATTTCCCACCTTCAATGTTAATTGATTTGATTTCTCTGGCGTCGCATTGTTTATATGCGAATGGCAAATAGCCCCACAAACACATAAAATTATTCACACATTCACACACGCAGCGCGGCGCTCTCTTTACCAACACACACACACACACACATATCTATTAATTCTCAGTCAGAGTATCAATTTAAAGAAACACAAATGAAATGAAATGTAAAGTGTTGCAGAATATACAAAAAGGAAAAGTTATACTTTGGCGAGCGCGCCCATCATATACCATGAGCACTGATAAGATAGCTTATCAAAGACGTAACACACATGTGCGTTGTCGACAAAAAAAAAAAGAAAGAAAGAAAAAAAGACAATTGCCCAGCCGAAAACGCTGGCCCAGGCCCAGCGAAGCGTAAGCGCCCAAATACATTTAATCAGCATCACAAAACCGCTTGTTCGCAAAAAAAAAATACAGAAAATATGTGCAGATATGTAGACATATATAGATATATATATATATATATATATATATTACCTGATACACGTCCATTGAGTCATCCTCGGGCGTGAGTGCCAGCGCCAGTGAGGACTTGCGGTGACCAGGACGACCGCCACCGGATGAGCTAGTGCCCGATGTGCCTGTGCCTGCAAAGAAACAACGGCAAAAATGATGATTGCAATACGATTAAGATATTACATTTGTCTGTAAGCTGCTTGCGCTGAAAAGCATGCTACATTTTTGTGTGTGCTGCGCCAAATGTGTTGCCTACTTTTAGGTTGGCACTCGCAAATGGCCGCACGCACACAAATAAAGTAGACACCCCACACACACACACACACACACGCACACACATACACATAAGACTCAGACATCCCGTCTAGTCACACGTTTTATTTAATTATAAACGTTGGCATTTCAAAAACACTTTATAACCGGGCACACGTACGTTTAACCCACGCTTAAGAATAAGCACACCCACAACACCCACACACACACACACACAGACACTCGCACACCCGCATACCAAGACAATCCGCTTACCCACAAGCAGCTCGGACTCGGAGGCCGGACGCGTTAATGAAGCTCTGCTTGTTATAGTTGTTGCTATGGCTGGTGTTGTAGCTGTTGTTGTTGTTGTTGTTGGTATTGGTGTTGTTGGTGTTTCTGCCTCCACGGCGTGCGTTTGAATTTGTCTGGCCGCCCTGCCCATCTTTAGATTGGCCGCCACCGCCACCGCCCCCGCCCCCGCACCAACACAGTTGCAATCGCTTTCAACGCTTTCATCGCTCATGTGGGCCGACGATGTCCCGGACAGGTTTGCTGGCTGGCTAGATATGATCATTGTTGTGCGTTTCTTACGCGTTTATTCTTATATTTTGTTGTGTTTATTATTTTTTTTCTCGGTATTTTCCGTATATTCTTATTTCGCCGACTTTGCAAATTAACTACAAATATTCAACATAATTATCGCTTTTGATTATTTTTCGTGGCACTATGTTAATTTTGTCATTTATTTTGGTTGTAGCCGGTGCTGTAGCTTTCCCTGGATGGCTGTTTGACTGTTTGACTGTTTGTCTATGTTTATCTGTTGGCTGTGCTGGCATTGATTTCAGACAATTAGTGCGTAATGATAACCTGCTCCACATGCATAACTACATAAATGTGTTGTGTGCGTTTTTCTTTTTTTTTTTTTTTTTGCCGGAGTACGTATCTCTATACTATGGGTATATTTATGAACAAAAATAGCCCTGTAACATAAACATGCGGAACTGTGTTGAGCACTCCACACAGTGCTCTATACACAGCTCTACTCTACTCTACTCTGTGCCGCTCTGTGCTGCTCTGCTCGGCGCGTACTCATATCATTTTATGTATGATGATATATATATGTATGTATATAAATATGTACGCGCACTTATGTATATATAGAGAAAATATTTGCGTATATTCAAATAAATACATACGGCCTGGCCTGGCCTGTGTGTATCTTATCGTTGTTAGCGTCCGCCTGCCTCAGTTGCGCTGGCTAGCGGTACGCGTTGTAATCTAAACGAAAATCGATAAATTGTTTAGATAAAAGCCGCAGCAGCAGCAGCAGCAGCAGCAGCAGCAGTAACACCAATAGCAGCAGCAGCAGCCGCCCGCTGACGTCGCCAGCAGTAAGCAACAGGGTTTTTGGTTTTGGTTTTGGATTTGCTTTTGGTTTAGGCTTTGGTCGACGAGGCTATGCTCAGACACTCTATGGCCATGTTTAATTTTCAGTTTGAATCTCAAACATTTAAGGTTAACTATTTGAAGCACAACACACACACACAAACACAAACACACCCACACCCATAAACACACACACAAACACACACACACCAAGGAGTAGTAGTTGTAGAAGTGGCGCCAATATTAGTGGCTGCAAAAAATACTTACAATACTTGCTCACATTAAGGCTCATGTTACACACGGACACACACTGGCAACAGTTACTGGCGGCTCATTAGTGTGTAAAGTGTATGCACAAGTTGCCTGTGGACGGGGCTCGGTTCGTTTCGAATGGTTTCGAAGGTGCGCTTGATTTTGATCGATTAGCACTTGGCTTATTTACGAGTGTGCATGGCGGCGCCGTAGATGATGTGAACGGCGACACTATGCAAACGAGCTGCAGGCAATATTAAAATTTAACTGCTCGGCAAACAGGACGCACACACAGTTATGGCTACGGATATCGGTTATTTGCAAAACAAACACAACCACAACTGAACAGAAGCGAAACTTTAATGAAACTCAATTTGTTCTTATTCAAAGTTATGTTATGAAATCGCACACAGCGAACAACAACAACGGGCAACGGGCAACGGGCAACTGGGAACTGGGAACTGGATGATAGTACTGTTGTACTGACTAGACCAGGCCACTGCGAAACGTCCGCACTAATCCGTTATGAAAAACTGTTTGCCAGATGATAATTCTCGCACGGATTCTGAAACCGCAAGCGGCCGCACTGCGCCCTACACACCAAACTCTCGGCATGTTCGCTTCTTCGCCCTTTTGACCTGGCCCGAGGCTGCTAAATAGCGGTATAATCTTTTATGTTGGCCTCTAATCACAGTTTAAGCCTGCATCTAAATGTATTTGATTTAAATTAGCTTTTGGGAGTTTGTATTACAAATTAAAAATTGATGATTCTTGAATATATGACATAGATATAGTATTATAGAGACATATACCAAATATATATGTAATAATTATTTATTATCCCACGCTCCATAAGGTTAGGTATAATACTCACAAATCACATTCATCATTAATCACCATTAATCAGTGTTTAATTAAAGTTCAAATGGGGTTAATTAAATTTACTAGTGAACAGCAAAAGCTAATGCCGAAATTATTGTTTTCATAAGTACCAGCAAACTGTGTAAATAATGCCATCCTCAATTAAAAGGAGCAGAATTATGATTAGTATTTTTAATGGTATTGCACAACAATTCCATTGGATTTCTGAATAACAGTTTGTATATAAATTTCCATAACTTCAGCCATAGTTTTACAGAAATTAATTTCTTGGAAATGGCTTGATGCTGAAATACATCTACAAATATGCAATTAAATACATACATATATAATTATATATATCTATCTATATATATGCGAAAATATAGACGCACTTAAAATTGTTGTTGATAATAATAATTCTTTTTACGCACTAATAACAATCATCGATTGAAAAATAATACCAAATGCATTCATACCAAAATGCATTAATGTTATTAAACTATCTAAACAAGAATTGTAAGAATGCAATGCATTTTCATTATAGCATTTTTATTACTTGCGCCTCAGAATATCATTCTGTTTATTTCAAATCCTACTTGCGTATAAAATCTAATTCAGTGTCGATGCATTTTTTCTACCTGCAATTTGTTATTCTAGAGACGTGATATTTGAAGGCTTTAACATCCGCTGTGGATATTATAAGCACAATGTGCAAGCATATTTTAAATATATATACTGAACACGATAAAACAGTCAGACAGGCAAAATATATTATAAATACAAGTCGAATAAATGACAAAACAAGGATATCACGTCATGAAAATAATTAAATTTTGTTGTAGGTTTGTGTGTGTTTTGAGGAAGCGATCCCATGATGTAAAATGAGTATTACGTGTTTCGCATTTAAAAATAAACTCTGCAAAATGTATATATGTATACGTATTTAATTTAGTTTTGTGATGAGGCTGCTGTAGAGCATTTCTCGGATGAGAGTAGCCGGTCATTGGTTAAGAGTGTCTTTTGCGCCTTTGTCGTTGTCATGACAACCAATTAATTTTTGATAAGATAATATCAGGCAAGTTTGCTCATAGTATTCAGATGTTTAGGCCCCCGTACACACAGAGATACGGATACTGAAACACAGGCGTATAATGCGTTTTCAGAAACACACTCACACAAACACACACAGATACAAACAAATAATCAAGTAGAAAACAAACCGCGTGCACAATCTACATCTATGTACTATGACTATGCTCGTACTGCACAACGGAGAGAGAGAGAGAGATACTAAGTGTGTGTGTGTGTGTGTGTGTGTGTGGGTGTGTGTGTGTGTGTGCGTGTGTATATGTATTTAGTTGGCCTGCTTCTGGGCACGTTGCTCATTTGTCGTCCGATACCGAAACCGAAACCCGAATTGCGAAACCTTTCTGGGAGGCTTAACTTATCTAACGGCGATCATCACCGTTGATAGGTGATAGTCAGCTAGTCAGCATGGACATGTCGCCAAGTCCAGTGTCGCCATATTGACACTGCCGGCCAGTTTGTGACAATTGTCTCTCCTCTCCGCACCTCCGTCTCTGTCTCTCTCACTCCCACTCTAACTCTCTCTCTCTCTCTCTCTCTCTCTCGCTGTCTCTCTGTCTCTATCTATCTCAGTTTTCTTCCCGCTCACAGACACACAGCCTGTCTACGCTCTAATCTAATCTCTGGGTCTCAGCAGTATTTGTGAAAAGCTTCATGTGGCTTTCGGGAGTAGTGCCACTGGCTTCCCAACTATAAACAACAACAGACCAGCAACACCAACAATAATAAAATTGGATTTTAATTGCGACAAACTTGTAGGCATAAGAACAGATTAGCGCCAACTACTTTAAGGCTTTAATCAATTCAACTCAACTCAATTCAACTCAATTCAATACAATTCAATTGAGTTCGAATGCGTTGCGCTTTCCAAGTGATTAATGTTAAAGAATACATTGATCAATTGCAGAGCACTTGGCACTTGGCAGTTGGCACTTGGCAGTTGGCAGTCGGACACCTGCCGTTTGCCAGCTGGTGGCAGGCAGGGATTAGGCGCACATAATGTATCGATATCGTCGTACTGATACTCGAATTTAGCATTTTCGGCGTCGCTGCATTTCAGTTTGTTTTGTTTTCATTTCTCATTTTAGTATGCTTTTTGTTTGTTTGCTGCTGCTGCTGCTGCTGCTTCTGCTGCTGTTGCTGTTGCTGCCTTTGTGTATTTTGCTTTGATTGATGTTTTGGCGCCATTGCGTGGGTGGCTGCTTCTGCTGCTGCCTCTGCTGCTGCTTCTGCTGCTGCTCGATTGTTATTGTTTTCAGCCAGCCGATCGTTCGTTCGCAATTCGAGCCACTCTGGCAACGCTGTGCATCGCTGTATATCGGTGCGTGCGTATGTGTATTAGTATTGGGTTTCTTCTTTTTGTATTTAGTTTGATTGTGTGTTTGTGTGTGGAATCTAAAAGATCGTCACAGTTGCGTGTAAAACAAACCAGATTGTCATGTGAATTTGTTTTTGTTGGCTTTTATCTATGCGTTAAGATTCATAAAAACTGAATACGAATGAGAAATAGTGTGTGCGATGCGATGCGATGCGATGCGATATAAATATACACACAAGTCTATAAATATACATACATACATATGAATATTTATATTTATACAGATATTGTGACTTTTGTTGTTCTAATTAGTTTTTGCTATTTGCATTACTGTGTCACTTTGGGTCGTTAGCCGTTAGCTGACTTGCCACACAACATGTTAATGAGGTGGTAGTTTTTGCACACATTCGGCAAGTGCAGTGTGCAAATAGCAAATGCAGCCAAATTCAAGAATGGAAACGCACGCAAATGCCTTCAATCACAGCCAGATACACGTTTACAGATACAGTCACAGATACAGTCACAGATACAGTCACAGATATAGATACATATACAGATACAGCCAGCTGACTTTTAGCTACAGATACTAACATAAATTCAGCTGGAGTTTGCTAGACAAATTCATTCGTATTCTATACGCTTTTGGCTTCCAGCACAGTTACACTTGTTGTTTTTGTTATTGGCACACTTAGTTGTGAAGTTTATTTTGAATTTTAACACTTTTCGATGCTGTGTATAAATTGTTGCTATTTTTTATTTGATTTTGTTTTTGCTTCTTTTTTTGTATGTCGTTGTTGTTGTTGTTGTTGTTGTATATTTTGGCGTGCTATGCGGCGTCGAGCTGTTTTTTTCCACACTACACACAATTCCACGTCGTTGCAGCGATCTTTCAGGTATTTTTTATAGATACAATTTTTTTTTTGTCACACAGATTTGTGCATGTTGCTGGATTTTGTTGTTGGTGTCATAAGCTTTAATTGCGTTCGATTTTGGTTACCAACTGGTTGACCCTGGCTAATACGCGTTGCAGTCACTTGCATGGCTTTTCTTGCCAAATTTGTGCCGTCGCATTAGGCCACAAAAACAGCGAGTAGAACAAGCAACGGCAGCTACTGCAACTGCTACAGCTGCAATTGCAACTGCTACAGCTGCTGCTGTTGCTGGTGCTGCTGCTGCTGCTGGTGCTGCTGCTGTTGCTGGCGACCAGTTGGCGATGGCCAAACGCCCGCAAATCGAGCCAGCTGCATTTGTTGTAACTCACTCGCGAACATTGCCTGAAACTGAATGTTGAATGTTGTGGTACGTTTGATTTTGAACAGCTTCAATATCTGAGATTTCGATTTGCATAACGAGCTACTTGGCTTGGGCGAACCCAGTTCAAAAATATGCGCGTCGATTGCAGCAGTGTATTATTGTGTGTTATCGTATATTTTATTATTATTATTATTATTGTTGTTTGTGCTTTAAGACACACAGCCGTCCCGTTGCGAAAGCGCTTGGCGACCGACACGGCGAACCAATTCAAAGCGACTGACTCCATAAATGGCGAGCAGCTGTTGCGATTGCGAGCTTTGAGTTCACTTCGTTGGCTCTGGCGGTGCGATGGGTGGGGGGAGGCGGAGTGTGCGGTGAGCGAGGAAAGAGAGAACCGATATACACCGCTCTCAGATCAACGATCGGTGTTCGGCTTGTCGTTCGCTGAGCGCGATCAAGTTTCCAAAGCAAAGCGCATTCATAATCTCGCACTCTCTCCCTCTGCCACTGCCACTGCTACTGCCTTTCTCTCTCTCTCTCTCTCTCTCGCCCACTCTCTTGTTAGTTAGCAGCTGTGACTACTGCTACCGTCTGCGCTTCCCGCACCATTGATATGTGGAAGCTCAGACCAAAGCTATGGGCGAGCCGTTAATTGGAGTCGGCACAAAACATCTGCGCTTTGGGTACCGGAGACCAGAGACCAGAGACCAGAGACCAGAGAGCTACACTAGCGCCAGCTGACTTGTCGCAGATCGTATTACGGCCATCCGTGCTCTGCTTCCCTCTAACTTAAATGATACACACAAAACAGCCAACTGTCTGCCGCGCACCGTTGCTCAAATGCCCTTTTCTACAAAGCAAATAATTGCAACATGCTTCAGCATCAGATAAGGACTCTTTTCTCTGAAACTAACAAGGTTTTTAATTTGTTTTCTTAAATTTTTGATTTGCAAATGTGGATTAACCACTTGGGCAGGCCACAGTTGACGAGATTGTTTCAACTTGCGGAGTTTTCTACTAATATATTTATATAGGATCTCCAATAATTCAACAATTAAAGATGCCAAAGATGCCTTTATATACTTATACAATATATATACTTATTTAAAATCTATTTCAAAAATATTGCGCACATATATTGGTAATTTTGTACACCTTCTTCATGCTCACGAAATCTGCGCTTTGGGGTGAAAATCCGATTTAAGACGATATCTCACATTCACACTCTTAGACTTTATAGCTAGTGTTGTCTTAGCATTTACTATATGCGATTTGTTTGGTTGCATTTTTAACGAGTGTACTTACTGCCCGTTCCTGTTGCACGCCGCACAACACTGTGGGTAAAGTTGCCGAGAGCTGCCACAGTCACAATGGAATCCTTTTTGCCAGTGCTGAGCTGCAGGCGGGGATTAAGAGAGAGAGGCAGATGTTAGTTCAGTTGGTCAATCGTTGGGTATCGTTGAATAAATGGGCGTGGCAACGATAGCAAACTACTCACCTTCTCGTAGTCGGACTCGTTTTTGGTTTGCATCGGATTAAGCAGTCCCTGGTTGCACATGATGTTATCGCCGCAAGTGGCACTGCCTGTGCTGCCGTCGCCGTTCTGATTCTGTAGTGTAACGGCGCCACAGCTGCAGCTGCGCATGCGGCTGCGTCGCAACTTGATGCAGAATAACAGGCTGCCATCCTTCTCGTTGCCATCCAGCGGCAAGGGGGCATTACCACCACCAACACCACCCGGCGCCTCTGTGGTCGACGACGAGTTGTGCAATGTGCTCGGTGAGCAGCCCATGGCGTTGTCCTTTTCCTGTTGCTGCTGCTCCTGCTCTTCTTGTTGCTATGGCTATGCTAATTTGCTGTCGGTATCGGATTGTTTTTGGTCGCTGTTTGGTTTGGTTCTTCTTCTTGGGTTTCAATGGCCCTGCCAACTGTGGGCTGCTTCTACAGCTTCTGCTTGTCTTGATGCTTAAGCTGTGGCTTTTGGTATACTCAGTGAAGCTGCTGCTTCTATTTGGGTGCTGCTGCTGCTCTTGTTGTTGTTGTTGCTGTTGTTGCTGTTGTTGCTGTTGTTGCTGTTGTGGTGCTTGTTGCTGTGGTTTTGGTTGTGGTTGTGTGCTTGTTGTGGGTAACATAATTGAAACATTTTTTGGGTGTGCGCGTCAAGCGGCGATCTATTGATTGGCTGGTTGGCCGGCTACCCACTTCATCTAAAACCATAGAAAAAATTGCAGAAAATATTGAGATTAATAGAGCACACAAAACATATATGTATGTGTGTCGAGTCAAGTATTTTGGTAGTATATGTAAAAAAAATATGTTGGCATATTTGCAATAAATTTAGCTGCTATCTTAAAACAACAATTCGTTGACCTCCATTTACTTGGCTAAGTCAGTGTTGCTGAGCTGTCTGCCGTCTGCCGCCTGCCGTCTGCCGTCTGCATTGAATCGGCTAAATAACTAATCTTGCAATCAGCTGGAACAGTTGGAGTTTAGACCCTAAAACCAGTTTACGGTTAACTATGAGAAAAATAATAAAAAAAAAAAAAAAAAAGCAAACAACTTCGACTAGGTTAACAACAATTAAGATTAGCTACATGATCATCAATCATAAATCATCGCAATTTGAGCAAATCAATTTATCAATGGTTGCTTTTATATGCGCTTATAAACACTCTAACGCTATAATTTTTTAATAAATTGCTCACACAAAGTGATTCTTAGTAGATCTGATCCAGATTATCTGGTTTTTATACCATGAACTAATTGATAAACGCTTAAAAAGGGTATCATAAAATTGTGCAAATTTACGAATGTATATATATATCACATATATATTCAAGATCAGTATCAATGTTCAGTTTCATCAATGTTATGGCAGTGGTAAAGTCGTGGGAAAAATCGTGTTTATAAACTTGAATGTAGCATTAAGCCCGATGGCAATCCATCAAACGATTTCGTTTTGATAAAATTAAGTCAATGGAATATTTGTAACCGTCAACAAGTGAATTTTTCGGGGATATTTACTTTATCCTTTCGTTGCCATAAAAATCATATTCAATTTGATTATTGCGCATCGAATACCGAATTGATATCAGCTCACATAATCGATATGATCTGCTGATTGACCATTCTTATCATAATTTTAGTAGTAAAATGCAATCATAGACTATGTACGTAAGTATATAGAAAATCAAATAAATCGTTTGATTATTGATCGGAATATTATGTGATTCCAAATAATACTTAATCGAATTAATTTCATGAGATTTTTTTTGAACTTAACTTGTTTTTTTTATGGAAAGTTACTCATAGTTAGATAGATTATGTGGCTCTGGGTGACAAATCACATAATAAATAAATAGTATATCTAATCGACAATATCATATATTTGTATGCATACCTCAGATATCTCCATTGTTACTAGATTAATGAGGATGTTGCTTACTTTCCGTATGTCAAATGAACTAAAACATTACAATTTGTATTCCTAACAGCAGTCGAAAATATTGAGCGATCGATTTTCTTTGTCTCCCCAACTTTATTTATTTATTTTGTCTTTTGATGAGGCACAGCTGTTTTTATCTACTTAGACGAAGTCGAAGCTCAGCACAGTTGGCAAGGAGAAATCCCAGAGACGAGGTACAAGGTACATATAAAAGTTTATTTTAATGAAAGCTGAAATCTGAACAGTTGCCTTGCACCACCTGTTTCATATTCGTGTAATTTAATCACAGTTTGCTAATTTCTATACGTTTTTTTTTTTGTTCCAACATTTTGCTGTTGCGTAGAGTTGCCAAGAGTATTGTTTATTGCTTTTGAAAATTGTTTAATTCTTAGCCCGTATCCATTTTGCAATGCCGACCAGCTGCTTCCTAATCATCATTCAGTAAGTCAGTTAGTCCATCGGCAACAACTAACTGTCAAATATATATATATATAGATATTAATAATGTATGTGTGGTTAGTAGCCACAGTTTCATTGAGAGTGCCACATAAAAATGTTTTGCGTGCGAGACAATTAAGAAATAGTTCAATTTGTCAAGTGTAATAAATTCATAAAAGCCCAATATTGGCAATGATTATTGAAGCCAAGGCACAAATATTGGGATTTCCATTCACGCGTTCATGATTACGTGATCAACCTGCACAAATATATATATATATATACATATAAATAAGTAATGCACCAGTGGCAGAATAATACATTGGAAGGCTAGTGCAACCTCTGAAAGCGGTCAATAGTCGCCAAAAGGTTCAGTTTACCAAAAACTAAGCTTTGAACAGACGAGACCCAAAAACTTTTCGAGGGGGACTCTGAAATTTGATAGGTAAGTGAAATGCGTAGTTGACCCTTTACGGGCACGTATCCATATCGAACTGACGGATTGCTTGGCGACTGAGGGATTTGGATTTGGCCAACTTTTAGTAGTTGTTGTTGTTTTTTTTTTATGGCTTTGTTTAATGTCTTTATGGCTGTGACGTCGTCTCGGCGCTGCTTTATCACATAAAAATACCAAATGCCTCATCAGAAGTGCGAAACCAATTTTAAATATTTAGATAAAAGTTGAACGAAAGCGAAAGAAGCAAATCAACTGATATGGAGCCAAAAAAAAAACACTTTAGATTAGGAAAACGGCCCCACGTCGACCTATTTCAAATTCTGCTAAACATTCCGCACAGTGGCAGCTCTTCGTATGTTTGCATTCAAGTTTGCCCGGAGGAAAACCCCTTCAGTTCCGCTGCACACAAGTGAGACATGTGTTTTCTGTTGCCGTTGTTGTTGTAGCTTTTATATTGGTCTATATCCTGCACTTGATTGGAAGCCGGCAATGCACGACGTTGATTGACTCGCCAAAGGGATAAACAGTCCCAGTAAGGACATTCACCATTTGGGGCCACTTGTTGACGTCGCTTTCACTGCCAACTGGGTTGCCTGCCTGCCTGCCTGTCTGTCTGTTCGTCCGTCTGCCTGTCTGTCTGTCTGCCTGTCTGTTTGTGTTTGTCAGCTTGTATTGTTAGCCAAAAAACAAAGGCGTCATCACAAGACACAAACTAGACAGGCAGCGTCAACAGCAGCAGCAGCAGCAGTAGCAGCAGCTTCAACAGTCTCAGGCATGTCGAGACAATGGTCAGTCAATTCCAATGCTGCGAGATAGAGAAAAATAAGCATACATACATGCATGCATATATAAGTATATATATATATACATATATATATCATCATGTGTGTATGCATGTGGCTGTACTCTCTTGTATATCTTGTCCCTGTCTGTTTGTTGCTTTAAATAAATTATTTTTAGCGCAGCGCCATAACTATTAAAAGAAAATTAATGATTTTTGCTTCTCGCCTTCAAGTTGAATATAATAAAAACACAATTTATGCATGTGTCAGTGTGTGCGTGTGTCTATGCGATGGAGCCTTCAAAGACCGACAAGGACACCAGCCTGGCGCCATGCAACTAAAAAACTAATCACATCACCAGCACCAAATTCTATTAGCGCCAAAGGATGTGCCTAGCTGGTTTGTGAATGTGCAAGGCTCGTTGCACTCAGCAAAAAATGGTTCTGGCTTCTCTATACTTTCGGCGCCAAGGATAACTCATTTTAGATAGTTTATTGCAACAGCAGAACCAGGCTTTTTATTTTTTTTTGTTTTTAGCCTACATTATTCTGTTTAATTTGTCTAAACTGTAACATTTTTTGTTTCATTTACATTATTATTGTTTTTAGAAAAAATGGATTTGAAATTGTTAGACATTTCTTTTCGTATATATCGAGAAGTTCTTTCCATTTTAGGTCGATTTTTTTGTGAGTGTGTGAAAGGGGTTCTCGGGCCTACATTCTACGAATTGATTGCAGCAGGACCATCTCGCCAGTCACGACATTATTAGTATGCAGGTGGTTGTAGGCATTCAGATAATAGCATCAGCAAGTGTGTGTTGCTATGCGTGGCACAATATAAATTATAGTGTGTACACATACATATATGTATGTGTATGTATATATGTATGGATAGATGTGTACATCATGTATGGAGAGCCGCTGCCGGGCATCGCCATGTAGAGCGACAGGGGGCCATATCCATAGCCATATTGGAGGCAACTTAACAATTTGGCAACTCGGCAGCTTGACAATCGAGCGGCGTTGACAAAGAGACCAAAACGCACAACGAGATATTATTTTGTATCTAATAGTTTTTGCACACTAATGCTTTTCAGCTGCCTGAGCAGTGCTGCACTTTCTGTAGCATTGTATTGCTTGCGTATTGTATCGAAACAATTGATATATATATCTATAAATACACTAAAGAAAAAATATCACCTCGAGTTTGAAAAAAATCGCCGTGTAAACTAAAAAGTTTCTCGGGTTGTTAGAAATCATTTCTTATCGAGGCATATTTAAGTTCCGATTCCGTTTCTGAATTTCAATTGGTAATAATGCAGTTCCGATTCGGATTTCAATTCCGGTTTCACAACCAGTCTCTAATTATACGAATTACGAAATTTCTTAAAATTATAAACTTTCAGAAAAATAAGGTGAATTACCCTTGGTGTCAAACGTAATGCGATTTTCGAGTACTCAGGGAGATATTTTTCTGAGTGCGAGTACATACATATATACATATATACTTCCATGCAAGTATATCTGTGTACATGAATACTATCTGTATAGCAATTTTTAATCGTGCAATTTATATGCTCCCTCTGAATTTGATAATTTCATTTGATACTTGAGCCATAAGTATTATTTATTAATTAAATATATGGCAATGGAAGCATTAACAGCTGCTTTAACTAATAACTATATTTGAACAACATTTTAGTCGGCTATATAAAATCTTTTAATTGTTTGCTTGGTTCTGAATTTGGGTTCAATGCATTACGGCAGATTAATTAATTTTAGTATTTCATTATTTTTGAATACAATATCAATAAAAATCACACAAATCACTGAGTTAATTAAATATTTGTTTATTTAGGGTGTAAGCATAATTTTGTGTGGCACGAGGAGTAGCTTGTTTAACTGAAGGTTTGTTTGAGAACTTCGTATCAAAGAGTTTTGAGTGGCTCGAGTGATTAAATTAGTTTAAATACTTTGTGAATAGTTGTAGAATAGTAGTAGTACAGGAACGGAACGTTCAAGTTCTGTCCTAGAAAGAGAATTGATGTGTGCCATGACAGACTAATATGAAGGGCTCAAGGTATATTTGTCTGCTCAACTAATGGAGTTTATTGATGGCATTGTGTTTTTTGTTGAGCATCTTGAATTTGCGTTTGTTTGAACACTTCCCAGATATGTGTCGTATACGGCTTTAAGAAGTATCAGTTTAGATGACTTTTTAATTGTGATTCGTTGAAGATTTTCGTCTGAATGACCTTTAAAAGCATGTGATTTGTCAAGAATAAGCTCTCAGTATTTGTGTGGTGGTTTCGTTGCCTGGGCTGGATTTGTGTCTTTTTTTAAAGTTGACTTGTGAGGATTAAATAACGAGTATTTAATTAGATTTTCAGCACTGTTTTATGCTCGTCTCGCAAATATTTCTTATATATGGGATTGCAAGAGTTATGTGAATCGTGTTCTGGCAGCGAATTCATTTTCGCTGCATTTTCCTTTCTCGCTAATTATTTTATTTTGCAAAAAAAAAATGTATTTTCTGCTCAATTAAGTTATGCATAAGGTTCTATATTCAGAAGAAAACAATTGAAATATTTATTGTTTGTTCTAGGCTGAGCTATAAAATTCTAATTTTTGATTAATCTCTCACTAGCTAATAAACAAAACATTTCTGCGCAAAACAACGCTATACAAAAAAATTTTCCAATTATAAAAAAAAAATATAATTTATTTCCGAGCATTTGCTTATGCTGCAAAGTCTTAAAGTCTATTCAATCATTATGAATCAAACCTAAAAAGCTGTTCAGACTAAAATTGTTTATAATTTTAATAGTGTGCTTATAATATTATTAGTTAACTGCCCTCCAGTTGTATCCATTGCTGCCTACGTGACTCATATATACACATACATATACATATATATATATATATATATATATATAAATATACAGACATATAATAATTTATCAATTCTGTTTTGATTCATATCACTAACCGTTGTACAGGCAACGTGATTGCTCGAAAAGCAGAATAAAATAATTAATTAGAACTATTTTGAATTTAAGTATGAGTTTTTAAAACTATCGGACACAATTCATAGAGAGAATGTGTAATTCTAATTAACTTATAACCCGGTCCACAAATTAAATGTTGTTAATCAGGGTTATGAGTTAATCTTACATTATTTTATTTTTGTTCATATCTTCACTGTTTGAATTAGATTCAACTTGGCGTATGACAGCTATAAAGCTAAATTCGTGCTGTAAAAAATATCATATGATTCCACAGAATTGAGATAATAAAATCTATTAATATTTATATTTAGTTTATTATGATTATTGCATTGGATGAACACTTGATTTATTTATTATTGCCAAAAATGTGTGTAAAATAATATTCAGATTTCATATGGCATTTGATTGTCTGATTTTCAAATGAATAACTTATTAGTGTTTGCTTGTGGATTGTGTGTTCTGTGTGCTCTGTGTGTGCTCTGTGGATAGAGTGTTCGACCTTCGGTGGACACACAGAGCATTAAGAATATCATTCTTTGCTTGTGCGTCACAAAAATGTCAGCTACACATTTACATTGCCCTTGAGCCCGCCGAGAGACAAATGGCAGTCCCCAAAAACTAATCGCTTACGAGCGGAAAGCTGCCCTATTTGATAATGGATGGAAGTAGTTGCTATATTCACTGTATGTATATATGCATATAGATATATATACTACATAATATATGAATGAATATAGTGAGTGCGCAAATTTCAACAAAAATATTGTTTGTGCAGCAAATGCTGTTGAAAGAGTTTTTGCTACTCTGGAATTAGCATTACAAATGGCGATCTAAACTGATAGATAATAGCAAAAGTGGCTTGAAAACAGCTGACAAAACACGATCCACAATAAATCGCAAATCGTGAATGGCCAGCAATAAAGCTAAACGCCCAGACATATGCATATAATAATAATGCATATGTTATATGGCATAGACAAGTACGAGTACTTTGTCTATTACAATATAAAATATACAATATATTTGTTTCTGGCTGCTCAATGGGCGGCCTGCTTAGCATGCACAGTGTGATGAGCGGCCAGTTGCATAACTGTAGTTACAAAATATTCAAGTTGCCGTTCGAGCAAAAAAAAAAACAAAATGCATTCACTGATTGAAATATGTGTATGAAAAAATGCCGAAATCAGTATGCGATGGCACGGCTCCGTTTTATTTGCTGTTAACAATAACAATGCCACAGCAATTTCAATATTTAATAGACAGTTCAAATTGAGAACCAATTAGGAAAAACTCAACCAAAAAAAAAAAGAGACAAACAAACAAAATAATATGGACAACGTGAGTTAATCGGCACTGATTGCGGAGACAATGTATCGCACAGATAGTGAAAATCGAAATGAAATGGAAACGGAACGAGGCACCATTTTACTAAGCAAATCAGACATTAGATAATCGTCGAAATGGGCCACTACGACTACGATACAATTTCGCACCAATAAGAACAAATTGTGTGAAAACCCAGCGCCAAAACCCGAAAAGAAACGAAACGAAGCAAATCGAAACGCAACACAAAACGCAAATTGCAAGTTTATTGTGGCTTGCTTAAAAGTACTGGGCAATATTTTTGCATTGTTCATGACAAGTATGGCTATGGCTATATAGGTCTATGCATATAGCTATAGCAATGGGTATGGATGGGTATATGGCTATGGGTACATGGGTATGGGTACATGCGTATGGGTACATAGGTATGGGTACAAATGTGAGTTTATAGCTAACTGAGACAGCTTTAAGCGCCTTTTAATGTGCTTCTGCTGCGGCTTCTGTTGCTGCTGCTGCTGTCTATAAGAAGAGAGCTGTTGACAGAGACTCAGAGGCAGAGATGGAGACCAAGCCAAGTTGCGGTTGTTGATAGATACATATACATATGCATATACATACATCGACATCGACATCCACATCTACATCGACATATAAAATGTTGAAAATGTTCGCGACGCCAGTCGCATGAAAATTGTCCACAGCTACCGAATATGCTTTTAATTTTAATTTTAATGTTTATTTCATTTTCGTTTTTAATTTTTTTTTATTAATTCATATGTTGTTGATTCTCTCGTTTTTTTTTTTTTCTTTGGAGGGCATTCTGTGAAT
Organism: Drosophila anomalipes; assembly: GCA_035041615.1. Taxonomy (NCBI): domain Eukaryota; kingdom Metazoa; phylum Arthropoda; class Insecta; order Diptera; family Drosophilidae; genus Drosophila; species Drosophila anomalipes. The sequence continues at coordinate 8,624,106 of JAWNKZ010000041.1, read as the reverse complement.
AATATGCGACAATGAGACAGCGACAAATTCAAGGCAAAGTTGTGGGTACTCTATATGTGTGTGCAGCAAAGATGTTTGTGTAAATGCCACAACATATTTATTAAGATACATTGGCACAACATACAAATAAAATAATAAAAACAATAAACTACATTATGTACATGTACAATACATTATCTGTTGACGTACCAAAAAAGAAAACAGCAAAAAAAAAAAACACAGCCAGAAGAAATATAGTCGTTAAAGTTGTTGTTGTTTAGATGTTGGTTGTTGCTGGTGTTGCTGTTTTTGGCGCTGGTATTTGATTTTTTATTTTAATATTTATATCAGACTCTAGATATAAATTAAACAAATACACATGAACAATGCCACACACATAGAAATGTATCTATAGATACAGATACAGATTTAAGTATGGATGTCTGTTCATATGTATGTGTGTATGTATGTATAGATACTCGAATACTTCTTCGCGGAATATCGTCACAACAATAACAAAACAAATTTTTGCTGCTCTTTCTTCACAAATTAGAATTTATTTTAATACGCGGAGGTCACGTTCGTAGCACGAAGGCAGCGCTGCTGCTGCTGCTGCTTCTGCTATTGTTGCTGTTGTTGTTGTTGACGCACAAGATATTGAAATTGTCAGTGTGTATGGGTGTGTGTGTGTGAGTGTGTGTGTGTGAGTGTGTGTGTGTGTGTGAGTGTATGTGTGTGTGTGTGTGTGTGTGTGCACAAAGCTGCATAACTAAATTAAATGCATTAAGAGTAATAACAGCATCAGCCGAAGTAACAACAACAACAACATCAACAAACACAAGCAGAAAGAGGAGCAGCAACTGCGGTCAGCAGCAGCAGCAGCAGCAGCAGCAGCAGTCTCAGCGGCTACTGCTCAAATGCAATCACAAATTGTGACTGTGACGTCACAAATGCGCCCAGCGATAACACAGACTGTGTATCTCCGAGATACAATTGGCTCACATTATGGTTGCCTAATTTACAAGCGCACACGCACACTCGCGCACACGGGTAAACAACACTCGCACACACACACACACACACACACACACACACACACGGGTTAAATCGTATTATTAATTTTTGTGTTTCGTTACAAAACTGCTTTGGTTTTCTTTCTGTTTTATTTCGGAAATATACAAAATGTGTAAGGGGGAGATATATATTCTTGCGCTGCGACGGTGACTACCGGCGAGTTGTGACTGCGACTTGAAGATCTCGATCCACATCCAAAACGGATCGACAACGTCGACGGCGACGGCGACAACAACGACGACGACGACGGCGGCAGCAGCGACGACGACGACGACGATTGCCTGTCAAAGCAAACGTCAAACTGATTTCGCTCTGAGCTGCAAAGCGGCGCGATACGATACGAAAATACAAAACAATACGAGAAATACTAAAAGAAAAGAAAAACTTAAACAATCTGCGGGATACAAACGCGAGGCGAACGCATAGCACGAGAAGTGCGAGTGCGAATGCGAGTGCGAGTGCGAGTGCGAGTACGAGAACGAGTATAAGTGCGAGAATGCGAGTATAAGTGTGAGTGTGAGTATGAGTATATCAGTGTCTGTATCTGAACTTGGCAACGCCAATCGCCAGCGTCAAATGCAACAACAACAACAACAGCAACAAATACAACACTGCGAGCAAGCAAACTGAGAAAGAGAACAAGAGCAGCACACACAAACACACACACACACATACACAGTTAAATCAAATCAAGACGCAGAAAGAGTGCCGGAGAGAGAGACAAAGAGAGACACGAGCGAGCGTACCTAAGAAAGAGCCATGGAGAGGGAGAGAGAGACAGAGACACAGACACAGATGGAGCACAAGGTGAGCTGGTGCTGGCGCTGAGCTCGTGAGCGAGTCACAAAAGAAAAGAAGGTTGAAGATATTAACGATCGTGCGTGCATGAGAGGCACGAGCTGACCGACCCATGTTGACAAAGAGAGCGAAAGAGCAAGAGAGAGAGAGAGATAGAGAGAGAGAGAGAGAGCGAGTAACTTTACAAAAGAGTGGCACGTGACTCTGCGCGCTGCTGCGGACTGTCAAGAAACGATCGAAAGCACAAGAAACGCAATTCACAATTGCCTATGCTTCTGCCCGACAAATTTAAATTGCGATGGCACAAAAAAAATGAATGAATGAATGCGTGTGCGTGTGTGTGCGTGTGCGTGCGTGTGTGTGTGTGTGTGTGTTAAGCTTTAGCTTTAATTTTGTTTCTGGCTGTGTCGCTTAGCAGCATTTGCGTTATTTTTTGTGCTTCGCCTAACGAGCTTTTGTTCTTTGGCTGTAACAGTAACAGTAACTGTAATTGCGCTTGCGTTTTGCTTTCGCCTTATCAGCAGTCGGCTTTAGTAAGTATCAATTAGTTAGTTGGTTAGTCTGTGCGCTGCATGCAAACAAATCACGTTACAGGCACCAAAAAAAAAACAAATAAAAATTGAATAAACAAAAAAAACAACAACAACAACAACAAACCCACTTTCCTCATGCCTCATGCATACTCAGTGATTATATTTGAAATCTATGGCACGCCATGCAAACTATAAATATGTATTATTATTGTTACCTGATGCTGTTGCTGCTGCTGCCGTTGCTGCTGCTGCTGGTGCTGCTGCTGCTGGTGCTGTTGTTGGCGGGTTTGTTGTATTTGCACCGATTTTTGTATATTGCAATTTCGTTGCTAATTAAATGATGCACTCACTCACCACTACACACACAGAAACAGTTTCTCTATGCCTATATACGGGATTACTTATTGCGGAGTGGCGCGCACAAAATCACAAAGAATTTACCGATAAAACACAAACATAAATCAATGCGAGTTCATTTAAATGGTTAACACTGGAGCAAGCCACCAAATTATTTTTGTTCAATTAGAAGCGTGCTGCTGCTGCCACTGCTGCTGCCGCTTCTGCTGCTGGTCGTGCTGCTGCTGCTGCTGCTGCTTGTATTGCTGGTGTTGAACTAATACCGATTCAGTTTCTGATTCCGGCCAGATAGATAGTCACGATGTGGGCCAGCGGGGCGCTCAGTCAGTCGGTCAGTCGAGCGAGTCAAACATTCACAAGCATTCGAACAATTCTATATAATTTTTTTTTTCTATTTTCTTCTTTTTGTTGTTGTTGTTGTTGTGTGTGTGTGTGTGTGTGTGTGTGTGCTGCGTTTGTGTATCTGTATCTCTATATCTACAAAAATGGACGCGTAGCTTTCGTCGTTGCGCGCACTTTGCGCGTCGTGTATCTATCAATTCTGCCAAAACTGAACTAAAACTCTCAAGTGTGCAAAAATCCTACATAAGTGAAGTATCGACGATGGCAGCCACAGCGAGCCGAGCGCGCTTATGTTGAGCAGCTGAAGCTGTAGCTGGGCAAATGTTGGTATTGACGATAGCGGACACCAACACCGACACCAACACCGACACCGACACACGAATACAAATACAAATGCGAATGCGAATGCGGCAACCGAGTAGAGTCTCAGGCACAGCAAAGGGCACAGATAAAGATACACACACAAACACACACACACACACTCAGACAACAAGCACACAAATACAATTCGTTTGGCTTGTTGCATGCCAGCCAAGTTTCCCCCAATGTTGAGATACAAAAAGCTTTGCAAGCTTCCATCTAAGGGTGGTTTACTTTCGTCGCCAGGTAGCACGCAAAGCCGCACAAGCACGAAGCGAACTGCAAGCTGAAACCGATTTTGTTTCACACACACATACACACACACATATATATCTATATATATATGGATATATATTACATATTTGGCTGTATGTACTTGCGCCAGCTGCCTTTCATGCAGCGGCCATAAGTGTGCTACAGTTTTTAAGGGGCGCAAGCGCCGCATAAAATGTTGCTTGCGAAATGTTGCCAGCTAAAGCCAAGCAGCAAGTTGCTCGCATCAGGCCAACAGCGCTACTTGCTCATATTATTATTATTATTACGTACAATATACATTATGATAATTCCTGAAATTGTGATAATATGTTATTCTTATATGTCATGAAAGGGTCTTTGATTGTGGAATATCCAAATATAAATTCGGTTCTTTAAAATTTCCTGGCACAGGCTATTATAATTTTGACATCTACCATTCTTATTCTTAAAACTATTTATTAATTTGTATTTAATGATTTGATTCTTTTTATTCCTTACGCTACAAGTACAAGTATCATAAGCTTCTTAATAATAATTGTTTATGTTAGTTATGTTATGTTATGTTATGCTTATGTTATCAACTCGTGTCACTTTAGCACAATTAACATAGGATCCACATTCTCTCCTAAAATATGCTCCCCCCCTCTCAACGCTGTAATTAGCTTAAGCTAGGTTGAGCTTAACATAAGCATTTCAATTGTAAACCAACCCTAGAACTAGCAAAATAGATACAGTGAAGTTTTATAATAAATCCAAGTAAAATCTTGATGAATATAAGCCATATTTCTACATCAGATCTGAGTACTATATCATTTAGATGCATTTACAAATTTAGCATAAGCTTCGATAATTGAAATGTTGCTGTGCAAAGCGAGAAATGTTGCCAAGCGCATGTTGCTAAACATGTGTGATTTGCAGTTGGGGAAGAGAGCTGCAGCTTTTATGCTTGTTGCCATTGACAACTGTTGCGTGTGGCCCCGAGAGCCGAAGGCTGACTAGGCAGCGACAAATAGGAGTCAATACACACACACACATACAGAGACACACACGCACACAGACAGAGTGAGGGAGAGGAGACGAAGGCTGGCAACATAATTACGCGCTTCTCGCCGTCGCCGCATTCTCGCTGTAAAGCTCTGTACTAAAAAGCCACACAATTGTTGTATTAAACACGTTTGATGTGTGTGCACTGCTTGCTGTACACATGTTTTCTTGCGCTTCTCTCTGTATGCGCTATATGTAGGTGATACTACACACACACAGACACACACACACACTACTACTACACATGGCTTTTTAATACTTAGTTTGGTATTGGTAAATAATAGCGATGCGAACAAAAAAGGGCAACTGCTATTGTACTTTATGTAGGCAAGTTGTGCGTCTCTCTGTGTGTGCGTGCGTGTGTGTGTGTGTGTGTGTGTGTGTGTTTGTATCTATAGCTGGGCACATTATATAAAATTTATAAATACTTTTAAAGCGATGCCTGCAAAGGTAGCTGTGTGTGCGCGTGTGCGTGTGCACCAGCGAGGCAAGAGGGGAGTGCAGAGTGGAGTGGAGGAGGGGTGTACGAAAAGGGGGAGGGGAGCCTGGTGTGGTGGGTGGCTGTGGGTGTCACTGGGGACGCTTAGGCGGCTCGTGAACTGGCGACTTTATTGCTGTATTATTGGCCTTTAATTTGACCATCAATATTTTGCCAGGCATCAGCGTGAATTTCCTGCCTTTTCCATTTGGCTAATTTGTGTTATGTTTTCTTTTGAATTTCAATTGTTTTGTTTTCCCGTTGTTATTTTTCCTCTTGTTATTTGCTCAGCCGAGTTTTATTTAACTTGACTTTACAGGTCATGCAATTAAATTGATTTATGCCACGGATATTTACTTCCAGCTTCGATTGAAGGACCAGCGCAGGACTTGCTATTAATAGCCCTTGATATATACTCAGATCCCGTCGGCAAATCTGCTTACTTGTTTATAGCCATGCATTTTAATTAGCTCTCATTTCTTTGTGGTATTAATCCTTTGCAATCGGCTGCCGGATATTCCGATTAAAGAAATTACAATTATATCTAATAATTCTGTATTGCAAAATCTCCTTTTCATTTATGGAGTATTATATTTTTCCTCTAAGTTGCCTCACAGCAGTTGCAGCAACTGCAATTACGAGAGTGCAGCTTCCACAAATTCTTTGCCACACACAGAGGCGTATGCAGATTTTCCCAAAGAGGGCCGCTAAATTTATTTCCAAGTTTTTTATTTTTTATTTTTTATACTTCGTTGGTAAACAATAAAATCGATGGTCTCCGAAAATCAATTGAGTATGAGACAAAATGCAAGAATAATAAATTGTTCAACAAGTAAGTATAATCTTGTCGAGTGAGCTCGACTAGGAAATACCCTGCAACCAGTTGGCTAGGCACCCAAGTTCTGTAAAAATTTCGCTTGCTTTCTAGCATCATTCTATTGTTGGGAAGCTAATGTTATTACAGTTATTACTCCTTGAAGGACTCTCCGTTCGAGTAAGCGGGGCAAGGACTATCTGTGCTGCTGTGCACATTCGGGCAGTCGCTGAATTTTGCTATGTTTCTCACATTTTGTTGTCGAGTTCTGTAAATCCTTGAATGCCAATCGATAGACGTGCATATATCCAAAGGTATATCTGGGAGATATGCGTTAACTGAAATGTACTTTTATGAATATAAACCCCCCTTTTGGCAGCACCGTCTTTGGCCACACTTAAGGTGCATAAATCAGGCTGCTTGCGGCCTGAGGCCGCATTATGAATTATGAAGAAGCGGGCGGAAAATGATTCTCGTTGCCACACGGCGCGACTGAGCGAAAAACTTGAGCTGTTTATGGCCGGGGTCCTGAACGCACTTACCACTTGCCACTTACCGCAAGTCCCTTTTCTGGAGGGACAGTAACAAAGGTGCTCATTACGCTGTTTCGAGCGGGGGGGCATTCAGCAGCGCCCCCGAAGTATGCCTTAATGTAGTTAGCACTTGATTTCAGCCACTCCCCCCCCCAACCACTTCCATCCCTCTGACGCCAGTCGACAATTTCACGCATCCATTGTTTTCAACAACATTTGTTTTTCATCACTTTGTTTTGTGTGCATTTTGTGGTCGACACCGGGTCTTCAAGGGGGTGAGAGGGTGAGGTGAGGTGGCAGGGTGTGTGGAAATTTCCAAACCACAGCCACTTCTGCGTCTTTATGACTTTCAGGCTAAAAGGGCACAAAGGCAAGCCAAATATTTTTGGTAGCAAAAGGAAAACAATGTGCATTATGCGGGTAATATTCTTATGCAACGAAAAGATGTTTTTTGTTGCTGTTTTTTTTTTTTTTTTTATGATATTTTGTTTCCTTTTCCTTTTTATGTTGTTTGCCCAGCCACTTAGCGAGTCGGGCCCCAAACTCTCTCTCTGATTTTGGCCTGGTCACATGCTGTGGCCCTCTGGTTCTCTGCTAATTAGGCTAGCAATCAGCCATTTTTATGGGACTCTTACGGCCAATTATATAAACAATATCCACTTGCCAATGCGTCTCGATAAGTATGCGAATTGGGCTAAAATTAAATCGATTTATTATTCAATAAATTGAACGCTTACGCTTACAATAGTTGTAGCTATAATTTACTTGGCTTTGGAGTAGTGGGTGGGTGGAGTTGGGTGAGGGGTGTGGGGTGTGGGGGGGGACAAGTGCTTATATATATATATAGAGAGAGAGCGTGCCAGTTTATTTTTTTAATATATCATATTAATAATAATAAGAATTATATGTTTATGTATGCTTTATGCTTTAGGCTCATAATTGTATTTATGTCTATATCCTAGGGTGTAATATGGTTTATGGATCAAAATGCAAGTGTATATTTGTGTGTGGTTGTTGTGTGTGTTTGTGTGTGTGTGTGTTTCTGTGTGTGGCTGTGTGGGTTCACTTAGAATTACATAAAGTATATATATATATATATATGTGTGTGTGTGTGTGTGTATAGATATTTACTACTACATAGCAATTATTGATATGTACACAAGCTTTATAGCCTAAAAGACAATTTTTGAGAAGAAAAAAATAATAAAAATGAAACAAACAAAAATTGCTCGCTAAAAAAACACAAACTTCATATACCGAGGGGTGGGCGGTAGGCGTGGGGCGTGACCTTAGGTACCCTAACAACTAATCAATTTGCATATATATATACATATATATATAGATATATATATATGTATGTATATAGTATATTTTATTTAATTGTTGCAGCTGCTTACAAACTAGATACTATTAAATTAAATACAATGCCCGAAAGCTTGTCTTTTATGCAAAATGTGGAAATTGAACATACTACGCGATCTATATATATATATATATAAATATATATATATATATTATATAGTATATATATGCTAATACATATGTATGTTTATATATACACATATATATATATAAACAATATGTTTGTATGTTTATTTATGGGCATGTTTGTGGGTGCAACTGCCAAATGCTGGATGCACTTTTGTCTTAGCCAGGCTAACGAGTTCCAACTCACACACACACACACTTCAACACACGTGTGTGTGTATTTTCTGTGTCTGTGTGTGTGTGTGTGTGTGTGTGTAATTTGTTGTTGTATTTTATTTTTTATTTTTCTGAAAAATATGACTTTGGTATTCCTTTTCATATGCATATCTTGTCGGCACTCTATGAACTGACCACAGCATCCTTAAGCAGATTTGCACCCACTGCACCGCTGACCCCAACACCAACCCCCCCAATTCCTGCACCATTCACAATCTCATCTGTGAGTTGTTGTTGCTGCTGCTGTTGCTGCTGTTGTTGTTGTTGTTGATGTTGTTCCTGCGTTGTTTCCTCATCAGTTGCCTCGTTCTGGCCAAGTTCCTGGCTGTTTTCATGCTTGAGCTCATCGTCAGTGCTGCTGCTGCTGCTCCTCCTCACTGCTGGCTCCTCAGCAGCAGCAGCAGCAGCAGCACCACCACCAGCAGCAGTTGGCGTCTCTGCCTGCTCCCGCTCAGCTTGTCCTGCCTCTGGCTTGACTGCTGCTGCTGCTGCTGCAACTGCTGCTGCTTGGGTGGCTGCCACCAGCACACCCGAGTACTTAATGCCGTTTAGTTCAAGATTGACAATCAACTGCTGCTCGCCATTTGCATTGGTGCCTGTGAAAGTAATGGATTAGTGAGGAAAATTGAATACTTCTGCGATTTCTTTTCCGCTTGGATTACTTACCGTTGCGTGCCACTTGAAACTGCATGCCCGAGAGCAGGCTGAGCGTCTCGAGAGGATTCAGTTTGGCATCGCTGGCACTGCTGCTGCTGCTGCTGTTGTTGCCTGCATCCTTCGCACATGACAAGGACTGCGTCTTGTTATTGTTGTTGTTGTTGTTGTTGTTGCTGCTGCTGTTGCTGGTGCAGTTGACGCTGTTCTTCTTTTTTGTGGACACCGGCGAGCTGTGACGATGCGATTTGGATGTGGATGATGATGTTGTTGTTGTTGTCGTTGTCGATGTGCTGGGTGAGTTCTCAATGGCCGAGTCATCCGACTTGTCCAGATGATTCTGATGATGGTGATGATGCTCATGATGCAGTTCATGATGCAGATCGTTATGATCATGATGATGATGGTGGAGGTGGTGTCCATTCAGCTGCTGTGGCTCACTGTCATCTTGCAGCGACGATGAGTTGCCGGTGGTGTTATGCTCCCCATTGCCATACTCATCCTCTGGTTCACCCTCAGACGCTGCATCCTGTTGCTGCGACTGTTGCTGCTGCTGCTGCTGCTGATGATGATGATGATTGTTGGCGGCCTGGTGATGAAAACCAGCGGCGGCTGCCACAGCGGCCATATTGTGGGGATTCAAGTAGAAGTTGGCGGGAAAACCGGGCGGCATTAGACCGCTGCCCACACGTTTCGCCGGCGGCGGCTGAAGTGCCGTTTCCTCCAGATCCGTTGGTTCTGGCGTCGGATCGCGTTCCCTTTCCCGTTTTATGTGATTCAAATTCAAAGTTGGCGGCGAATCGGAAAGGTTCAAGGCTTCGCTGCAAGTGCAAAATAAAAAAAACGAAAGCTTGCCGGTTAGTGTCTGGGCTAAGAGAGAAAAAGCTCTTGCGTGCTACGCTAGACAGTGGAGCAGTAGTGGAACTTGTTTAATGTCTAGGCTAAGCGACAACAAGTGAGTGCTGGTGCATGTCTACGCTAACTTACCGTTGCTGTGGTGAGGTGTGCGCCGAACCGGTTGGACTGCTATTGTGGTACATATGCCAAAGCGCCACCTGTGCACTCAGCGCATCACGTGTGCTCAGCTCGGGGCTTTGTGAGCGCTGTCGCTGCTGCTGCTGCTGCTGTTGCTGCTGTTGTTGTTGTTGGTGATGGTGCAGCGACTGTTGCTGCTGCTGCTGCTGGTGGGGATGTGTGGCGCCCAGAACTGGCGCATTCTGTTGCTGCTGCTGCTGCTCCTTCTTGGCCTGTATGAGCTGCAGATACTCCATCATGCGATTCTCAATCTCCTGCGTCACCAGATTCGGCATCTGACCAAAGGCCGGTCCGCCCATCAGCCGTCGATGTGCCGCTGCTGCTGCGGCCGCTGCCTGCGCCTGCTGATTGTTCGCAGCCGCCGCGTGTGTGACCAGCGCCAGTGGCGACATCTGTTGCATGCCCCCAGGCAACGGTGGTCGCGAAATTGTTGTCTGCACACAAAAGGAAGCAAAATTTCATTTAACATTGTATTATATATAATATAGTCTAAATAATATTCATATGCTAAGCAAGGATGGGGGGAGGGGGGCAGGGTATGTGCTAGTCGGGCAAGTACTCACCAGTGGCATCTGATTGTGCATGGCCTCGTATTGGCCGTAGCTGGAGCGACGTCCTTCGCGACGATTGCCGTCGATGGCCGCCTGCAGTTCGGCGGGAGTGCTGAGGTTCTTCTTCTCGCACTCGTAGGGGTACAAATACTTCATGTATCTGAAAGATGCATAAAATTATTAATAAGTGCAGTCAACATGCATCGAGCATCGAGCATCGAGCATTGAGTGCAAGTAAAACACATCGCACATCGCACATTGCACTGTCGTCCTGTTGCCTGTTGCCTGTGGCAACTGCGACTTTATGTTGAATTAACATGTAAATACGAAACGTGACGAGCAACGAAACGACGACACAAGCAAACAAATCTCAGTGGAGGAGCAACAGGTAACTTGCAACAGGCAACCAACTGGAGTCTCGCAACTGGGATCGTTGATCAATAGCCCCTCTTGATCGGTTTGCCGTTGTTTGATTGTTTCAGCTTGTTTGCTCTCCTCCTGCTCCTGCCTTTTTCCACTGTTTGATCAGCGCATAGTTCTCAAGCAGGTGTTGAATGGATTATGTATATATATACATATGAATATATTTATATATATGAATATCTTCATAAATGTACTTATAAAAAGGGTATAATCAAATTGTGCTAATGCATATAAGCAAGAAAACTAAAGAGGCATCTCTGTCTATATAAGTAATTTTAAGGCCAGTTGATGCCAGTGTTAGAGATAGATAGAGAAATATGTATAACTTGATCGTATTTCTATAATTTATTCTTTCAGCTTTCTAACAAAAAATATCACTCAGCGTACTAAAAATAATAGCAGCAAAAGACATATTTAAATTGTATTCAAAATGAGCACTTTTTCGAAATTTGATATACTTAAATCAAAGAAAACAATCTAAGACTGTGAGACAGAGTACAATCAGGCTAATCAGAACAGCTACAGGGTATCTGCAAGAGTCAGGTGAAAAACTTACTGGGTGCGCAGGGTGAATGCCGCACTGGTGATGCTCGATGGCAGATGCAGTCCCTTGATAATCTCCTGCCACAACTTCTTGTTGATGACATCGACGAGGCCGCCGCGTGCTATCACCAGATTATATAGCTCATATAGATCCAGCACCGATTTGGCCATTATGGGCAGTCGGTTGATGGGCGTGCCTGCGATAGAAACGACAACAAAAATGAGCAATCAATGTGAAAAAAAAAAAATAGAAAAAATAGGAAAGAAAAAAAATTGAAAGAAAAAGAAAATGTAGAAATTAGCAATGCGTCTGTTTGCGCTATAAAAACATCCACTTGTGGCATGTATGTAAATGTTTTTCAATGCGCTTGTTAAATGCACCAGCAAGCAAAACACGATTAAACGTTGCCATAAAACAGATTTATCGTATTGTTCGAGTATCTCTTTCTCGTTTGGGCCTTCTCCGTGCATCACCCCCACATCCGCACAATCTTCGGCAATTAACACTAGTTGAATGCTACAACAACAACAACAATAGCAACAACAGCAACAACAACAACAACAACGCTAACAAGAGCTACAACTAGAAGCAGAAGAAGAGGAGGAGGAGGTGGAGGAGGAGGAAGAGGAGCAGGCTGCCTGTGCACCGATAAAAACAGAAATAAATCCAAATTGTTGTTGCCGACTCGCTACAAAAGGCGTACACACATGTTTGTACATATGTCGATGTATGTTTATGGCGGCTAATCATCATCATCTTTGCCATCAGTTCTATTTCCCATTGGAATCGTATTATTCGATATTCACTTGCCACGCCCAAAACAACGCCCACCGCCCAGTTGGCTGGCAAACTCATTTGCAGCAGCCTCGCAAACCTCGCAACAAGGCTATAAAACGCCGAGGCTCTAACGAACTTATAATGCCCTCCACATTGAAATGGGATTTAAATTGATCCTTTTTGGATGAAATTGTTTAAAGCTTGTCATTCTCACTGCAAAAAGAAAACCATTTAAATCTGTACAACAGACTTGTTGAAAAAGTTCATTCATTGCTATCAGAGTCTTGTTGGTTGTTTAAACTAACTCATTTCAAAATATTGGCAAATGTTTAATGTTGTTTATCATGACAACATTTGATACCCTCGAAAAGAGTGTAAGAAGACGGGCACAAACTCAACAACAGTTGGCATGGACTCCAGTTTGAGTAGCGAACTGGCGCATATAAAAATCAAATCGACTTGCATAATTGTTGTGCTCGATACGTGAGTAACTTGATTTTGTACACAAGAACAAATTTGTTCAATATCATTTAGTTTAGTAGTTTGTTGTTGGCAGTATGCAGCTTGTGCCTCGTTCTGTGTCTGTGCCTCTGCCTAAAGCCTCTCGACTTTTTATGAGCCCAAAGGAATCAATCAAACTCGTTGATGGACGTGTTGATTGAATGAAAATACGTTTTTGTTTTTTGTGCATATAAACAAATGTGCAGCGCAAGGGGGCAACGATGATTGCCCCTGTGCATATCACATAAAAACTAAGAAAAAAATAAGAAGAAGAAGAAGAAGAAAAGCAAAAGGAATAAAACGAGTAAATCGAACGATTTATTTTGTGGCATGAGGCATGAAAGGGGGGGAGGGGGGGCTGACAGAAGATGTATTGATATGCGATGATGCTTTCATTTGAATTGCACTGCACGAGCCACAGAAAACAGCCAAAACATAATCAATGGCAATTTAATGATTAACTTTGCTCCAGTCTCACCGATCATTAAACTCTTCAACAAAAACTCACAAACATATCCCAAAGTGCGCCTTTGGGGTTGAAGTTGTCGGATCGGATCCGATCGAATCGGTTTGGATCGCAGAGACTCACCAATTCCTGGCAAAGACATTGGCTGCACTGGCACGCACATGCAACACATGTCCACACACACACACACATATATATATATATATATATACATAAATATATATATACATCATTTATAATTAGTTAATAGCATTTGCAATCATGAGCATCTTGCACAAAACTAGTCGATTGACTATCCATGCTTGGCATCATATTAGTTAAATCAGACTACCAAATTGCCTACCTTTTTTCCAACTCTGCTAATAATAAAAGTGGTTTCTATTTCTAAATTAAAATCTTTAGCAAAGTGATATAATCGATATTGGTGGCTGCAATGATAATGATGAAGATGAGAGGCGCCGGTTTGGCAAGTAGGCTTTTCCTGCTCTCTAGTTTTGAAGGGATATCTAACATTGAAGAAGGCTCAGACTCCTAGGACGTCAAAGATAAAACGATTTTGTCTTGAATTAAAAAAATGATTTTGTTTCAAATAGTTGTCATGGACTTTTAATATAATATTTTTAATTTTAATAATATTTCGTTACGATTATTTGATGTAGAACAGCTTTTTATATATGTCCAAATGCTCAATCATCTGGTTTTTCAAAGTAAATATTAAAAAACATCATTAAATATTGATTACTTTTTATTTAAAGTTAGATATTGTGAGAAAACTGTTTGTTTTTCAGTTGTGCCTCAATACACCTGTCAGAAAGTTTCGCAAAATATTTAAACTGCTACACGGATATGTGTTGAAATTATATTGGAATTTGGCTTTAAAGCTT